>WAAD01019601.1:13309-37824 GCA_013389945.1 Fregata magnificens
CCAAGGACAGGACAAGGGGCAATGGGCACAAATTAGAACACAGGAAGTTCCACCTGAACATGAGAAAAAATTTCTTTACTGTGAGGGTGACAGAGCACTGGAACAGGCTGCCCAGAGAGGCTGTGGAGTCTCCTTCTCTGGAAATTTTCAAAACCTACCTGGATGCGGTCCTGTGCACCCTGCTGTAGGTGTACCTGCTCAAGCAGGGTGGCTGGACAGGGTGATCTACAGAGGTCCCTTCCAACCCCAACCATTCTGTGATTCTGTGATTTTAGGGGCGTAGGCCCTATGCCTTCTCAGTAAGTCTCTGGCTCCTGAGTCCTTGCAGTGCTTTCAGAAAACTCACTCCAGACAAATATCATCCTAGACAAATGGGGGTGTTTGAATTATTCAAGAGTTATCAGGCACTGGAGCACTGGAAGTGATGAGTAAGCACATTGGTGAGTCACTAGCCTGTGGCAGAACAATAGAAAGTTAATGCTATGTGGTTGAATATGTGCATTTGACCGAATGACCCAGACCATTCTGAAGCCTTGCAAATTCCAAAATAGCTAAGCTTTCAAGTACTGTCAAATGAAACTATAAGGAAAAGAAAAAAGGCTTTATTCTCTATATGAGCTTTGCAGTAGTTTATCTCCTAGCCATGTCATTTGGCTAGCATTTGGGCTGGCATGGGATGAGTATCCAAATCCCTGGGGGGGCGGCTGGGACAGTATTGGCCTCGACCCATCTCCCTTAAGTGAAGTCACAGCAGGGCAGTGGGACTACAGAGGAAAACCTCTCTCCTCTCTTGTCCAGTCCCAGATTTCCATCTCTGATCTGCTCTCTGCAGCAAGTGTTTATGATATTCAGATATATGAATATTCCAGGGTATAACTCCAGGGTGGCAGAGGTTAGCCCCTGCTGATGTGAAAGCTTGGAATCTGCTTCTCAGTTACACTTGGGTCTCTTGATGCCACTCAAGCAATCAAAAATAGCCCTAAAGTGAATGAAAATATAATATCCATTAAAATCACCTTTACTGCTGCCAGGGTAGTGTAAAATGACCTTAGAAACATGAGTCAATTGACTTTTATTGATGAAATACAACCATAAGCAGGCTCTAATTGTGAAGTTCTGGAAGGGGGGACTCCAATGGTGGTTGGGGAAGGGGTTGGGATCAGAACACCAGGATCTCTTTTAGCAGCTCAGCAGGAGCAGAGATAAGCCTTGCATTTTGGCAGCTGCACCATCCGCAGATCTCCGCTTTGGTTAAGAAGGAGGTAGGGATTCTCACTACTTCTGGAAATTAGGTAGAGCAGCTCTCAGCACACTCAGGCAATTTAAACAATGGTGCTTTTCTCAGATCTGTACCTCTATTCACTCTCTTGTAAAATGAAGATAAATAGTAGTTTAAAGGCTTGGTGAGATGTCAGGCTCCAGAACTCTGGACTACATAGTATAGCACTATATGCAAAACTTATTAAGATAACTAGCTGACCTTGGTTAACTCCTGAAAGTCTCTTTCAGGATTATGCTGTGCATGCTTCTGTGTCATTCTTTCAAGACAGTCATTTCAGTCATGTATATTCTCTGCCTTTTGTCTCAAATGTAATCATTTTTTAAATCTCATATCCTCTTATTTTTTAGTCTTGTTGGAATTGAAATTATTCCAATTAAAATAATATTCAGATACGTTACTCTTCCTCCAAGAGGTTTATGCTTGCCATAAAGTTACTGGACTATGAATAACAATGTCCTTTGTAGCATTAAGAGTGAGGGTAATTCCTTCTCCCTTATTGGCTCATTTTCAAGGACTCCTACTGAGTCTGACAGTGTATAGTAGGACCTAAGCAGGTCCCTGCTGGATAACTGATTGGTTAAATAAAGGTTAGGCTCCTGGTGAAATGGGAATGGGCATTCTCACTTAAGAGGTGAGCAGTAATATTCTTTGCCATAATCCCAAGACCCTTTCCACTTGTTAAGCAACTATATTGGAAGAGTCTATGTATACTTTAATACTTCAGCTTTGTAAGTATTTTTCAAGCTACTACTCATGTATCCTGTTATTCCTCTTTTCTATTATCCACAAAATAACTAGGCAAATTATTAGTTAATAAAAGTGACAATGAGAAGAATGTTTCTGATAATTCAGACTTCCATGTTAAACATCTACATAAAAGAAGTGAAAGTGTCTGCAAGGTTTATTCATAGTTAGACTATATTAAAAGGGGCTTATATGAAATTGAACTTGTATAGGCAGCTATGGTCTAATCCAGTCAGGTGTGAAATGTTTCCTGTAAAATCAATTGCTTTCACTAAAATTAATAAATAATCACATTTAACCCCAACACACTTTGGATTGTCAGTCTGTAAAGAGGGTCATATCATTAGAAGATACAGTACATGTTGATTGAGATACTAGAATTGTGGTAGTAAAATGATTTATTTAGTTACCCAACAGGCCAGTGTCAGGTCTGGGAAAGGAGATAAAATCTCCTCATGGCCACTCATGCTTCACCCACCCGGGTCAATGCTGACCGCACAGAAAGCCCTTCCAGTTCTTGGAGCTTTAGAGGGCAGGTGGTTCATGAAGGAGCTAAAGCTATGACAGATGTTGGGCATCACCATATGTTGATGTAGAAGCTACAATTCTAGACATATACAGATGACCTCCTTCTACAAAATGAGATGCTCAGTAGTGCCTAGCAGCTAGTATTTCTACAAACGGTTCCCACCCAAAGAACTTATCTATATCACAAGGTTGTTCTTGCCTCTGATCAATTGGCTCATGTCCTGGCAGCTTATGGGTAAGTGTTTGAAAGTTGAAGGTTTTAAAGATGACTTAAAGATTCTTTCTGCCATTAGTTAACACTTACGCTTCTAAATCATACATGTACCTTTGAAAATTGCATGTAATAACTTAGCATTGTCCTCTCCTCCCCAATCTCACATCTTGTACCCATGGATTTTTAAATTACACACATATATATATATAGATGTGTACGTATTGTATGTAGATGGGTATGTATACATGTATATAGATGGGTATGTATGTAAAGCTCATAGAGTCCCATTGATTCCACATCCAAAAGATTAGCAGTACTCTAATAATTGGCAGTGCATTTTTAATATCAGTGCCCATTACTGAGCTACAGAAAATGGGTAAACATCTCTAATTAGCCTTTTCAGTGTGTCAGTCCACAGAAGTTATTCACATCATGGGAAGCTACTGCCAAGAAAAAATAGTTTTTTCTTTCCCAGGCTAAATTTTCACTGTACATTTTTGCATTTACATGATTTCACAAACTTACCAGTACCTTAGTATTATTATCTTTGCCTTGATCCCTAAAGACAATAATTGATGGGGGAGAAAAATGTTAAGAAATAAATTGTTAGTGCTTCTCCTTTCTCCATTCTTCCTTCTCCTCTGCAAGTAATCAAGTGTGATATGAATATGATGAAGTATATTGTCTAAAAAATGTTTTCCCAAGTCTTTGATTCTCAGTGTTCTTGGCTTTCTCCATGGAAACAATATGATTCCTAATCTAGAAAAACAGCAGATAGCCAGCATCAAAGAAAAGAGATAGAATCTCAAACTGTCCTAGAGTGATTGAAAATTTATCTGTATTTATTATCTGATTTCATAAGAAACTAAACAATTTGAGCCTTTTTTTTCTTTGTTTCTCTCCAGTACCTATTGCTGTCACAGTGAGCTCTCTTCTCAATTTCTTTTGGAAAGCAAAACTCTGAAATTTCATAGGAAAGATTAAAGACAAGGAAAAAGACACAGTTAAAAACAAAAGTACAGAGGAAAACAACTTCAGTAATTCTTTTGTTAGGTCTCTGATACTCAGAATATAGTAGCAGGAGTTAGATCAACTCCACTGCCCTGTCCTTTAAGGTCTTGAAATCAGCTGATATTTGAAGTAAATAGGAAAAGAAACCAAAACCTGTAATAGAGATGAGCTGAATTAACACTCTGCAAAAAAAGAAGAAATGTCATCAGTGAGAAGCTACTGATTTTTTTTCTTTTTAATAAACTAGAAATCTACTGTAATCTCCTCCTGTCTCTAAGTCAGAAGCAGCCTTTCTGTTGAAAGCATGTAAATTCTCTTTATTATTTTTGTCTTGCAAGTCTGTTGAGCTGCATCTCCAACAACTTTTCTCAAGCAAAACCAAAGCTTTTGTCATTCAGTGGTAAAGAAAGTGTCGTGGAGGTGCACAAATTTGAATTAGCCAGGTGCTGTAACCCAAAATAAGATTTATTCCAACCAAAAGTGCTTTGTTATTCCAACAAACGTTAATTAATCACAGGTTCAGAATGCCAAGTGGGAACTATTACTACCCAGCTGACCTAAGAATTCTTAAGGGTTTTAGAATGAGGATCCAAAATGCTCAATCAGTCATCTAAGAAGATGAGGGCTGTCAACCTCAAGGAGTTACCCTAGGTGGCATCCTGACCCAAGGGGACAGTCCCTGACTGCAGACCTGCTGCTCTGAGGAGGACCGGCTCAATAGGCCCCCCAGCAGGGCTCCATTTATACCCCAGTCAAATCTGATCTGTGGTCACATCTGTTGCCTATTGGCCAAGGGCTCTATCTGTCGGCAACAAGGCAGTGAGGGCGTGAAAGTAAGGGCACGAAAAGCAGCAGCGGCTGCTCTACTTTGACAGTCAGAAAGCCCTGGTCTCTATAAGGGTGGGCGCACCTGCCACAGAAAGGCAAAAAATCTAGTTCAGTCTTTGAGGCAAAGAATCTTTTGATTTTGTTCACACTGTGCATTCTGGAGTTCAATGGGGCAAAGCTAAAATAACTAGGGAAAATAGGACTTACTGAAGCACTGGGGTGGGTTTTGGGGGTGATTTTGCTTTTGCTTTACCACCTTGTGGGTTTTAGTTTTGGGATGTGGGTACCACAGGACATAGCTAATGGCTGCAGAAAGACCCTCTAGGCTATGCTATTGCTAGTGCAATTGTCTTATCTTTTGAGAACACCTTCTGGCTTACAGACTTTTATCACCCATTGAACAACCTGCACAGTTTATATGACTAAAGTGGAAAATGGTGCCAAGGTTCAGGTATAGTTATTTTTAACAGATCAGGAGCAGGAAAGTGAGTCACGTTGGGAAGTATGAGAGACAGCTTTGTTGAGGAGACTAGTTTTCAAGCAACTGCCTGTGAGTGACTGAGAGTTGTTCCCAGTCTAGCTCTGGTTCACAGCCATTAAATGATTTCATGTGGCAGATAGGACTATATATCTTCTAAATATAATTTCAAGAATTGTTGTAGTTGACCCTGAAATCTTATGTTATTTACTGAGTGAGGGGCCAGTGAGAGTTTGATAGGGAATGGTGAATGTAAAAGAAATTTTCCCCAGTTGCCTGCAAATGGGAGGCTGGCTGTGGCACCATGAGTAGAAAGGGTTGAGGTGGCAGGAGACCTCCCAATCAGTTTCTTTATGTAAACAGAGAAACTCCTGTAGTTAGAAAGATCTGGTGCCTTGGATGATTCTCTGCTGTAAGCACGCTTCACAGAAAATAGGAATGCTGACTAGAGTTTTCAGTTCAAATCCAGCACTAAAAAGTCTTTGAGGGAAGAGGTGGACTTGGTGCCCAAAACCAATTTTTTTTGTTTGTTTTAGCATATGGCACTCTAAATCTCTAAATGTGCAAAACTAACTTGAAAGGAGAAGGAGCCACAACATTCAGCCAAGGGCTCTGGCAGATTTCTTTATCTACTTTCCAAGAGGAGAGAACTGAAAGATCTGTCTCATTAGCTGAATTCATGGATATGTTTGTACTCATGAAGACCATTTCGCTGTACTGAAGGGTCAAGACATGTTCTGGAGACCCACAAGGGAAAAACAAGGGAACTGTAATTGGATAACATTGAGCAGGAAAGGCTGAGCATGCAGTTAATAAATGATCTGTGCTCTGCATATATAGAGACTGACTTTGAACTTACTGGTATCTGGCATAAAACCCCAGACCACAGGCTGCAGATAGTCAGCTAGGAAGAAAACATACATTCACATTTGCTTGGAGGAGGTGTTCATCTCCTGGAAGACTTAAGTTCCTAGCTCGCATTTTGCAGTTGAAAAGTCATTTTTGTTGTTGGATTTCTGTGGAGCTGTCCTGAAAGGGGTCGGGAGGAAGGACAGAGGGTCACAAACTCCTGTGTTTAAATGGATGCTGCAGATATAAGCTCTTCAAAAATTCTGAAATTAGGGTCTTTTCAGAACCAGTTTTACCAAAACCTTTAGTCCTGAGGGTTGATAGTAGTCATTTTTCAGTTATTCTTAAGTTGTGAATTATCTGTGTTGTGGATGTAGAGAGCTGTGTAATGAGAGCTGTGGTGCAGCAGAATGGCTGGCTCAAGTGCTGCCTTGGAGCAATGTAGCTGTTTCCACACAACATAGAGCCTAAGCTAATAATACTTGGGAGAGCCAGCCTGGGTCCAAGCAAAACTCCTTCTCTGTCTTCCTTGTAGTATCCCTATTAGCATGTTATTTTTTCCCGTAACATGTCAGTTATGCTGGCTGGATAATGAAAAGGTGACTTCGTCCTTCTTGCCTGATGAAATTGGGATGAAATTGCCTTAGTCTTTGCAAGCGAGACTGGCCTTCAGGAATCTCAGGTCAAGACCAGGGAAAAGTCTGGAGCAACGAAGATGTACGCTTGGTGGAAGAGGATCAGATCAGGGAATGCTTATGGGCTAATTGGGCATACACAAATCCATGGGCCTTGGTAGGATGCACCCACGAGAGCTGAGAGAGCTGACAGATGTCATTGCAAGGCTATTCAAGAGGCAATGAGCACAAACTGAAACACATGAGGTTTCATCGGAACATCAGGCAGCTCTTTTTCTACTGTGAGGGTGACTGAGCACTGACATATCTTTCCTAGAGAATTGTGGAGTTTCCATCCTTAGAGATATTCAAAAGCCATCTGGACATGGCCCTGGGCAACCANATCATTCTGTGAAAGATTGCGGAAGTATGCATTTGAAGGTAAAGTAGTGAAAGTATATGTGTATAAGCATGTATTTTGCTACAGAAAAGTCATCACAATGCCACCACTATATGGTTCTCGTACTAGGATTGTTACTAAGTAAATGTTTCAACCTTCCTCTAATTTTCTCCATTAGATGACTTAAGAACACAAGTCAGTTCTTTGTATGCCAATGGTTGTGGCTTGTTATGAAACTCAAATATTTCCCTTGAGAGTTTACTATAATCAGGAGAAAGTCACTGATTAAAAGATCCAACTTCTCCAGTCACAGAGGCCAGCATAACTTATGAAATAGGCAGTGCTTAGACGGACTTACTGGTCAGAGGAGCAGAACATTTCCCAGAGATTTGTGACCAGGCAGGCAGTGTCTATAGAGCTCAACACAAACAAGGACCATTAACCTCAGAAAGCCATTAATCCACAAAGTTCTGTGCTGTCGTTATTATGACTTAAAAATGAAAAGGAGGTTTGAGAAGAGAACATAAGATTGTTTTTCTCTAGTTTTATTTAAAAGATTATTGCTCGCTCTCCTGCTCCACAGACATCATGTTGCGCTCAAATTGATTGTTTCTTTTTTCTGTTCAGACTGTCTTTTTCCATGTTCTCATTGCTGAACATTATGGTTATTTGTTAGGTCAGCGTGAAACTAGTCCTTGCTTGGACAGATATCTGTACTGCCAAAACTGAAACAGGAATAGTTGAAAGATATTAGGAAAAGAATGGAAACTATGAGCCAGGATTTCGGTGAGGGCAGGTTGGTATGAATTCCTCATGGTATCAAAACAGAGGATCGCAGTCTTTTTTTGCCTGCGAGAGTTAGTGATGACGTATAATTTGTAAAGCCAGGTTGAACTTTTGGAATAAAATTCATAGGATGATACTTTTTATTTCATTCACTGGGTAAAGAATAAAAGCTCTTCCTGCCAGCCTGGCTGCTATGCTAGTCTTAAATGAAAAGTACAGTGTGAGATGAAAGCCTGGAAAGATTTTTCTACATACAAAGGTGAGTAAACCATAGGGCCTACTGAATGTCTGACCATGAGAAGACTAATGGCATCCGGTGTGTGTTTAAAGACAGGAGGAGAGATCTGAGCATCAGATCCAATAGTATCATACAGATAGCTTTTGTTAATGAAGGGTCTTAAAGTGATTTTTAAAATTCCAAAGAATGTGTAGAAAAGGTATAGGCTAAAATTTACCAGAATAAATCTCACCATCAGAAAGCAGGTTATTTTAGGGAGATTTAACTGCATCTGATGCCCTCAGCTCTTTCCTTCATCTTTACATTGTCACCTTCAGGGAAAAAGATAATTAATGTAGCATCACTTTGTAAAAGAAACAGCAACCAGTTCCTTCACCAAAAAGTAGTATGTAGGAATGGAGAGATAACGATAATGACTAAAATTGCTGCTCACCCGGAGGTTTCATGCCATTTTCCAAAGGATGTTAACATTCGTCTATTTCACCAACGGATAAACTGTGACACAAAGAAGGAAGACGATCTGCCAGCAGTCATCAAGCGGGTAGATCCCAAATTGTGGCAGTGCTCTGTCCATCTCCTCCAGGGTACATAAATACACCACTGTGTATGCCTACCCATGAGTTAAACTGGAGAGACAGCGTTTAGTATTATCCCACATCCATGGGTTAGCCCTGTTCCTGTTTTAGGCCCAGGCACATCGGCATGGACATGGGCTGTTCTGTTTAGACAAGTGTTCCCCGTAAAATCACTAGAATAAGCTCTGTTTAAGCCACTCAGTATGTGCATGATGAGCTCTATGACTGTGGTCCTCTGGGTCATCTTCTAGACTTGCAATATTTTCTAGCTTTGGAGCAAGAAGCATCTGCCAGTTCCTTTTTAATTGCTGGTCAGCCTGTGTTAAGCCAACTGGCAGCTGGTGGGAATGAGATGTCTACGAAGGTTAAACACATTTGTCAGTCACTTAAGGGAACTAGCTACATTTGTTGATGTTTAAGTGACGTTCTTAATCTGGCTCCAGCTGCCTAGCAGGATTGCAAAGTGAAATGAGGTCATGGGCCTCCAGATAGATAGGCTCCTTTAGGGGCTTTTGGGGGTGTGGCTTTTTCTAAGTTGAAGAAATACAATGTGAAAGTGTTTTTTGGTTGTTTTTTTTTTTTTTTTTAATATGGGATGGCCTGAATATGATCCTTAAGTCCTGAATATCTCAAGCATTGAGTGGGAGGCATTTAAATAAGCACCTATTTTTTTCCACTACAGTGAGAGATTACAAAAAATTAGGGGGTGGGTGTTTTTTTAAACCCTATGAAACAGTGTCATCTAAGCAGATGCAATAGCTGAGTAATCACCTCAGCAAACATGTTCAACGGTTTCGCCTCTTTGTTTTCTTCATGCAAAACAAATAGCAAGAGTCACCTCCTAAAAATGTGCAAGTACTTTCTTAGTTAAACGCCACTGGACGCTGAAGAGATGGGCCCTGTTCTTTCGAATCTCCAGTGGCGCTTCCACTGAAGAGTAAATTTACTGAGTAAATATTCCTGGGGAGAAGCTGCTAATTAAGGAGCAGATTTCTTAGCCAGCTGCTCCTAACCCAGAAAACAGTGGTTCATTTTTAAATATCTAAGCTATGAAGAGGAACACTCATGCTGAAGCTGTGCAAGTTGCCAGAGAGATATTTTGTGGTAGGGACAACTGAAAACTGTCATGCGCTGTTCTGCCATCAGGAATGAACAAACATTTTCACCTTACAAGCTGCAAATGGCTTTCTGGGCTAAACACTTTAATTTTTTTTTTTTTTTTTCATAATAGCAGCATCAATAGCCTCACTAATATATTCCACCCTTTGTTTAATTGGTGCCTTCCTTAATTATTTTCTCTTTTATCTATAGCTCAGGTGAGTGCTGAGGGTGGATGCAGTGGTGTAGTTAATATCTTACAGTCTGATGAGCATGACTGCTGGTTTGAGACAGCTGTAAGAGGTTCTGTTGGTCCTAAACTCCTTGTTTCTGGGTGCCTCTGGGGCAATGGGACATGCAGGGGTAGTCCAAGGCCCTTTTCCTAATGCAGTGTTTCATTATTTTATGCATACACATTTCTCCCAAATCAGACTTGTCAGCTGCCCTGATTTAAATGATTTTTCCTGACGTTACGTAATGGTGATAAAGTTGTACGTTTTACGTGTGCCACCCACATGTGCTCCCTGAACTAACCTCAGCTCTCCGAGTAGTGCAAGATGTCTTGCCAGCTGCTCCAGCCAGTTTAAGTCATTAAAAAGTGCTATTGAGGTTGACGGAGATGTTGGGTTCAATCTGGGCTCATTTAAAACCAGTTTCTGTAAATGAAGGTCCTGCAGAGAAGTCTCAGACTCCAAGGGCATGTCATTCCCTTCCTTGCTGTTTTGTTCTTTGACTAAATGACACAAGACCTGTGGTCCTGGTGACATGTGTGACAAGAACCTTGCTTATGAATGACTGATTAATAGACCAAATTCCTGGTTTGGTTTTTTTTTTGTTTTCTGCAGAGCTGCTTTAATCTTTCTGCCAAATGTCTAGCGCTGGGTGAGATCTTTCAAGCCAGGAAGTCTTTTCCTTGACTGGAACACTCCCTGTAACATTTTCCCATGCTCCCTTTTCCAGCTGATGATTTAAAAATTACTATTTGGTTTTCAACACAAGCTTTGGCAGTCCAGAGTGAATGTAAAATTAGTGGTCATAGGCCACAAAGCCACCAGATGTTTCTGACATTCCACTCAAGCACTGCTGTAGACACAGGCAAAAGAAAGACAGCTCTAGTGTTGACACGTTCAGTCAGAAAAGGTTTTGGACATACAATATGTAACATCATGGCCAAGGTATGTCTTCCCACTGTGCAGTTTGGGAATATTTTTTCTTCTTCAGGCTGAACACTTTGAAATCTGTAACCAGTTTAATGTCCTTATTACCACTAGATTTAAGAGCTACTACTACATCTTTCTTGTCCTCAGCAAAAAGATAGAAATGGTTTGAAGGCACCATGCTATTCCTGTAGCTGCCTGGAGGTTGGTTATGCTGACACTGATCGTTAGTGTACTGCTAGGGAGTACCAAGCCTGGCCTCCACCACCACTGAAAGAGTGTCCTGGGAGCATTTTGTTTCAGAAAAGTCATCCCCAACCTAGTCACCAGCATGGGGTAGCATAAATACTGCCCTTTGGTGTCTATTTCCCAGAACTTCCCTCTGCACAAGGGGACCCCGAGGAATCCTGTTAAAATGGCTCTTTAGCTGTTTGATATCAGCAGAGAGATGTCATTCAGCCCTATAGTCATGGATTATACTACTGCAGATTACATATTGAAGACCACAGTGATGTGCAGCAAGCCAGTTTTGATACTGGTAGTGGTCTCATCGCAGTAGCATGACAGCACACGTGGACTCATTTCCTCTGGAAGTGGCAAAAAGAGGCCACGCTGCGCTCTGTAACACTGTGGCTAAACTATGCGTGGTCCCCACTTGGGCCATTCTGGAGCTAGCATAGTATATCTCCATGCTGATCTGCAGTCTGCAGAATTTGAAGCTGAAAGGGATGACTATAATAGTCAAGTGTGAACCTACTCTTACGTAACACTGCTGGGCTAATATGCCCAGTAAAATTTTCCAGCCCAAGGCCAAAAACATGACACCTCTTTCCTTCCCTCCCTCTTTTATGGACTTAATAAAAATTGCCTCCAGCAATTCCACATACATTAGAGAAGGAAGAAAACACAACAGGCGGTGCATTGCTTGAGCATTATGGCACTCCAGGTGTGCATGCTCAGACACAGGGAGCTGAAAAGAGGATGACAGGCATGACTGCAACAAGACTGCCAGAAATTACACTGCTCATGATTAGTGTGAATCCCTATTGTGAGGCAGAAATGATGCAAAATAGAGAGAGAATAGAGAATAGGGAGAAGAGAGCTGGTTTATGCACAGATTTTTATTTGCAGTTAGTGACATGGCTGATGTGAAGGAGAAAGTCAGTGGACCAGATAATCAAAATTCAGAGGACAAAAAATATTTTTTAATAATAATCCTAATTAATAATCCATTTATTTTGCCTGTCAAGTAGCAAAATGGCAGTGTAATCTGCCAGACAAATTATTCTGTACTCTGAAAACAGGAGAAGTTTTGGTACTGAATGCAAGCCAAAATTAGCTCTCAACTACACTGGTGTATATTCCAAAACACCTCTGGAGAGACGAGCCCATGTACTTCTGGTTTATATTAATGCAAATTTGACCCCAGGTGAAATGCCAACTTGAATTCAATGGTTTTGAAGAGCAACCATCCATAAAAAGTTGCCATTGGAATTCAAAGCAATTTGATAAAATAAGATGCTATTCACTGATCTCTTTCAATGTTTTAAGGTAAAATTGTACCACTATAGAAAGTAAGATCTGTTCTTAATGGATGTCAAGAACCTCCTCCATTGTCTCCCAGCAAATGGAACAGATGGTTTCTGGTTTAAAATCAGTGCTTCTCTGATGAAGTCAATGGGTAAATCCCTGTTTGCAGCAGCTGAGAGCCTAGATAGATTGGGTATCTTGCTGGCTCCCTTTGAACACAAATGTGCTGGTTGCTATGTTGATCACCTGGATATAGTAGTACCATTTATATTTTATATACTGGTGTGTTCATAGCATTTGAAAAGAGCAGAGAAGTTTTTTCACATTTACAAACTAAGCAACTAGTACAAGGTCACAGACCAAATCTAGGCCCTGTTCCATTTCTCGCATTACACCCCTTTCAAAGGCTCCAGGTAGGAGGCAACCTATAAAGTACTTCTTCTGGGACATGATTTTTAGTTTGGACCAATCTGTTATACTATCACATCTTAGTTTCAGCTTATTCTTTGTGGTCATCTCAGCTGTGGTGTGCAGGGTCAGGCAAGCTTTCCATTTTTTATCGACTCTCCCACTGGCGTAACGAGCAAGTCTGAAGAAGGTCCCTTAACTTCCTTGGACTTGGGTTTCTTTTCTCATGTCTTTCTAGAGTAAAATGATTGTAAGATGTTTACACTGTTATTCCCTGTTGATGCATCTTTCATTCAGTGCCAGAAAATGGGATTGTGATTTGAGTTTGGACCTTTAAGTGTGATATTAATGATGATAGACAGTAGCCCCTTGTCCTGGCTATGCAATGAGGGATGGGAGCTTTGCAGTATGATTTGGGGCAGCTGAATCAGGACCTATAATATCACACTGAATAATTTAGCAGTTGTTAACTGGCCTTGATCTCTTCACAAATTCCCCTCTAACATCCATGACTATGTGTGACAAAGTAAATGCCTTTTATCTCTTTTTTTTTTATTTTCACTTTAAAAGCTCACCTGATCCAGGAGCCCTCTCAATCAGCTAAGAAGCCTTCATCCTAGTAGTTCATTCTCATTTTCCCTCTCATTTTTCCTCTCATTTTTAGAAGCTTTGTTTCTATCTTCCAAAGCTCAGAGAGCAGCAGTGCCCATCTGGGATATACTGAATGTTATAAAAAGTGCAGCTCTTAGGAGCCTGAGCAGCCAAAAATCCTGGTGAGGGAAGAGGAGGAGGGATGATCTTAACTGGAGTCTGGGTCCAACCTGGAAGAATTACCAACTCCACTGAGAGTTGTGTAGAGGTGGCAAAATTCCCCCTCTGCGGGAAATTTATACATTGTTTTAAGCTCTTTATAAAGTGGTTTTACAGTAGCTTGTAGGACAACAGAGCTGACCTTATTGAGGGAGGACTTGAAAGGCTGAAGTGAGCAGGTACCTCCACACTATGCAGTGAAGGAGAATTGCCCCATGTCCTCTCTCACTACCTCTAGACCTGCAAGTAGTCTTACAGCCTTAATATGGTCGAACACAGGAGCCAAGCAGGGCTGCTCATTCACCTCATTAAACAGTCAGACTGCCTCTGGGGTCAGAGATGCCTCTGAATAACTTTGCAGTGCACCACGCATATGCAGCAGCTCATGCAGGTGTACTGCGGGCTTCTCTGACATGGTGCTGCATCGTGATGTGCACCCAAGTGTTGCCTCTGCAAACGCTGAAGCTGGTCCTAGAGCTAAACCAGTGTGAATGCATCCTTCAGTGACAGTCAGTCAGTCCCTGTCATTCAGCATAGGCAACATTTGCCTGTAGACTTCTGCAAAATCTAGTGATACTTGGAATAGTTTGAACTAACAGAAGCACTAAAATGGGAGGAGATAGGAGGGGTTTTTATGATGATTTTTCAGAACAGGGAATAAAGGAAGGACCCTTTGCTCAGGGGTGTAGTGCTGTCAGCATTCATTTTCTCCTTAAAGACAGTAACAAAGTAGCCCCAGAAAAGCTTTTTAACTCTATGGTACTTCTGTTGTTCCATGTATTTTGGTTGCTGATGCATAAAACGAGCTCCTAAAAGTTCAGCGAATTTTTTTCTCCCTGCTACTTAACTCCCAGAAAAGTAAGCTTGAAAGGATTTTATCAGAATAGGTTCTTTTCCTTTTAAATTATACATATGTGTGTATATATATATGTTTTTTTTCCCCTGTAGTCATTTGTGGAAGGATTGAAATTCATATTGGATTCCTTGTTTTCTTGTGTATTTTGATTTTTTATGGTACTGTTATTTATGAGAATTCACAATGCTTTTTTTGATACAAAGACTGAAAGAGATGTTTGGCATTCATTTTTATATGAATTATATTTATTTCTTCAAATACGTTAGAACACCAAAGTAAAAATACTTTTTCTGTGTAATCATTTACAATATATCTTTTCTTGTATTTCATATAAACTGTAATGACCATGGGCCTTTAAATGTTTGAAATTAAGTTATAATTCTCACAGTTGTCACTGTCTTCTGCGTTGTCTGTTACACCTTAATGAAAAGCAATAGTAAAATCCACCAATATTAGTTTAATAGAACAGTGCAAGACCTGCATGCCCTCTGCTGGAAGCAATCCTTAACAGACTAATGTAGATCAGCTTTTGAAGCAGTGCTAAATGTCTGACCTGTAGACAGACACTCTCCTTTGATATACTTAGTTACTCAATTAAGTTATGTTTCTCTATAGCAGAGTTTGTTAGCTAGTAGGAAGGAAAACTCTTCCAGTGCATTATTTTTTTCACACTTTTCATTACAGTTTGAACTCTTTCATTTCTCTTCAACCTCTTTCTTGACTTTTTAACCTTGTTACTCCACTGTAATAAAAAGAAAATGAGTTATATGTTGTGTAAAAGTGTTGAACAGTATCTCCTTATTAACACAGGTTTTATACATAGAATTTTGCTTTGCTTTTAAGGAAGCTTGCAGGTCCGATACAAGCTGAGTAAGGATGGGCTTCTCATTTTCACCATTGACTCTGGAAATTTTGCCAACCGAGAGCTGCACCATGTGAAGATTAACAGAGAAGGCAGAGAGCTTGTCATTCAGGTATGCCACGGCTTATGTTGACTGTTAAATAATACTTCATGCCACAAACAGACCCACTGATTTCAATGCCTGATCGCCAGCAGGAGGCAAAAGTTTCACATTGATCTCGTGCAACCAAAGCTGGTCCAGCAGCAGAACAGCCCTATAGGTTAGACCAAACCTCCATCCAGACTATGCTTCAAAGAGTGCCCAGCTGTGGTGTTTTCCATTGAGTGATCCTTCCCTTGTCTCTGACAATCTGTGAATTAGTGTCATGGTTTAACCCCAGCCAGCAACTAAGCACCACACAGCCGCTCACTCACTCCCCCCACAATGGGATGGGGGAGAGAATCAGAAGAGTAAAAGTGAGAAAACTCGTGGGTTGAGATAAACAGTTTAATAAGTAACGCAAAAGCCACGTGCTCAAGCAAAACAAAACAAGGAATTTATTCACTACTTCCCAATGGGAGGCAGGTGTTCAGCCATCTCCAGGAAAGCAGGGCTCCATCATGTGTAACGATTACTTGGGAAGACAAATGCCATCACTCTGAACGTCCCCCCCTTCCTCCTCCTTCCCCCAGCTTTATATGCTGAGCATGACGCCATATGGTATGGAATATCCCTTTGGTCAGTTGGGGTCAGCTGTCCCGGCTGTGTCCCTTCCCAGCTTCTTGTGCACCCCCATCCTCCTCGCTGGTGGGGCGGTGTGAGAAGCAGAAAAGGCCTTGGCTCTGTGTAAGCACTGCTCAGCAATAATGAAAACATCTCTGTATTATCAACACTGTTTTCAGCACAAATCCAAAACACAGCCCCATACTAGCTACTATGAAGAAAATTAACTCTCTCCCAGCCAAAACCAGCACAATTAGGAAACACCTTTGGCCAGAAGTTCATCTGGACTATCGGAGTGGTTCTGGGGCTTAGGGATGTCTGTGTGACCTGTAGTCCCAGAGGAAGCACACAGTACGGATCATTAAAAAGCTGCCAAAGGGAGAAAAACAGCTGAAGAACGAGTACCTGTGAATGTAATTTCATTTAGGGTATGTGTCCAAGGGAGAATGTGACCCCAGCTGCCTTATCCTCTCACAGAAAAGGAGAAGCTGAGGGAGCGCGGGGTGCAGCCACCATGTGTGTGACAATGCCCTGTCCCTTTGCTGGAAGCAGGCCATGCTGAATGTGACAGCCTCATGAGAGATGAGAACTCTCCTCTGCCTTGTTTCCCTGCAGCTCTTGTTTTTCCAAGGCAGGGAGAAGAGGAGCATCTTACTGCTCCTTCTGCTTTCCTTCTGAGGCTAATTACAGCAGTTCATATTACAAAACAAACAGTCTAGATCTGGGCGGCAGTCATTTAACAGGGAAGGGTGGCAGAGTCTACAGAGAAGCCGTGTGTTAAGGAACAGAATGAGGAGGAGACAGAAACATAGGGAGCGTCACAGTTTTTCTTTCCTTTACAGTTTCCATGTCTGAGTGGTAAAATGGTAACGCAGTTAACACGCAGCTAGGGTGGGTAGGCCTGATTGTCTAGGAAGGAGGCTTATGCTGAAAGCCAGGGTTTTCCCCAAGTACCAGTCTTCTATTGTCTGCTGCGCTGTCGTTTTCTTCTTTGCAGGACTAATTCTTCACAATACATTTCTAGAGAAGCCTCCTTTGAGTGTATTCTGAAGTGCCTAGACATGGATTTTGGGAAGCAGGGGGATTTCGGTGTCAAACATTTTAAGGTTTTCTTCAGGGGAAGTTTCTTCAAAGTCCTTTATATGACTATTCTGGTGTACCTTTCAGCTTCTCATGCTAAAATCAAAGCACATTCACTTTGCTATCTTTAGAAACTGAATCACGCTTGGGGGCAGAATTAACTGATTTGCAGCTGAGAGTGTTCCCAGAAGTTTGCAGTACAGAGACATCTAGGGGTGTCTACATGCTGTTGTAATGAACTAATTTTATTGACCTCTTCCAGGTTGATCAAGTTCTCAAACTCAAACACAACTTTTCTGAGATTGATTTTAAGGCCATTAAATCACTCACCTTGGGCAAGGTCACAGGTAGGTTCTACTGAAAATATTCCTGATTCATCAGTTGTTATAGTGCTGGAGTTAACCTGTGCTGTGTGTTGAGTTTTTAATAGGATTGGGGTTTTGTTTGGCTGGTTTAGCTGTAAGAGTTGGCCTGAGCATTCCAGTACTCCTATTTGTATATCTCATCAATGTAAAAATTTGGCAGCTTTACTTGTTTGTGCTAATAGCAATATTAACTTCTCCCATTGCTCCCTCCAGTGAAGAGATTCATACTGCCTATGTGGCTGCGCAGGGTGGCGTCTTAGCCTAGTGATGTCATTTTGCTGACTACAGCTTGCTCTTCTCAAGCCATCTCTGTTTCCTAATGATAAGAACAGCAGCACTGTGAGCCTTCACCCTCTCTACCCTTTTTTCACTCCCAGTCCTTTTCCATTTGATTTCTGCAAGGAATATTTATATTACATATAGGACTGAGGCCACAATTCTGCATGCTCTGTGCGTGGACCTTCTTGATCTTTACCCCTCTGCACTACAAAGCCATTACAAGACCAGGAAAACTCTGCCTGAAATTTGGAAAGTAGAACTCCTCTATTTTGTTGTCAAGTATGTTATATTCCTTTATATAAGAGTCTTAGTCATTCCCAGTAAGATTCTAAATGCTTCCTTGGTTATAGACATTTTAGTTCTTTGTTAGAATTGGACCTCCATATCAAGCCTGACACCTGTTTCACTATTACAATTTTCTATGTTTTATTAATAGCACCCAAGGCCTGCGGGACTGGTAGCTAGACACAAACTATAGACATCCTCTAGTGTCTACTTGTGCAATATAATTGTATATAATGACATTAGCGCATTCTGCGTCATGTTTTACTAAGTAGATAAGGACAGGAACTGATTTTCCCCTTAATTGTATTTAATGTTTGTTCAGAATGCAGCAGCCTTCCAAACTTTTGTGAACAGGTTTGGGGACCTGACACTTTTCAGCCCAAGTCAGAGCTACGCTGAAAATCTCATTTTGTCAACAGTCAGCTTTAGTGCTGAAAATCTAAAAGAACATTGCTCATCATGACCTCTATCTAAAGCTCCAGCTATAGATACCAAATCAATAAACCAAGGCTTTTCTAACCAGCAAGATGGAACATAGCACAAAGACCTTCAGACATGTAGCCAGCAAGCTGACAAGGTGCAGCTCAGCATCATGGAGAGAAACTAGATTTAGTCACAAAAATATGATTAACTTTACAAGTACAAGGTTGTTGCAAAACTGAAAAGCCCAGATGTATCTCCAGAGGTCTGGCATTCAGTTCCATGGAACACCACAGACTTGTCTCCAGACAGCTTTTAATGGATATATCCTTCTGTTATTTCTCTCTTGCCCCAAAGTTTATTGGGATTTTGTTTTAGTAATAGTAATAATAACAGCAATAGTTCATACTCTGTAATGACACTAAAGCCATAAACTCGGCTGTCCACATGGTGGGAGATCTTACTGCTGTACAAGGAATCACACAATGCATCCCAGCAAATCACTTTAATTCCAGCCTGATCCTAATTCTGGTTTCTTCTTCATATGTTAAGTGAATTTCCACAAACTTTTTCTTCTATGTCAGGATTTCATTTTCCAGGTTTTATCCCACAGCTGTAGCTGTGCTGACTAGAGTCCTTGTGCCCCCACAGAATCACAAATCCCCCTGAGTCTTCTTCTCTCCAGGATGAACAGTCCCAGCTCTGTCAAGCCTCTCCTCACATGAAAGATGTCCCAGTCATCATCTTTGCAGCCCTTCACTGGACTCACTCCAGTAAGTCCATCTCTTTCTTCCACTGGGGACCCCAGAACTGGACCCAGCACTCCAGTAGTGTTACCCTCATGCAGAGTATGGGGGAAGGATCACTTTCTTCTGTCTGCTGTGCTCTTCCCAAGGCAACCCTGGATGCCAGGATGTCGATGGCTGCCTTTGCTGCAAGGGCACATTTCTGGCTCATGGTCAGCTTGCTGTCCACCAAGACCCCCATGTCTTTCTCTGCAAAGATGCTTTCCACCTGGTCAGCCCAACCAGTGTTGGTGGATGGGGTTATTCCCAACCTAAGTGCAGATCTTTGCATTTCCTTTGTCGAACTTCATGAGGTCCCTGTTTTCCCATTTCTCCAGCTTGTCAATGTGCCTCTGAATGGTGGCACAATCATCTGGTCTACCAACTGCTCTTCCCAATTTTGTATCGTCTCCAGACTTACTCAGGTTGCACACTGTCCCATGCTGGCAAAACCCCCCCCCAAAATCCCTACTGCTACAAAGTCAAGAGTATTGCCTTGTTGTGTCAAGAGGAGAGTGGACCTTGTCATTTTAGGAATGTAGAACTTACATAAATATGTCCATTCATCATTTACTCTATTACACGGCTAAATGTCGACTATGGCTTTTTTTAATGACAGCTCACCAGAAGGTGAATACTGGTGACCTAAACGAATATCCACCAAGTTCTTCCGTGTCACTGTTTGTCCCCTCAGCAATGCATAAAATTCCAGAGGCATGTTATGCTTCAAAGTAGACCTGGACTTCCTGTAGTGTTTGTTTTGGATGCCACTGGGATTTAGGTACCTAAAGGCATTCATTAGGAACATTTAAGTGTCCACTGAAATAGAACCATATAAAAAAACCTCTGTTCTACATGTCCTACATATCCATGCTATACTCTGCTGAAAATTTGTCTCTCCTCTTTACTGTCACACCATTGCTTATTTGCCTGCTCTAACAGCCTGATCCTGGCTGCTTAACCTGATGATTATACCACCTTCTTTCTCGACTCCACCATTCATTTCCCACTGGCTGAGAAATCTGAAAGAGCTTCCACCAGGACATCATAAAAGCTTGAAACCTCTTCCTCACCGGATTTTCTTATGACAACCATTTTAGCACAGCTGGAACATTTGAAATGTGCACTTTTATACAATGACCAGTTTTTAAATAATAGTGCTTCCCCCCCTCCTACCCTCCCCAGCCCCATTATGCTTCCTTTAGTCAAAAGCTGTTTAAACTCTGATATTTTTTTCTGCTTTTCAAATCTACTATATTTTCTGGTGGCTGCCCTACACCCAGTTCTGAATTCCAGGAAAAAAACCCTCTGTTTAAGGCAGAGGAGACTCACCTGGAATTCAAAACATAGGGACACTGACTGCCACAGCCTGCTTGAATGACCTTGGGCAAGCTATTTATGTGCAGATATAAAGGTAAGCAGGCATTTTATTCCCACTGGAACCAGTTTGAGCTTTACTATCTCTGTTCTCTACCAGTAAAGCATGGATAATAGAACATCCCTACATCAGAGAGGTGCTAGGAGGATAAAAGCATTAAAGGCTCTGCACTGTTCAGATCCACAGTAATGGGGCCATATAGCTGCCTTAGCAAGATCAATCTAAGTATAAGTGTGGCTTTGAAGACAAGGGAGTAAAAAGAAGCAGCCTTCAAGTAGCCAACAGATGTTTGTTGAATTCATCCTCACGTATCCAACAGCAATAGAAAAATATTATTATCTTACGGTTTGTTGTCATTTTTGCTTCACAAATATAGAGGCAAGACACAAAAGGACCTATCCAAAGCTCATCAGTATCAATGGGAGTTTTGCCATGGACTTTAATGAGTACTGGATTCAGGCCCCAAGTGGGTCATACAGTTTATGGCAAAGCCTCAGTGAAATCTTAGCCAGAGTCCCAGTTCATTTACTTTAAGTACTCCTTGCAGAGATCATACTGCTGTATTTAACCACATGAGCTCTATTGGCAATCTGACCTAACTGTGAAGCTGGCTCCGCTTTGAACAAGGGATTGAACTGCATGACCTTCAGAGGTGTCTTTCAACTTAAATTATTCTGTAATTCTCTGATCTCACAGACACATTTGCATATGTTTAGGTTTTGTCTAGAAAAAGCTACTATCCCAATGGAAAATATCATTTATTTGTTTTGGGGTTGACCTTAATGAATCTTTGAAAACTTCTTACTGTGCCCCAACATGTCTAAATCTTTCACCATTATAGTCCCTGGAAAAATAATCACTGATGCAGAGAAGTGAATGTCATTGTCTGCATATTTGCTTCTGAACAATTTAATATACTAGCTGTGTAGTGATACCAGAGTAAAAGGGTAGCATTGAAAGGGATTCAAGAGTATTCTGAAGAAAGATGTTGTAAAGATTTCTTTAGCACCTATTAATGTTGACCTAATTTACTTGAGTCTTCAAAGTGGTGAATTAGCAGACCTACCCACACTGGCAATGTAAAAAACTGTTTAGTCTAGCACATGATCATGATATCTTTTATCTCTAAAAGCCTGCGCTAAAACACACTCAAGTGGTAGGAGTCTTTCCACTGAAACATTCAGCTTTGATATAAAGTGTGCATAGACGAAAGTTTGTCTGGAAAGTAATTTTATTAAAATCATTATGTAGGTGCAGTACAATTCTTATGATTTCTACAATAGCTTTTCTTATTAAAAGTTCACAAGAAGAAAATGGAATCTGTACACTGAAGAGATCACACAGCAATTCATCCAAGAGTGATATTATACTGGGGGAGATGATAATGGGATAATTAAATCAGAAGGGGTAATTTAGCATTAACTCTGAGATACAAAAGCTTCCCTAAAGAAGCATCTCCTTTTAGAGAGTTTCTATGGAAAAGACTTAAGTCTATTTTTTTGGTGGAAAGTCATTCCCTCTTTTAAGCTCAGAAGATCACAATTTGCTTGAGAAATTTAAAGTCACAGTCTTGGAGTATTGTGCTCTGGCATTTTAAACAATACAGCAATGGCTGCAGGAGATATTGGCTGGACTCTTCTGGTCACTGCAAAGCTCTTGTTTACTGCAGACTCTTCTTGCTCGAAATACCTATTTCTTAGAAGGGCCATACCCCGGAAAAAGATCTCTTGGGTGCGTTATACGGCACCTTTGAAAGTCATTGTTTTTCTTCCTAGTAGTCTAGTAAAGCATTAAGGAAAATGGAAATGACTACTTAGGATAAAAGAGGAGAGGTATTTGGGACCAAGATGGCAGCAGTTAAAATAAGCAAAGTTTGACTACCCCAGGTACTTCAAGCAATTCAGGGTCTAAGCCAATAATGCCATCATGCTTCTATCAAAAAGAGACCAAATCTATTCAGACTTTTTCCCCAGCAATATCATTTACCATATGATCATAACACCATGCTTAAATCCCCATTTTCTTGATGATAATACTGCCTAAATTAGTGTCTGAGGTCATCTACTTCTACCCAGAAATTTTATTTTTAGTCTGAATTCTTGCTACTTGAGTGGATTTTAGCCGTCTGCTCCTGAGCAAAGCATGTATTCTTTTGCACATTGTCTCTCCATCTTCTTGCATATTTTCTTCTTTTCATAGATTATATTTTGAGCCCATGCAAAATCACATAGGGCTGGCTTTGTTGTGACAGATTAAGATTCAAATGTCAAGAACTGTGACATGTAACAAATTTCACATTGCAACTCCGAGCAGTGCTTCATTTTCGATGACAAACTGTCTTTAAGAAAACATACTAAATGCATGTCTGAAATTATCTCCACTAAGCCTAATGAAACAAAAATTGTGAAATATTCCACTTGGCATGAAATGTTCAATTGCTGGCAAGAAAATCCTGGTGCATTCTGCTCATTTCTGGGAAAACTTGTGACAAAAAGTACCTTTACTTTGCTCTTGCTGTCCCTTGCTTTTTCAGAAGTGTCTTGGAGGTGAATTGAATGCTTGGAGCCTGCCTCCTGTTCAAACTCATCCTTTTCTTAAGCAAGAGACGAACTGGCTGAGCTCAATGGTTCTAACCAGGAAAAATTTCTGTGTTGTTCACTCTACTGCCTTTGTGGTAGGCTTACACCATGAAATGAGCGTATTCCAAAGATGCTTTTTTGTGGGTCAAGTCTAATACAAGATATGCTTTCTGCCCTTTCTAAATTAATGGTTAGTATCAGCAATGTTTACTGAGGTTGTTGAAGGACATAGCAGCACATTTTTCAAGGTAACTACACAGTACCTGCTAGTCAACTCTTCCGAGAGAGGTCCAGTGTGGAAACTACAAGAGTCTTTTACTTCAAGGTCATGGGCTCAAATCTAGTGACAATTTCCAAGAAGTAATCTTGCCAGTGCTGTTCAGCACCTTGGCAAAATGAGGTGATGGATACACTTTAACTCCCACAAAAATCACCTTTCTATTTCTCAGACTCAAAAAAAGGACAACCAGTGTTTCAGCATACAGAGTAAATTACCCTTTGTGCTTCTACCAGTGATTCACTTAGATTAATTCATTAATTAGGGCATAGACATTTAAACAGGCTATGTCTGCTCTCACTGACATTAAAAATAAATTTCAATTAAGGAAACCCGTGATGGGCCTTCCTGGATGTAAGTGAGCACACAAGTAAACTTTGGGCTCACATTTGTTTCTGAGTGACATGAAATTAATGTTTATAAGGAAAGAACAAAAAGACATGGGATAACGTTTATAGTCCCATTTTCCACAGTGATATTTTTAGAAATAAGGTCTTTTGAGCCACTCTCCCTGCATGCAAATAACTTTTGATTTCCCTTTGATTCCAGTTACCTGTCATATTAGTTATTGTTTACTATGTCAATTTGCGGATACATTGCTGAGCAGCATAATGCTTGGTCCGGCAGACTTCTGTCTATGATGAAAATTATTTCCCCATTACTGAGATATAAGACTTAAAATTGCTTTATTTGTTTAAGATCTTAAAACAAGTGTGTTGTATATGGCAGAGGTGCACAAAGAAACAGCAGTGGAATAGGATGCCTGTTTTGGTGAATAGGAATGAATCAGCAGATAAATTATGTTGATACAATCAATAAAGTTTAAAAAATACAACTACATGTTAGACTTAATCCTCGTTATCAAGGAAGGCCATCGCAAATACATGGAAAACAGGATAGCAAAATGGACACAAAACTTACTGAGCTGTGACATTGCAGACAGCTTCCAGGGAGCATCTAGAGGACCCAGCAAGAAGCCATACCAACTCCATGCACAGCTCAGCAGACAAAGCTTAAAAATTACTTCTTAAAAATATGGTTAAACTTAAGTTGTGGGGAACGAACAGTTAAATTACTCAAAAGCTGAAAAAGATTG
>WAAD01019602.1:7824-30607 GCA_013389945.1 Fregata magnificens
CCTATCCTGGCACATCTGAGTGTAAGGCTTCAAAGCCCGGAGCATAGTGCTACTGTGCTTAACAGGCACTCTCTTGTTATATCCCCTACATTGATCATGAGCCAGGCTAAGAAGCAGGGGGTAAACATTTCCACCATGCCTGGAGACACAATGTTCAGAAAGTTTTGTCTGGCATGTTTTTATAGATTTGTGGAACAGTCAGTCCTACTGCGGTGCTGTTGTCAGTTATTGATATTACCATTTAATGCACTTCACTAATGAGTGGAACTGCAACCTTAATCACCACTAGACAAACAAGCGACCAAAAAAGAGAGGAAAACAGCTGACTGGAATGTGAATTCTCTTAATTGGGCTCACCATTCATCTCATGGGGTAACTAGCATTCAAAGGTCTATAATAGTGTGTGAATAAAATTATCATATTAGAAAGGTGAGCAGATTAATCAATGTTAGGTAGATAGAAGGGAAATATATACATATTATATGTAGAAGGTTTGTGCAGATTTTTAAATAGAGGATTTGATAGGTCAATCGTTAGCACTGCTGCATGGAAAGAAATGAGGATTATCACTTTATACAACTGAGAATTTAAATACGTGCACTTACTTTCACATTTGCAATGTATTTTCTATGTGTTGGTGCACTCATATAAGGTGATATTCAACTGTGTGTGGCTGCATTTCATCACAGGATGAAGTGGTGCTCATTTGTAAGATGGATTACTCTGTCGTGTGTTAATAACAGTGCAGTGGTGAATGGGGCTTGCGAGACATTTTCAGCTGGAACCACTCTTGATAAGAACTGCTTTCTGTGGAAAATGGTGATTTTTTATCAACTAACCAAGTGGCTGTCAATTAAATTGTTTTATCTAAATGTTCTTGATTGGTTCTGGATGTTATATTTCAACTTTACTAACCTCTCTGTTTTGTCTATAGAAAATTCTCGTGTGACAAACTGCATACATCAAGGTATACATCACAAGAAGAGACTCCTATGAACCATATTCCCCCTTATCATGAGTCAGAAAGCAAATTCCAGGTTCAGTAACAACTCTTCTGCTATTTAAATCACATAGACTCATAAATATGTCAGTGGCTATTTTGTGGGAGTTGTTAGAGTGCAGTGGATGAGTTGTTTGACCCATTGGACAGGACTTTGCATCCATTTTCTTCACACAGTGAAGACTGAATCTTAGTCTATTCAGAGAAACTCAGAAAAGTGAAAGCTCAGGGAGTCAAGTCTGGACAAATTCTTAAAGAATACCTTAAACGGCCACATATTTCAGCATATTAAAGTGAAATGCTGGCTAGCTCATGACAGTAGGGTGGCTGATAACACCAAAATGATCTGAGGACCAGTTCCAATTTCTTCCACGGACTTCCTCTATAACCTTGAGAATGAGAACTGACCTAGGAGGAATGACTGACTTTTGGAAGACCCTTGTGTTAGCTTCTAAAGTCCCTTTGATTCTTCTGGGTAGGGGTCACAACCACCATGCTACTGGCTTTTTTCAGGCAGATCTTTTCCTTTTGGCTTTCAATGAAAAACTTTTGAAAAGTCTTGGGTTTACCCAGATGCAGAGTGGAAATTTTTTTATAATCCTGAAATGTTTCCTGGGATGTTGACTGTCATTATTTTCCATTCTGTAGTCAACGCTCCTTGGTGATACATGCACTTATAAAAGAAAAGGTGACCAGTTGGATAAATGACAGATTCTGAAAGAATTACACCAGTTTTACATGAAAATAATTGTAAAAAGGATTTGTTGCCTGTAAATTTCCAAGCTATTTAATTTTTCATTCATAAACATAAACATTTTATTTAGTTGATAAGTAGTTCACCATAACTACGTTGTTCTTAGACTAGTTGCCATCCAAATTAAGGATTGTTCCTCCCAGAGGGATCACAATGCTTGGAAATACAGTAGAAAGCTTGTCAGTCAGTTATATTGTCTTCAAATCATCAGGTTGGTATTTTGAGCTGCCAGCTCAACAGAAATGGAGGATTAGAATGACAAATGGGCTCACATCTGGGAAGGATGGAAACCACTCAAATGCTTACCTCTGGAGATGACATTGTTCTGGTAAACTGGCAATGATTCACTCTAAATGTACCTACCTTTCATTTGGGGTAAATAGATGGGTCTGTATTTGAAAATTTCTTTGGAAACGAAACCAAGAGAGAAGGTGTATAGATCTATAAAACATTTTTTGTTATTCATAATAGAAACCTGCTAGTTATTCCTTTCCCTCAGAAAGAGATGACAACTGCATAAGAATCCTGACCAATACATCCAAAAGACATTATAGGCATTGCAGTCTTTGGCTGTAGAATTTGAACTCACTTATAAAGACCTGATTTTAAAAGGTTGAATTCTTTCAAACACTTGAAAGCATCTCCAGATATGTATAGTACAAAGTGAGTTGCCAAAATCAGTGTCTGTTTTTTAAAACCCTGTCCAAATAGATGGTAGGAGTCAAGAAAGGACCTCAAGGTACAGCTTCATACCTTCTCTCCTTTCTCTCTGTCATGTGTTTAACCCTAATCACATTAAACTCTTTTATGGAAATATTATTAATGGATTGTTGTTCAAATATGACAATGTACAAGTGTTTGTGACTAGATTTTTCTTGGCACGTTTAACATGTCACTGCAATAATTCTATAAAATCTTGCAGTAATTTTGCAGCACATCATTTTCCAAATCATCCATGTCTGACACTTAAAACACTCTGGTACTGTACAATATCATAATTTGTTTAATGTAGTGCATTGTGAAATATCATTTATATTTAGCAGCATTTCAATGTTTTGGTTTGGTTTGGTTTTGTTTGGTTTTTAAATGCAGTTCCTTCCTGCAAGTAAGCTTTTAAAGAAAACAAAAAAGACAGCTACAAATTCAGGAAATCAACAGCAATTGTATTTGTTGTCATAGTAGAACTAATATAATTTTTGACATTTCGATGCATTTTCATTTGTCAGGAAATTTCCGTGCTGTTGGATAGTGATGGGTTGACAGGGAGAATCTTTTTCACTCCAAATAAGAGAAAAGGATTACTATCTCTTATGGTTCAGAAGGGCTACAGGGTAATGCTTAAAAAAAATGAAGCTAAAAGTTAATTTCTGAAAGCAATCACTTATACCGTACAGCAAAAATCCTGTCTATGCTTTTAAATCTGTTGCAAGCCAACTAGCATTGCAGTGGAATAGAGTGACTTCTGTCCATAAACAACATTGCTACCAATCGCAGGTTTTCCTGTACATTGTTGGAACCAATTTTCAGATAGCTTTATCAAGACATGGAATGTGTCAGAATGAAACAGCGGCTGTGAGGCCAACCTTATAGTTAAGAATGAGTTGTGCATCCTTCTAATCTTCTCGCTCCTAAACCACATCATTTTGATGCCTTTATAATTCTTTGAATATATTTGTTGGCCTTCTGTGGCTCCAGATTTGTCTTTATTAAACATAAGAAAAACACAGGATAGTTGAGATTGCAAAGGATCTCTGGAGGTCTCTAATCCAACCACACCAATCAAAGCAGAATCAACTAGGTCAGCTTGCCCAGGGCTGTTTCTAACATGGTTTTGCATATCTCTAAGGATGGAAACTCCATAATCTCCTTGGGAAACCTGTTCTGGTGTTTGATCACCCTCACAGTAAAGGTTTTTTATGCTTAAGTTGAATTTTCTGTAACTCAATTTGTGCACACTGCCTCACATCCTGAAACATCTCCTGCCCACTTTGGTTCCAATGCTCAGATAGAAGCTGTTCTTTACACTTCTGTTTCACTATGTGTTGTTCATGGTCATGTCATACTTCTGGCATGTCATAACCCAGCAGTAAGATGTTGCTTTGGTGGTGTCTTATATGACATTTCTGGACCGGCCACTGAGGAGAAGTGTCATAAGATAAGTAATTTTTTAAAGAACAATTTTAAAGTACCAATAGGTATTATATCCATGACAAGCCAGCCAAGAAAATGCAGCTCTACAGTAGCTATACTAGCATTATCAATTTCTGGTGATTCATAAATGTTAAAGCTCCCCCAAACCTCCCATTTTAAGCCAAATGCACGGTTGAACTTGACGGCCCTTTCAGCCCTACTGTCCTAACTTGCAGTTCATTTGCCTTCCTGCTCAAGGCACACTTGCCTGCAGGCAGAATCGCAGCATACCTTTCCAGTTTGTCCACTGCCTTTCCGAAGAGATAATTTTTCGGCCATGCCTGAGGGTAGTACTGCATTTACCAGCCTGTGTTCGCTATATGCTCACTAGCGAGCCTCTGATGCTGCCACCCACAGTCCTGCTCGCAGTTATTAAATCTTTCCTTCAAAGAAAAAGAAGGCATCTTGTTTGCAAATTCACCAAAATCTGGGAGCAATTTATGTTCACACGCTGAGGGAAAAGTAACATGTTATCCCTGTTTGCATGGAGAAGACAATTTACTGGTTTTTTTCCATTCTTTTGTTGTTGTTTTTTTCCCACAAAACAGCTGAGAAAGATCACAACAACCACAAACTGGAGTGCTTATATTGACCAGTTGGCCAAGCCTTATTACAGGAAAAGAGATGAAATAATAACACTTTCAAAGCCAAACTTTTCCATGTCCCTGAAAAAGGAAACGATGATTTAAGAAAAGAGACAAGGACTTTGAAGCATGAGAAAAAAGAGAAGACGACAAAAAAATGGCTGGGACCTTGGAGACACAGCTCCTGGGGATGACAGCGAGGACGGAGGTAAATGTCTGGGCAAAGACAGTGTCAAGGGGCTGCTGCACTATCTGAGCACTGAAAAGTTCCTGTGAGTAAATATATCCACTTTCTTTTCAAAACCACTCAAATTCCTGCTGTCCATTTTCTAACCCTGCTGGGCAGATTGCTTCTTGGACCGTGGTCTATCTTGGGGAAACAAAACAAATTCAGATGAAAGGATTGTTTGGTTAAGATTAGTGCTTGCCTGACGTTCTGGGATACAGCCTCCACCACAACAGCTCCATCGCAGATTTCCCTCTCTCAACAAAATATTTAATTTTTTTCCATTCCATTTTTATGTTGACTTGGAGAAGGGGAGGGTGGGTGGATGCTCACAATTGCCTTAAATTTAACCCACTATTAAGTTCTTTGAAATGCTTTTAGGTTCATGGTTTTCTAACTTAAACCATTGTAGTGTATTCCTACCCTGTTGTAAAATCCAAATCTAAACAGGAGTTATTTCTAAACCCTTGCTTAAACTGCACACAGAAATTCTTGCAAAGAATACTAAAGTCTCTGCATGAAACATAAGGAAATTATTCACTCACTATCACATATATTTTATGTCGAGTTCAATAATCACAATCCAGGCTTTGCACATGTTCAGTTACCCTGTTCACATATGGTACCTACTTCATTACAGCAGCATGGTGCGTTCCTGGGTAGATGCAATTTTTTTTGCAGAGGCCATTTTTATAGCTTCCCAAAATATTTAACAAGTCTGCCCACATCCACCTCCAGCATCTACCTCCTTTCCATCTGTAATACTCTCTCCCTTTCTCTCAAGATGATCATGTGAAGTAACAGCAACGGGAAACACTGGACACAAATATTTCTCAGCAGTCTCCACCCTTGACATCGAAGTCCTCAGTCTACTCTTCAGCCTTCTGCAATCTTAAGTTGCTGTCATTGTTTGGCAGCTCAGGGTACAGCCAAGCATCTAATGTCACCTCTCCAAAAGCAGTACTGACTAAATGTAGACATTTACATTCCCCGGTCAGCCTACACTCCCTTATAGTCAATGCACATCGAGTCCACAGAGTCAATATTCAGGGCATGATTCATATTCTTCTAAAGTAAACCTGTTGTGATAGCTGTGTGCCATAGCAAAATAATGCGCTTAACTGAAATGCTGAGCAGGTACTTGGAAACACGGCACTGACATATGGCTGTGAAGGGACCTTACCTCTATTGAAACAGCATAGTTGGTGCACACTCCTCACGTTGCAAGCCTTACGGTTGACTTAACGTGAGTAAAAGGAGCACAAACATTTAAAGTACAGGCCTTTCCAAGAAACCTGTTTTTTCTACTTAATTATTCTCTGTCATAGTATTTCCTTCACTGGCTGAAAGCAGGGTAGGGCAGATGTAAAACATTTCCCTTATGGAACAGCTGCTTTGTATTTTCAGGGAATTTTAACCTGCTGGTAGGCTGATATCTGCCAAGACGTGTTTGCAGGTTGTTGTTATTTCATCAGCTTACTGGAATGAAATCAGATGCAACATATTCATGCGCTATATCTGGGCATGATCATTCAGACAGGCCCAGCTGCAATCTTTCTAATCACTGCTGTATATTTCTCTGTTTCACACAGGAAACAACCCAAAGACAGAAACTTTTGGACTAAGACTGGCTCCTGCAAAGACTCCCTCTATACTTAGGGTAATCTGATGACCATTTGCTTTTTCTTCCTTGAGGAAAAAAGAAGAGTCTCTGGAAGTCAGTTGTTGACTTACTCAAAAAACGTCTAAAAAAACCTAACCACAGATAAACAGCATTTGCTAGAATTACTATTCTTTTCTGCTAAGAAGGTATTTACAATACAATCATTTAGGTCTCTGCCATTGATCAGCTGGTTTAAATTTATGACATTTATATGAAAAAAGCCCTGAGTACATTTCTCCAAGATCAAAAAAATGGACTGAGACCCAATGTTCTTCTAACAAACTTCAGCCACGTCAGTGGCCTGAAACCAGCAGCTGACTTGGCAGCCAAGCTGACCCATGAGCTCTCGTAGCTTTTATTCTTTATTTGTCCATTTTCTGTTTATGACTATAAAAGTGTGGTGAAGCTTGTAGGGAAAGGTCTTGGTTTTTTGTGATACCAACTGCTATAAGAAACAGATATGCTTTCAGAATTAAATGTGTATTTTGATTTCTCCTGAAACCTTTTGGAGGTGTGAGCATTCAGAATCTATGAGAAGAAGGTTTTTCCTCAACTATAAATCACAGAAAATTATTCTTACCTGCTTCAAACAATAAAGCCAAATTAAGTAGTTAATTGCTAGTTTATAGGTAAAGCACTGGACTGGAGTTTATAGTTTAGAGCCACGTAATCTTGGAGCGTATATCGGACCTCAGAGAGAAGCACTTTGAAGCACTCATTTAATGTTACAACATCCACCTTCATTTGAGTAGCCTTTGGGATGCCACGTGCCCACCCAGCCACTCTATCTCTCCCCCTCCTCAGCTGGACAGGAGAGAGAAAATATAACAAAAAGCTCGTGGGTCGAGATAAGGACAGGGAGAGATCACTCAGCAGTTACTGTGATGGGCAAACCAGACTCAGCTTTGGGAAATTAGTTTAATTTGTTACCAATCAAATCAGAGTAGGATAATGAGAAATAAAACCCAATCTTAAAAACACCTTCCCCCCACCCCTTCCTTCTTCACGGGCTTAATTTTACTCCTGATTTTCTCTATATCTTCTCCCCAGTGGCACAGGGGGACGGGGAATGGGGGTTGTGGTCCGTTCATCACATGTTGTCTCTGCTGCCCCTTCCTCCTCAGAGGGAGGACTCCTCACACTCTTCCCCAACTCCAGCGTGGGGTCCCTCCCATGGGAGACAGTCCTCCATGAACTTCTCCAATGTGGGTCCTTCCCATGGGCTGCAGTTCTTCACAAACTGCTCCAATGTGGGTCCCTTCCATGGGGTGCAGTCCTTCAGGAACAGACTGCTCCAACATGGGTCCCCCACGGGGTCACAAGTCCTGCCAGCGAACCTGCTCCAGCGTGGGTTCTCGACGGGGTCACAGCCTCCTTTGGGCATCCACCTGCTCCAGCATGGTGTCCTCCACGGGCTGCAGGTGGGTATCTGCTCCACCATGGACCTCCATGGGCTGCAGGGGGACAGCCTACCTCACCATGGTCTTCCCCACAGGCTGCAGGGGAATCTCTGCTCCAGTGCCTAAAGCCCTCCTCCCCTTCCTTCTTCCCTGACCATGGTGTCTGCAGAGTTGTTCCTCTCACATATTCTCACTCCTCTCTTTGGCTGCAGTTGCACAGGGTTTCTTTTTCCCCTTCTACCGCCATCGCTGATGGGCTTGGCCTTGGCCAGCGGCGGGTCTGTCTTGGAGCCGGCTCACGTTGGCTCTGTCGGACATAGGGGAAGCTTCTGGCATCTTCCTACAGAAGCCACCCCTGTAGCCCTCCCACTACCAAAACCTTGCCACACAAACCCAATACAGGAGGATGTGACCACCTTGGTCCACATCGCATTCTCTTTCCATCACTTAGGGCTGCCAAAGAGGATTTGTGCTTCAATTTGAACCATCTTGTGTTTCTTCCCCTCTCTTTCAGACAAGTGAGGAGAAGATGCAGAAGAGAACGGCAACTGGGCCACCATGTTTGTACGTGGAGGTGACATGCTTGGAAGGTGCTTACATGAATCATCTCCCTGCACGCACATCTACACACATTCTGAAAAATTATGGTATCGGCAACACTGTGACCTGAATTTCTGCCCTGGAGATTTTTTTAGTAGTAGTCTAAAGCACTGCAGTTGTTCTGCATTTTTGTTTGTTTGTTTTTTCTTGCTTGTTTATTTTCTGGCTCATGGGGAGATTTTATAAGCAGTGGCATTTCCCAGTCCTTGGTTCTGAATCTTAGATTTCAAAATTAGAAATTTTTTAAAGAATTTACAAGTGCACGGATAGGAAAGCCTAATAAACGGAAATGGAAAAACAAAACAAAAAAAACCAACCAAAAAACCCCCACACACAGTTGTAATGTCAGAAAATATTAAACTTACTGATCCCACACCTCAGCGGGAGTAAATCTGGCAGATGCCATTGAATGTGAGTGAAATCTTTGGGGCTATTTACACCACCTGTGAATCTCACCCACAGACTCTACTAGCAAATTTTAGTCTCTTTAGGTTTAAAATAACCTCTACTTTTCTGAACAGTATAAAAAATTAGTTCATATATTTCAGTAGTAGTTACTCTGGGTTTGACATTATTAGCAAAGAAACATCCATGCCAAGTAATTCTGAGGATATGAGTAAGTATATGTGTCAAGATAGATTTAAAAATAAAAAATGATTATACCAGATAAATATTGCGAGACATAACTGTGCAGGGACAAGAGGAAAGACTAAATATATTTTTATTATTAATCATGCATCAATAATGGTATTAACAATTACTATTTTTATGTATAATCTATTAAATTTGCCAGCTACCTGATCTTAACATTTGGGAAAACTATAAACCTGGATTTTGAGGCTACTCAGAACCACTATGACTAACTGATCAGTACAGGAATACTGACTCTTGTATTTATGACCAATTTGGAATCCGTCTTTTAGACATCCAGAGTGAGGTTTCGTTGCCAAATGATGTGCTTAGTGCCATAGCCCACACATCTGTACTGAGCTAGTAGGTGTGACACAGGACCTACAGCAGACCCATTCCTTGTTGATGAGGCAACTGGAAGTCCAGATGAGATCACCTGGGGCATTGCTTATGGTACTGGCATCTCTGTTTAGATAATAGAGTTCCCACTCTGGTTGTATTTTAAGTAATCCTAGAGGTGGAGAATTTCACTATATCACTGTAATCTCCTCCTCTGGTTATTTAGCCCTTAAAAATATTTCTTCTGTTAAGGTTGATAGGGATAATAATAAATGATCAACTGTTTTTTTTCACTGTGACTAAGGTCAGGCTTAAATATTATGTATATAGCAGAGAAGAGAGAAAGAAAATTATGTGTCAGTGTCCTGGGACTGGGATTTTCTTGTTTAAGCTGGACTCTAATAAGATCTTGCTAGATAAATAATATGCACTGAACTCCCAAATACCAAAATTAGCTGTTTGCTGTCTCATTATTAGATAATGGGGGCAAGAAGGGTCATGTCTTGATATTACAACAAAGACATCAATAGCAAACCTGGTACCGTGACAGCATGGATAATGCAGTTAGAGGGGAGAAGTATTTACCAGTGCAGGAAACAAAGCTGTGAATTGTGTTTCAGTCTATTCTCGATTCTGTTTTGGTCACTTGCTGTAAACAAAGCAAAGACTTTATGCAAAAAGGGAAGCACTGTGAATACTGGGTACAGCAGCAGCTCCAGAGCCTGTGAGGACTCAGCAAGAGCTAGAATTACTGCTGTTCTGCGTGCTAGGTCTCTTTCCAAACTGTCTGTGTTAAACATTGTTTTTAAGTGCTATGTCTTGTCAAACAGAAATGCATTTAATGGCAACTCACATCCTTTTTTGCTTACATTTATCACTCTCTTCCTTTTTCCCTCCTCCAAACCCTTTCCCCCCTTCATCTGTAAAAACAACTATGCTAGGGATCAATTATCCTAAACCATTAAATCATCAGCAGTACTCACAGCTGTAAAAACATCTGCATTATAGGCTCTGCTTCTTCCTAAGAGACAGAGATGTAATTGATTCTCTCATTCTGGCATGATTGTATAGCTTCTGGTTTGTGTTATGTTGGGGAAGTGGGCGGGGGAGGTAGGAGGGAGGCATCTTGCCTTGCTTTAAACTGATTCATATTCATCTAGTCAGGAAACACATGCCTGCCTAGACTGAGAAACAGAGCACAGCCCATACTGCAGCAAGCAGCTTCACCTCTTTTACATCCCGCAGTCCTTGTCTTCTCTCTTAATATTGCAGGGGTAAATAATTTCACACGCAGTAAACCAGGCATTTGTCTGCTCCAAGGAAAGGAAGGGTTTGTGTGTTAGAGAAGCTGCTGCACAGCTGCCATAGGAGAATTGCTCTGTAAAAGCCTTTCTTTCTCCCTCCCTGCCAGTAGTTGCCTTAGTGACAAAACTAATCGCCACTGGTGCCCCTGCTCCAGTGCATAGGAGAAAAACAAAGCCATTTGTATTGTCATTCTAGCAATCTTCTGCAGGACTATCTTAAAGATTAAACGTGCTGATTAAAAAGATATGTTACAGGCATCAGAGTAATACAATGAAAAGGCAGACTGAGGCACATGATTCTCCTCTTTCGACTATGCCTTTCAAACAGCTTCTTGAAGTCAGTGGGTAAATCTGCTATAAGCCTGTACAGATGTAAAATTAGGAACGTCTTCTCTCTTTCATAGCAAGAGTAGAAAGACTGTTAGGTTTGAAGTCTATGAGTTTTGCTATCATCTTCACTTACATCTAACGGGTAGTTTCTGCACATAAATTACCAACACTTCTTTTTTTTTTTTTTTTTTCCCCATTTGAGTTGTCTATAGACTGTAGACTGCTTGGTAAGAGCAAAGATGATCAGAAGGGTTTCCTTTCACGGTGGACTCCACTGTACAGGTTGGTGGTGCACAATCATTTACCCAATTCTTCTCCCACTTTCGAGATTCCTTGCTTGAAGAAGTAATTTCCAGGAAGAGGAAAGGGCCCTCAAGCTGGTTGAATTTACCTGGGGAAATCATGCCCGTGAAGATACACAGAGGCATCACTTAGAACAGGTATCTGATTTAGAAAGTTATTTTTGATAGATTTTCTCATTAAGGACCAAATTCAGTCCTGCAGAGTCACTGGTATCAGAATAACACCCGGCCTTAGTTCAGTAAAAGGATGTAGAGCCATAGTGGGAGAGTCAGAAGACAAAACACCGGAGGGAGCTTAAATGTAAATATGGAACATGTTTCTGTACTAACTAAGAATATCTTACCTCAAGAAGCACTTATAAAAATGCTTTCCCAAATGTATCTATTTTTTTGAAAATGTTCTTTTAGACTAGGTTATTTCATGGACTTAGAGTGCAGCCATGGAAGCAACAACGTAGGGTATCACGCATCACTAGGAAGAAGGAATAATTTTAGAGTCATTATTTTAAAAAGTTCCATTTTCTGTGTCAGGAATGCTAACATCTGTGTTCTCTCCTGCAGTGAAGTTATGAAATAAAAGACAAGGTAATGTAATCAGTAGGAACTTTGGCAAAAGTCAACCTAAAGCTGGGTTAAGATTTGACTGCATTGGATTTACCTCACAAAACAAGCAAAATACTGTCATAGCACTTTTTTAATAAGACAGAAAAGAAGAAGTAAAAATAGTGAAATATGCCATTTTATTAATGAAGACAAATCTCAGACTCTTTGAGAATCTACCTCCCACGGACATGGGCCAGTTAGTTTGGAGTTCCAGCCCCAAAACAGAGCTTTATTTGAATAGTACAGGGCTCAGCCCAGAAGAAATATTTATTTATGTTTTTAAATCTTAGCAGGAATAGTTTAAAATCTCAACGTTGTTGTGGCTAAGAGGTTGCATTACCAAGAAGTGTTTTCTTCATCTGTCCTAAGAGACAAGAGTGCACATAACAGCAAGACTTTTTTCCACCCTAATTTCTCACCACTTTTTTAAAGCAACATTCTTTTGGAAAATTATTTAAATCCATTGATTTTTCCTCCTTTGCTTAGTTACCCTCAGATGACAATTATTCTTCCTCCTAGTAAAGGCTGCATGTGCCTTTCAGGCTCTATCAGCATTAACAGCTGCCTGTCCCAGACTCACATTGTTATTCTTCCTTGGTCTTCCTGGTTGGGATTTTCAAAGACATTGAATTCTGTCAAAACATAGTTGGTGGGGGGGAGGGAATCATCAAAAGGCCAGTTAAGTTTAAAATATCTCAGTTATGATACTGTGATGAAAAAACAAAGCAAGTGAATGACATTCTAAATTAGGTGGAAATTACTTTGAGAGACTTCGCAAACCTCTGCCTTTAAAATATTTGCTATTTATTCCATGCTTCCCATCTGATACAGTACTGAACTCATGCCTGAATGAGTGAGAGGGCAGAAGGAAGCCATCAAGTGGCTTTTTCACGTGGGATCACGGCCCCACTGCTCAGAGAGTGTAGTTTGGCTCCACTAAGATCAATGGACTACACTATCTGCTGAGGGTCTGAATTTTAAATTACATGTTGAACACAGATCTCCAGGGTGAAAAAGCTAATGCACTAATTGCTCTGTGTCAGCCACTTCTGCCAGAAGACAGCAAAGTATGTTACACTGTTGATTATCATTCAGACAAGACCCACATCCAGCCATATAGACATGAGTGATTCAGCTGAGACAAAAAGAAACCATTTTAGAGTTATAATTCATGCTGTGGCTACATAGTTGTTTCCCTCTGGCAAGCAGTACAGAAGTCCTATTCAATATTTCATCAAATCATAGAACCGTAGAATAATTCAGGTTGGAAAAGACCCTTAAGATCATTGAGTCCAACCGTAAACCCAACACTGCCAAGTCCACCACTAAACCATGTACCTAAGCACCACATCTACACATCTTTCAAATACCCCCAGGGATGGTGACTCAACCACTTCCTTGGGCAGCCTGTTCCAGTGCTTGACAACCCCTTCGTTGAAGAAATTTTTCCTAATATCCAACCTAAACCCCCCCTGGTGCAACTTCAGGCTGTTTCCTCTTGTCCCATCACTTGTTACTTGGGAGAAGAGTCCAACACCCACCTCACTACAACCTGCTTTCAGGTAGTTGTAGAGAGCGATAAGGTCTCCCCTCAGCCTCCTCTTCTCCAAGCTAAACAATCCCAGTTCTCTCAGCCGCTCCTCATAAGACTTGTGCTCTAGACCCTTCACCAGCTTCGTTGCCCTTCTCTGGACAAACTCCAGCACCTCAGTGTCCTTCTTGTAGTGAGGGGCCCAAAACTGAACACAGTACTCGAGGTGCGGCCTCACCAGTGCCGAGTACAGGGGCACGATCACTTCCCTAGTCCTGCTGGTCACACTATTCCTGATACAACCCAGGATGCTGTTGGCCTTCCTGGCCACCTGGGCACACTGCCAGCTCATGTTCAGCCGGCTGTCGACCAACACCCCCCAGGTCCTTTTCCGCCGGGCAGCTTTCCAGCCACTCTTCCCCAAGCCTGTAGCGTTGCATGGGGTTGTTGTGACCCAAGTGCAGGACCTGGCACTTGGCCTTGTTAAACCTCATACAATTGGCCTCATCCCATCGATCCAGCCTATCCAGATCCGTCTGTAGAACCTTGTGCTGGTTTTGGCTGGGATAGAGTTAATTTTCTCCATAGAAGCTAGTATGAGGCTCTGTTTTGGATTTGTGCTGAAAACAGTGTTGATAACACAGGGATGTTTTCATTACTGCTGAGCAGTGCTTACACAGCGTCAAGGCCTTTTCTGCCTCGCACCCCACCCCAGCAGCGAGTGGGCTGGGGATGCACAAGAAGCTGGGAGGGGACACAGCCAGGGCAGTCGACCCCAACTGACCCAAGGGATATCCCACGCCATATGGCGTCATACTCAGCGTATAAAGCTGGGGGAAGAAGGAGGAAGCGGGGGATGTTTAGAGTGATGGCGTTTGTCTTCCCAAGTCACCGTTATGCATGATGGAGCCCTGCTTTCCTGGAGGTGGCTGAACACCTGACTGCTGGTGGGAATTATTGAATAAAATCCTTGTTTTGCTTTTCTTGCATGCACAGCTTTTGCTTTACCTATTAAACTGCCTTTATCTCAACCCACAAGTTTTCTCACATTTCCAGTTCTCTTCCCCATCCCACTGGGGAGGGGAAGTGAGCGAGCGGCTGGATGGTGCTTAGTTGCCGGCTGGGGTTAAACCGCGACAAGCCTTCCTACCCTCAAGCTGATCAACAGTCCCACCCAACTTGGTGTCATCTGCGAACTTATTGAGGGTGCACTCAATCCCCTCATCCAGATCATTGATAAAGATATTAACAAAGACTGACCCCAACACTGAGCCCTGGGGAACACCGCTTGTGACCGGCCACCAACTGGACTTAACTCCATCCACCACAACTGTTTGGGCCTGGCCATCCAGGCAGTTTGTTAGCCAGTGACCAGTACACAGTACACAGATGTCGTGGTAATGTCACAGCAGGTAGAACATTGGCAGTGCCGGCTGGCGACACCACCAGCCCAGAATGTGTATAAAAAATGTTGTGCCAGCCCAGGCTGGCAGATGAGCATCCAGGTGAGTAAGGGCAGGGAGAGGAGGGCACGGAGACAGGGGCTACACATGGGGATGGAGGGTGGCAGCTTTGTACTACAGTTGGATGTCAGGAGAGGAAAGCGGCCTGACCACAGCACGCTCCTGTCTTCTCCCTCCTCTGCCACTGGGCTGGAGAGTTGCCAAGAGTCTACAGGACAGATGAGATGGTAGCACCAACCCCTACCCCATGATGGTCTTGCAGGGAACTGGAAGCTCGTCAAAGCCATGGGCAAAGGGAGCTCTGTGCCTTTTTTCTCTGGGTACCCTAGGGCTGAGCTCCTGTTCCTAGCCCTAGTGATGTAGTGGCCATGCCACAGTGGGCAGAATGCCAGTGGCCAGGATGGTTGGCCCAGGATGGGTATCTCCTGGCCATCAGGGAGGCATGGAATGGACAAGCCGCGGTGTGAGGCTGGGAGAGCTTTGGGCAGGGAGGCAGGGTCTGCCCGTGGCAACAGAGCATGGCTGCTTCAGTCGGTGGTTCTCTTCTCCTTGACAGCTGCAGCCCTGGACAGGGACATGGCACAGACCATGGCACACTTCTGTCCTCTTCCCCCTCTGCCACTCAGCCAAGGAGTGTTGCAACTTTCTACATGGATTTTGACCTAAGGATAAAGAAACACCTTATCCTGTACCTCCACACCTTACTTCATATCCTGTGATGGATAGCATCATGGTCTTGCAGGCAGCTGGAAGGTCCCCACAGCTGTGGACAAGAGGAGCTTTGCAGCAACCACCTTCTTTGTGTGAAACTTATCACAAAATGAAAAAAGTTTATAAATAAATGTTTTCTGATTCATGAACCCATTGGCTGGTTGTTCTTGTTTGTGCTGTCTTTTTTGGGAAACATTTTGAGACTTTTCCTTACTGTACTTATTTCCTTATTATATTTAATTTATATATCTTTATATGTAAAAGCAATATACACACATATATAAATACACATGTCTAAAGTGTATCTCTGTATAAATCCAAGAGCTGCACAGACACACCCGGGTAGGCAGAAGACACCAGGGCCCCGCAGGCTTCCCCAAGAGCCAGCTGCACAGGCCAACAGAAAAGCCACATATTTTATATGGGCCCAACTGTTATTTATTTTCTCTGTTAGCAGTAGGATTTCTAGCTCACAGCACTGGTGAAATAGCAGAATATTTTAAAAAAATGTAATTTTTAATGCTTGTTAGACCATCTGGATCTTGGTCTCAGTAACACTTCACCATTTTTATAGTGAGAGCACTCTATATGTGTCCTGAAGGACTGTCCAATTATTGTGAAATATGTGCAAATCCAAAGGGAGATATCTAGGAGTACTTTGACAACTAGAAAAGATTAGTAATGTCTCACTCATTGACATGTAGAATTAATTGAAATACACTGGCTGATCATCCTGGTAGAGAGAGACAAAGAGAGAAATTAAAGTTGATATTTTTATTTACAGGAGGTTGGTAATGCCACCATAATAAAGACTGATTTTTAAAAACTAAAGAGATGTTGAAAATATCACAAGAGATCAGAGCAAGAAATAAAACATAAATTGCTAGCGAAGGAGCAGTCATTGAAGAACAGAAATGCGCAGCAACACAATGCATGGAAACCTTCTACAATCATTGAGTAAATATTTCTGTAGTCTGATAAAGAAAAAAAAATCCAATAGTACTGGAAGACTGAAAACAAAAGTTTCTAAAAGTTATAATTGAACACAATTTTATAGCAAATTTAATTTAAATTTTAAAAAGTATAATAAATCTAACCCATTTATACTTACAAAAGTGTTGTAAGTTGAACAGTTCCAAACATGAATGCTATGTTGCTTGCCACTGCAAAGTCATGTCCACCGCTAAATTAAAATGATAAAATGAAGAATAATATGTATTTCTGAAATTATTCACATTTTTCCCCTTAATCTGGCTGCGTAACTTAAGATGCCTGGGTGACAGAAGAGGTGGATTTCAATCTGCTTAGCCTGGGTACGAAAATGAACTCAAATCAGTCACTTCCCACTATGTGCTTTGCTAGACGTTAGATAAAATGGGGGTATCTTGTGGCCACCACTACAGTAAAGAAGATGAGCCCTGTGAAGTTAGATGCCTGCCACAAGAAAGGATTTGTCTCTGTTTTCAATGAATGCCCGCATGGCATGTGCACATCCCTATTCAGAACATGATAAAATTTGAATTGTCATTTGGCAGTGTAACTTCCCCTCCTGGCAGCACAAAGAACCTTCATGTCCAAACAGGCACCTGGAATCACTTTTATGGGAACAGATTCCTAATTTTTAGGTTCTCACATTAAATTTTTTTCTCACTTGTGAATTTCAAAGTTCACAGTCTGATCTGGTGAATATTTATGAACATACATACACTCCATTTCTGCTCTGTGATGACCTCTTAATTTCAGTTTGGCTGTAAGCATCCTTTGGTGGGAAATGGAGCTCTATGTACCCATGCAGCAAATGACTTGGGCAAAGGACAAGTTAGAGCGAATAAAATCTGACTATTCAGATATCTCATCTAAGCACATGCATAAATTCTTTATTCAAGGAATTAGACTTCAGATGGTAAATTTTTGATAAGTTGTTAGTGTTTTATTTGTACAGTAGCCAATACAATAACGTTAAACCCATAAATGCTATACACTCACAATGGCTAGGCTAACAGAAAGATGAAAGTTCCTAGTGAGAGAGGTGTTTCTGCATATTTTCATAATCAAAAGTTATTAATCTTCACATATACTAAGGATCTCCTAAACACCCTACCCATTTTACAAAAGTAGACACAAAAAGAGCTAAAAAAAAAAAATTGCAGATTTTTCCTGAATTCTACTAAAAGTATTTTGCTGCAACCAATAAAGTAAAATAATATGTGCCTATGAGATTCTTCATTCAGAAAGGACCCAAACCACTATGCAAACAGTTTATACATTCAAGACTATTCTAGGTGTGTACATGTGCATTATTTTATTATGCAAGTGCTGCTGAGTAGTGGTAGGGGCAGGTAAATTTTTTTGAAACAAAACCAGATTTTGATCAAACCATGATGCTAAACTCCTTAACTGAGTAATAACTGTACTAAACACATGATCTAAATAATAAATCCAAATGACAAAATTCCAATTTATTACAATATTCAAGGGCCAAATGATTTTTAGTTAATGTCAAGCTTCAAGTACAGAGAAGAAATAAAAATGCTAAGTATAAGCAAAAGCTGAATTTCTTATTCATGGGTCAAGCAAAGGTAGCAGACAAAAGTCTCATCAAAGCTGAGTTATAGTCTAATGCAGACATGCAATTGGAAGGCATCTGACAAGCAACAGGTGAATGAACATAATATATCTGGGGCTTGGATGATCTCCAATGACCTCTTCTGTAATCCAGTTTCCACTTGCAATCTTTGAACAATGGGGGAAAGACACGTGTTGTTAAGAAGTTCAGCAAGAAGTTTTGGAAATGTATTAATGAACTCATTTATTTCACTTAAAGAATTTAGAAGAAAACAAATAGCCATTGTATATTTATTATGCCTGTTGTCATTGTTTCATACAGTAAATGACAGTACTTCTGACAGCTCCCAAGCTAGAAATCTCTTTTTTTGGGAAAAGAAAAAAAAAGAAAAAGCTTAAATATTGAGAATCAGTAAGCTGAAAGTGAAGGAAAAACCCCTCTTTTGTTATTTTTCTCTTTTCCTTCATCCCATATTCTACTCACCTGTGGTACCTGCTGTTTTCACTTGTAGTGTAAGGGCTATCTGTAGGTTGAACGTATTGTCAGAAATTCCATTCTCAGAATTTGAGAGGATGTAATGTTGTAAATTGTTTATTATGCCTTTAAGCTTTTCAAAGGATGTTAAAAAATTAAACCCTGGAGCCCTAGAATGAGAAGGAGGGAAATGAAGATGGATGTTTTATATCCAAGAAGTGATTGAATATGCAATCTCAAATATTTCTGCACTAGAGCAAATGGCGTTTCATGCTGCATGTTCTCTGAGGAAAGTTTCAGGATTTAGGGATTTATTTATTTTTTAATATAGATTTCAGTGGCATCTGCAAGTCAAATATTGAACTATTCTTTGGTGGGATGTATGAGACAAATTTGCACTGAGCATAAAATGTTCTAAAATAATTTATAACCTTATGTAAATATTAAATATTAGATTTTCTGGTGATTTAAAAGGAAGAATTCTTTACAATGTATGTTTAATATAAAAATAATGAAGAAAAGATAAAATAAAATGAAAAAGGCTCAAAAACAGTTTTATTGTTTGCATGCACAAGGACATAACTGGGCTACTTGCAAGGAACTACCTCTAAGACGCATTTTTTTTTGACACTCAGGTATGTTTCCATCACCAAGTGTTTATATCTCTGATTCAGAGAGTACAAAGTGGCATATCCCCAGGATGCAACACAGCATCCAGAGAGTGACATGGGTCCAAATGTAGAATAAGCACAATAAGCACCAAACTAAAATTAATTTGTGTTTGATATATTATATTATACTTATGTAATTCCATTTATATTTTCCAGTTCTGGAGTTAGTGAGCTGTCCATTTGCTCTTGTGCTTTGTATGTCATGATGCATGGGACATAACAAGAAAATATATCAATACCTCTGAGCTCAGTAGTACAGGTGGGTGCAGGACTATATCTCAGCTTAAAAGCCATCTCTGCACTGTATTAACAGCAAGAGCTCCTGGCTGGACCAAACCTATAGGCAGAAACAGTCACATCTCCAACCCACACTACCTCTACTGCATGGGGTAGCAGCAGCTTTCGCTGACAGAGCCATTTACAGAGGAGAGAAAAAAAGCACATATTTGAGCAATATTCACTGACTATGGACCTTTCCCCAGCTCCTGGAGTGAAAAGGTCGGGTATCAAATATTTCACCATCTGGACTAGGTGGCCAAGAGGCAGGTTGGACCTGACATATATTTAGGGCAGGACTGAGTTGCTTAGACAAGGCATCTCGTGATGTTTTAGGCAGCATACTTTTCCTACTTGGCCTTCAGCAGCTGCTCCAGAAGATCATGGCTCTCCTGTGGACCCTGTCCTACCAGTTACTAGCAAATATATCATCTGTGACAAGGTGCACCAGGAGGCTGTTGTTGGGCCACTGAAGCAAGCCCTAGAGTGGTATTCAGCTCCAGTTTAAGAATGTTAAATTTGTGTGTCTAACATAAGTGTCTAGATACAATCCAGGCATTTAAACTCTTTCTAAAGGCAGTGGAGATCTAGTCAACACCATCAGTAAAGTTTACAGCATGATCTGGCCGATCAGCCGGCAGACTCATCTTTATCCAGGCAGCTGGGCTAAGCCTCTGATCTTTGCTGACTGCACTGAGAATTTATTCACATAGATGACAGTGGGTTGACACCTTTATTTAGATAAAGCCGTATCCCACCCTCAGGGAAACACAACTGAAAAATTTATTGTCATCTAAATTCCAAGAGGTTTCCAACTGTCTAACTATTTAAAAACAGAATGTGAGCAATTAACCATAAATAATAGTCCTATTGGGGTACCTAAATGATGTATACCATTACAGAATGTTCTACATAAATTTTTGAATGAAAATCTGTTGGAGAACCAGTTAGAGAAGTCCCTAGACTATGTTCTGCAGAAAATAAAACTAGATGATCTAAAAAGCCCTCTGGTCTTTAGATTTATGAGTGGGAAGTTAGTGATGACATCAGTGACTTCAGTGGTAACAGAATCAAGACAATAATGAGAACTCTGGTAAATCACCATCTAGGAATAAATAAACCCTTCACTTTTGACCACACCAATGAATCACCAGATTGCACTGGTGGTATTGTACTATTGAAAAGGCTCCTATTTTTAGATGTGATACACAACAAATTGCGAACATTTATTCTCATTAACAATTCTGGGCCTTCTTTTTCATGTGGGACAGTTACAACGGTGACTGATGCATCAGATCTCCAGAACTGACACCGTTAATCTCTGGGAGTTGAATTAAATAGTCAGGCTTTGCAAGTGGTGCCTGGAACATGCTCCTGTTTTCTGCAGAAGAGCATCAGGGCATCCTGTGACTTCTGAGAGCTAGGCAGAGAAGGTCATTCATCCCAAAACTGCTGTAATTCCCAAAATTATCTGGCTGGCATCATGTCTACTCTCTTTAAGTATCTAAAACTGGGCCTTTTCTATGAGTCTTCTTCATATGTTCATATGAGGCATGCTTTTTAGTATACTTTCTATCATACATAGTTTTCCAAACATAAACTGATCCCCACTGGACTTGCAGGAGATACAGCATTCACATGGGTACATGATTTCTACAGCTAAAGCTAGAACTCTGCCAACTGCTATACTTGGCAGTAGCAACCTTTGTTTACTACCTCCCTGTGTGATGGCTCCATCCAAACCGCTGATAAGATATCAGCATCTGTGAGGCTCCACAGTAGGGTTAAAACTATATTAATAATTGAAATAAGTCAGAGACCATTTGCTAGCTTTGACTCTAACTGGCTTGGCACAGCTTCTGTCTGTACTGTGAAAGTCTCTTAGCTTTCAAAATGGGATTAAGTACCCATACTGCTCACTGGGAATGCTCCCTTGCTCATACAAACTTCTGGATCATGCCTGGGAATTGTTTGGGAGTGTATATGCTGGTTCAGGCCAAAACTATGCCAGGGACAGGGGTTACACTTAACATGTAGATGACTGCAAGGTAGTGCCTTGGTCACTGCCCTGGTAGTTTGATTTGCTGTTACAGATACGGTCTAGCAGTCTGTAGTCCTCTGAGAGACATTTAGAGAATTATAAGCAGAATAAATCTAAGACGTTTCCCAGAGGTTTGCAATATAACCAGGAATTCTGGAGATATTGGATATTTGTATAAATGGATATATGAGGACAGCCGTGCCCTCAGATCATGATTTATTCAATGGAGGCAGTAGGTAGGATGAGGGTATTGCTTGAAGACTAGAAGTCAATTAGAAGAATTGAATAAACTGTCTGACAGCCTTTTTCTCCTCTGGATGAAAAAAGAGACTGATCCTCTGGGATAAAAACAAGCCCATTGTTTAGTTTATGAATTTTTATTTATGCAGTTTTTTATAAGTTTTAATAATCTTTTATTTATGTTCCTCTGCCTCTGAAGTCTTTCTTGAAGCTTTGCATTCAGAATTGAAATAATCTCATTTTTTTCTTATCTAAAAGACTCTTGTCTTAAGAATGGCTCCAGGGTGCCTGGAGAGACATGAGCATTTCGTTCTCGAGATGAGAATGATATAAGACTGGTACAACTGCACTGTGGCAGTATGCAGCACCCCAGTACATGACCAGGGTAGCAAAAGACTGTCAGGTGCTCCTTTATACTGAGTTTCAAGGGCTGGCTTGGTAGCTATTAATGTGGGCTACTGGCTGAAGGGGAAAAGAGAGTCCTAAATAACTGTTCATCAGCATATTCTTGGTGTGCAACTGTATAATAGGGAGAGTAACCAAACCCTGAAGTCTTCTAGCAATTGTGGTATCTGGGCCAAAGAAGACATAATAAAATACATTCTGATCCTGAACAGAAGCCAAGAGATACAAGTGGAGGTGTGCAACAAGGTACATATCAGGTTTTAAAGAAGAAACAATTAATAAACCTTCTAGCTAATGCTTTGGTTAGAGTAATAAAGTATATCTGAATTACAGGAAGTTCATTAAGAAGAATAAACATTTCCTGCTTTTGGTAGCCTCTGTTCTCATTTCATAACCACCTACTTGCAACATGCTTAGCAGATGGGCACCTTTAGCAGATCTTTACAAGCTGCCTGTAAATATTTTCCATGTTCTATGGCC
>WAAD01019605.1:6753-25279 GCA_013389945.1 Fregata magnificens
TCTGTTTTGTAATAATTTTAAATAAATACAAAATTGATATTATAATTTAGAATGTTACCTTTAGAACCAGATTATTCAGACCTGGCAGCTTCAAAAAGGAATAAACAGAAGATAACTTTTTTCAAATAAAGAATAAGCATGGAATTCAGTGATTCTGAGTAGCTCAAGATCTCAAGATCTTTACTTCATTATGTGGTTTACTCTATCTCAAGATCCTTATTACTTTGAGTACTTCAATCTTAACAAACCTATATATATGAACTTACTTTCCCCACTTACTGTGCTTTGCTTCACATGGTGGAGCACCTGCTGTTAATGGGATTTTAGTCCCAGGGATCAGATTAAAGTAAATCTGAAGTAAAATTCCCTCAACTGTGCATATGTGGTTCTTGGGTTTGCATTTCAGGGTGGTAAAAAAAAAATCAGGCAGAATATGGCTTTGAAATTGTTAATCGTGAAAGGGAAGGTTACATACCTTCGTTTGCATGGATTCCTGTGAAGTGGACAATAGAAATCACAATCACTCTTTTTATGATTAATTAAACCAGGAAGGAAATATTAATAGTCCAGTTCTTCCTGAAAGAAGACACAAGTTCAAGATGGGGAAGAATACTGAAATCCAGAACAGTGAAGGATCTGATATGTGGCTGACTTTTTTTCTTTCCAAAAATTTTGTATTGTGACTCAACAAAAAGCTCTGGCTTTTGAGAGTTTTATTACGTTTTATAAACTTCTCGTCTTTGCTGCTGAAACCACCAGACTACTTACTGTGTTCAAAATAAGGTGATCATTGTGGTGAGTTCACCTTCAAATCATCCCATATTTCTTTTATATTGCCTTTACATTTATGAGTCATGGCATATTGATTTTGCCCTTACATTGAACTGTTTGACTCTCCCTTAATAGACAAAATCACTATTTGCTTTCTATAAATCCTACTATTTGTATTTCTTTTCTTCTCTGAGCTGTAATCTGTGACTTACAATAGGCCACTGCTCAGTAAAATGGTGAGGTGCTAGTTCAGCCTAATATTGTTCAAATAAAAAAAAAAGTCTAACTGCCAGTCTGTTGTTACTAGTGCTTTTCTAGTACATGCTGTTTAAATTATCTGACTTCCCAATAAGTTGAACAGTGCATTATAGTCACCTGAAAACTGTTCAGGTAATTATCTCATACAATATTTGATCCCTTCACAATGTTCAGTGTTGGCTACTGTTCCCTGCTCCATACTGAGCAGTTTCATGCTCCTCTGAAGAGAGAATTCAGAGAGAAAAAACTCACCTTCTGTAATGTTGACTATTACTCTGAATTACACATCATCCTGCATTCATTCTTTCACACACACAGGACTGGATTGTCATTACAACATCCTTCATCAAATTCTTTTTTTATTCTAAGACCTTTCTTGGTTCTCTAAGGTGGTTACGGCTTTCTGATCTGTGACCCGAAAATACAGTGCCAGCTCTATTTCACATGGTTAACGAGTGAACATGCTCCGTAACATTTCTTACAAGTGCACATGTCACTGGAGCCCCACCAACTCGTACCTCTCCCCTGGGTCTTCCTGCTTCTTAACTTACCTGTTCCCTGTCAAAAGCTTTTGTCATATTTTTACCAGGAGAGGTATAACTTTGACCATATCCATTTTTTATTAAGAGATCAAGTAAGATATTAGACCCCAGCCACTTTTGCCTTTTCTACTTTTGTGTAGAAAGAAAAAAGAATTTCAGGCAGCATAGGTAGTACTCTCACACAATAGAGAAATATGCTTTTGAAATAATAATCTGAGACAGAACAACATGTAATTAACTCATTATTCTTTAAAACTGTGGACTGTCTCCATACTCAGCTTAGTGTTTAGCCCACAATCCCAGCCGACCAAACTTGGGGCTCCTTTAAACTAAAATGAAGTACATACATAAAGATTAGCCCAAACTGAATTAGAAGGATTTGGCTCCTTTAATATGGTTACAAAGAGGAAAGAAAAACCTGTTAATAGAACATATTTTGGTTTTCTTCCTTCTGGTGACAGCCACGAACAGCTCCATTCAGGGAAAAAAGACCTTATTCAGCTTGTTCTTCAGTGCCAAATTATCACACTGCACTGATCAAGTCAAGCATCTTGGTTTGCCTGTGCTTCACACTTCTGGAGAAATGCCATTATTGACCACTTACTGCCCTCAACCTTTTGTCAGTTTTGGTCTCCTTACAACTTTTACAGATTTCTTTTGGAGAAATTTCTTCACCAAAAGTGAAAACAAGATCGGCATCTGATTTGGAGAAGTGCTTTTCCAACCCACTGAATAATGAATGCAAAGGGAAAGAGTGTTGAACTTACGAAAATGTTTCTATTGTAGATGTCACTGGTTTTGATTTTCTTTCTCTAGTTACAATGCAACTGAATTAGTATCTATGACATTCCTTTTTTTAACTTGTGTTTAAAAACAGATGTTGTGATGAAATGATAAATGCATCTGGAATCTGCATAAATGTAACATAGAACAGAGAATTATCAGCTCTCACATCAGCAAGATGTATTGCTACTTTTACTGAAGTGGAAGACCTGACCTGACTTCTTAATAATTAGGACTATTTCTATAAGTTAATAAAAATTGCATTTAACAATAGTAAAATTTTCATTTCCTTTGATTAAAATAGATTTTAGCAATATAGCCTCATGCCTCATACATCAAATGCCAGAGAAGCAATCATCACAATAGTTGGTGGTAAAAAAAACCATTTTATTACGGGCAATTCATTGTACCAAACAGTACTGGAAAATCATCTTCTATTAATTTTAATCAGGGGCTAGCATTTTAGCAGGCCAATAAGCCAATAAGTCAACCAAAGAACAGATTAATTAAATGGAAGGTGCAGTGCCTACATGTAGAATAGCTGCTCAGTTGTCCCGTTCTTAAACAGATTAAAGGTATGACTGCTGTGCATCCCCTCAACTAAATGTTATTCCTTATAATGCTAGCTTCCAAGTTATTTCTCTGATGGTCTCCAAACAGTAGACAGCTCATTGCTGCATAAAAGACTTGAACTGCTGTTGTTTGACTACAGGAAAAGCTATGCAGTAAAATTGCATCCATTTTGCTTCACTGAGAATCTTCTCTGTTCCTTGGCCTCCTTACTTCCATCCCAGTGTATGTGTGAAGAAGACCCTTCACCCCATCAAGAAACCAGACCTTATATTTGATGGAAGTTCTGCACCTATTATAGGACACCTATTTCATTTAAGCTCAAGCGTATACCCACTTGCTACCAGATAAATTAAATTATCTTTTATGCATGGAGTTATGAAAATATGTGAATGGTGGGGGAAGCAATATCATCACAAGGGAAAAAAGCTGGTCTAAGTTGAGCTACCTGTCTACCTCTTTGACAGCGACACAGGAGGGAAGCATGGCAGCATTGTTACACGGCACACAGATGAATGATGGCTGAACAGAGCTTTCAGGCCTTTTAATCTGTTCTTTGATCATCTCTGAAATAGATCAAGGCAAAGCCATTCCCTTCCTCTCTGACAAAAAGAACTTACTGACTTCTCTGTATTAAACATAGCCTCCTATTCTGGAAATTGGGCTCAGGAATGTCACCTACTTACTCCATTTCACTCCGCTCAGTATAAAGGCCTGACCCTGGAGGAGCTTTGGACTCAGTCCTATGGTACTTCATTGAATAGCCAGAGTAACTGGGGCATGTCCTTCCTGAACTGAGGCAGATATGATTGATAAAAGGAGCCATAAAGAATGCTGAAAGGAACTAGTGAGAAAGAACTGAATTGTTTGTATACCAATGTAGACGGCCTTTAAAACTAAACAGAGGAATTCTAACAAATGATGCAAGTCATGAAAGTTGATATTATAAGAATCAATAGATACCTAGTACGAAAAACCAGTGATGACTGGAGTACATTTATCAAAGTCCTTGCACTCTCAAGAACAGCTAGCGCCGTAGTGTATGTTAAAGATGGACTAGGGCATAAAGATAGAATAGCACAAGAAAACAATCCATTTGGGTCAAAATCACTCTTGAAAAGAATGATAAATAGCCATTGAGAGACTACAGGGATTCTTTCTATGTAGTCCAAAAGGTTACCTTAACTCATAGAATCATAGAATCCTTTAGGCTGGAAAAGACCTTTAAGATCATCAAGTCCAATCATTAAGCTAGCACTGCCAAGTCCACCACTAAACCATGTCCCTAAGCACCACATCTACACATCTTTTCAATACCCCCAGGGATGGTGACTCAACCACTTCCCTAGGCAGCCTGTTCCAATGTTTTACAACCCTTTTGGTGAGGAATTTTTTCCTAATATCCAATCTAAACCTCCCCTGACACAACTTGAGCCCATTTCCTCTTGTCCTATTGCTAGTTACTTGGGAGAAGAGACCAACACCCACCTCGCTACAACCTCCTTTCAGGTACTTGTAGAGAGCGATAACGTCTCCCCTGAGCCTCCTTTTCTGCAGGCTAAACAACCCCAGTTCCCTCAGCCACTCCTCATAAGACTTGTTTTCTAGACCCTTCACCAGTTTTGTTGCTCTTCTTTGGACACGCTCCAGCACCTCAATGTCTTCTTGTAGTGAGGGGCCCAAAACTGAACACAGTATTCGAGGTGCGGCCTCACCAGTGCCAAGTACGGGGGACAATCACTTCCCTAGTCCCGCTGGCCACAGTATTTCTGATACAAGCCAGGAAGCTGTTGGCCTTCTTGGCCACCTGGGCACACTGCCAGCTCATCTTCAGCTGGTCGTCAACCAACACCCCCAGGTCCTTTTCCGCCGGGCAGCTTTCCAGCCACTCTTCCCCAAGCCTGTAGCATTGCATGACTGATATCTTGATAGTATTTATTACACAGAGGGACAAAACCCACCTGCAATTGTTTAATCTTCTCTCATTGGAGAGAAATGCTACTGGCAACAGTCAGGCCCATATGTGCTTTGCTGTGAAAGTTCACAGGGTTCTTCAACAAAAAGGTTTGGTAACCAGTGAGGATATTAAATGAGTGATAGAAGAATAACCTTGTTGTTGATGAAGGCATCCCAAGTTTGCTCAGTTTAAATGTAATGAAGAACAGAGAAAACAGGGTCTCTGGCAGACATCTCCAATTTCAAAGGGCAACAAAAAAAGGTAAGGAAATGTTCTTTTAGTTTATTGTTGGTCTTTCTCTTCCTGCATTGACAGGTTTAGTTCCTAAACCTCTTGAAACAAAGCATTTGGAGAATGCAAAGTGCAATATAACCTATAATGAAAGAGAAGACCTGTTATCCCAATGCTTTCTCCAGTTCTGCCCTCCATTTTATGATAACTGGCAGTTTTGAATACTCCTGCCATACGTACGCACAGGTATTCAGTTCTGTATCTGAAAATTATTCTTATCGCACCACTGACTTATGGATGCTAAACCCAAAACTTGAAATAGCTTAAAATTCATCAAGTTAACAGTAGTAGCATTGGGACAGGGCATAAATCCATATTTTGACATCCTGAAGACAGTGTTAAGTTTTCTGTTATCTTATTAAATTGTATCAGACTTGCCTTGCATAGAGTACAACCAGGCTTGATAAATGCTTGGCTTCAGCTACACTCTCCCATTTATTTTCACACTGTCAGACTTAATCCATAACTGCTGTTCAAAGGCAGCAAGCAGGAGATGAGGGTGCATCTCGACTCAGCTGGTAGCTGGCAACTGGCAGCCAAAAGCTACAATAATTTATTATTATTTAGACTGCATCTTGACATAATTCATTTTCATTTTTTATAATCTATTCTCTAAGGATAAACAATTTATAATCACATGATTTAATTAGTTTTTATTTTGTGTCAATTTGTTTAATCTCATTGACCAGAAAGCATGGATTTTTATGAAAAACAACCCCAAGCGTAGTACCTGAAAAGCACATAGGGGACATAAATGCAAAACTCGGATTGCTGGAGTTAATATAAAAGTCTACAAGTACATCTTTTGCTCAAGCTGAACATAGTACAGATGTTACTGCTCCATGGCAACACATAGGCTTGAATTATCTTGAATACTTTAAAGTGATGGGGGTGGTTTCACACTGGATTTCACTTCAGCACAGTCTTTGGCTGGTACCTTCTCCATTTCATAGCTGGTATTTAATACTAGGGACAGGCACAAGAAAAGAAAACGCATTTTCCCGTGAGAGAGGCTGTATATGTTCATCATCCAACAAAAATGCATTTTCCTTTGTCTAAGGGCTTATGTGGAAACAAAATTTTGAATCCTAAAAATGGCTTAAAAATTACATTCAAATACATTACCTCAAAGGTGCTGCCATAGACATGTAAATAAAACAACCTAATATGGATTTTGAGTATCAGTTCTTCCCATACAGGGTCATGCCCACGAATAACAGTTCTCCTTGTATTTTGATAATATTCCTGCCAAGAAAAGACACTATGCTGAATAACTAACAATATGATTGGTTTTCCGCTAGGATAAATATTGAAATTAAAAAAAAAATCGGTAAGCGTACGAGTTAAGGTTGTAAACCCCTTCTATTTAAGCTGTTTGTAAGCAGCCGAGAAGTTAAAAGGTCCTTATTAGGTCCTCATTTATGGTTATTTAGCCATAGAAGCTTTATCAGATATTTCTTTTTCAGATGCAACCTTCTAACAGATGCTGTCCGAAGAGCCCAATATTAGCATCTGTGTTTAAGCAATATTGCTGCAAGTGAAAACCTGACCATTGTGCTTCTACACATCAGGTAAATCATAACCTATATGGAATAATAAAGATACATAAGCCATCTCTTGGAGACCATAACAAAACTCACCTGCATTACCTTGAGGTGTTTTCCCTAAGGCAAAGAAAACACAACCAGTATATAAACACACAAGAGTGCTATGAAGTTAGTGGGAAGGATGTTTGGCTTGTTGTTCAGAACGCACCAGCTGTTTGTTTTCCTGGGAATCTCCTCAATAAAAAGCAGTAAGAACTAGTGGGTGGCATTGCCCACACAGCAGGTGTTAGAAGGACCATTGGTAGAAAACCTTTGCTATAGAGCAGCCATTAGGCTGGGCTCACTGCCACCTCTGTTCTGACATTTCTTTCCCATGCTCTTCACAAGCTAGTGCTATTTATTTTAGTTGTCATATAGATTAATAAATAGAGGGCAGGGTGTTTCTGCACGCTGGGTGCTGGCGTATGCTTCCTTTGCCCACAATTTGATCACATACAGTAAAAGGAAATACACAGATTTTGTGCTCACAAGAAACACTCTGGTATGATTTCCTTATATTGTATGCTTTTAAAAAATAAAATAAAGCAAACTTATGAAAACTTTAGTAATACCGGTGCCAGTCTCAAGGTAGCATCATACTTGATGGTCACTCGGACAATGTCCACCTTCCTTACACTGCAGCTAAATCCTGGCAGCTGGGCCCATTCCTCTGCAGGGGTTTAAACACTGAGGGGCAGTGGAAAAACCTCTGTAACAAAAGAAAGAGCTTAGCACTGTAATGGATTGCCTGACACAGCAATATAAAATCCCTCTCACTGGAGAGTTTTAAGATTAGATTAGACCAGTCTCTTGATAACCGAATCAAAATCACAGGCAGTCACTGCCAGTTCTCCCAAGATGCCCTCGCGCTGGGCAGCAGTCCCACGGCTGCTTGCTGAGCCTTTCACAGGACACATCTAACGCCTCGGTGCCCATCAGCTACGTACTCCAGCCAGGCACTCGGGTTTGTCACCACACTTCTGTGCTCTCATGGCACAGTAGACTGCCAGGTGCACACTTTGAGGATGCCCGTGTTGGACAAAGGTGTCAGAATGATACAGGAGGCTAATCCTGCCTCTGATGGGTGGTGTGGGTGGACTAAACAAGCTCTTCACATTTCAGGACTTATTTTTGTGCTCTATGGTATTATACCGCAATACTTCTTCCTGAAGTGGAATTCCTTCAACAGAGAGTACACATGGGCACCCTTATGGCATTTTTCTTCAACAAGAATCCCCTTTGTAAGCACAGCTCTAAAGGAGAGGGGAAGAGAGTTACTTGAGCCAACAGTTTCCACTTTTTCATTGAAATCGTACCAAATGGTACCAAGTCATCTGACCAGGTGGCAGAAGGAGGAGTTTGCAAACAAGTCCTGTCTGAGAGAAAATAAGGTATGTTCTGCAAACATTCAGTCAGTTCCTGAATGATTCGTGGGTAGGAAAACAAAAGAAATCAAAACAGATAGAATTTGTCAGTTTATCTCTAAATTATTTACATCAGTGGATTGCTCTACTTCAAACCCTGGTAAGACTGTCAATGCTGAATGTGGCACAAGTGTTGTATGTAAGCTTCAGACAAAATCTTCTAAAACTATTCAAAAGAGAAAGAGCACTAATTCAAAGAGGCTTACCATGTGATTTGGTAGTCAAGGAAAGAAAAACAACCCTGAGGTACGCATTGTACTGACTTGCTGTACCTCTGCAGTAAAAGACATGTGGTAGAAAGATCTTCACACTGTAGGGGACTGGGAGAGGAAGGAAAACAAAGGGTAACGGGGAAAAAGAAACATCAACACAAACTGCATGAGGAAAGAATCTATTATTATTATTATTATTATCATCATCATCATCATTGAATAGCATAGAAAAAAAAATTGCACTGGAAATCATGCTAAGTACTAAGCAGCATTAGGATTTTGTGCTCATACATGCCAGTCTGTTACAAGGCAGTAGCATGAGTAGCAGAGTCTGGTGTCGCCAAGGCACGCTGGTACCATTGGTCTGTAGGAAGCTCCTGCGATAGCGTGTCTCTCAGCTCTGAATCCCACCATTCCAGTGGCACTGCTGGAGTCTCTAGGTAATTTTGTGTCAACGCTTCTATTCCAGAACCTCTGTATTAGGACTTCATAACTAGGTAATAAAATCTGACTCCGTGATATTACTTGGCAAGTAGACTTGACGCTTGAAAGCAATTTTTTTTTTTAAGTGGAATTTATATTTTCACAGAGTATGCACTTGCAGCTGTCATCCAAGCTTTGTTTTGTTTGGGAACCTGACAGCTTTTATAGTCCTGTTGGTTTTAAAGGACACCTTCTCTCCCTCCCCCCTTAAGTTGGGAAAAGATCTGATAAGGCTGGTTTTCACTGTTTTGTACTGAGCTTTGCATAGGCTGGGATAGCTTAGCACTTTGTCAGCTGTGACACCTATATTCACTCCTTTTAGGTAACAGAAGATCAATGGCCCTATAATAACATTTTATCTTATTCTTACTTTTAACTTGTCTTGCCGCAAAAATGCTCCATGGGGGGGAACTATGTCACTGTTGTTGTATCATAATTTTCCAGCTACTATGCTGCAAGGGGAGGAACATTCTCAATAGCACGTAGTATATTTCACTGTTTCATCAGGTATATTTATTCATAGAGCTTGTTTATTATGAAGACATGTTAAAAGTGAAAATAAAACAAAATAAGTGTTTCTGGATCTTCCTATTCATCATTAGAAGCCATCTGAATTGCAAAGATGCCACTGTATCAAGCAACCATTTCCTTTATCCCTTGGGCTTTTGAGAAAGTCTTATTACAGCATCTGAATTGTTCCCTTGATTTAGGATGTAAAAAAAAAAAACAGAAAAAAAAGAAAAATGTTCCATTTGCTGATTCCTTTGCAATTTAAATTAATCAAATACAGTGTATTGTGCAAATGTCCCTCCAAATAGTTTCCTTCCTGCCAGCACACTGCTAAAAGGTTTTCTCATAGTCTATTATACAAGTGTTGTTTAATCTGCTCTAAATTGTCAGTATCCCGTTTTGTGCCAATTTCCACAGGTTACTGAAGTATGCAAAATAATGTGAACTGATTGATGCAACACCTTGTTATCTTCTTACCATCTGCATTCTGGTGCTGCTGGTGCTGGTGGCCATCACCCACTCACCACAAAGCCAGCTGAAGCAAAAACACTTCTACATGAACACGGTCTAGCAGAAACAGATATTGCATCATTGTACCTTTGCACTGTCTTTGTTTTCACTTTCTGCTTGTGGGTACCAGATAGGAGGGTTCTAGCACTAACTACTAACAAAGCCTGTGCCTGGTTCAGACTTCAGCAAAAAATCCTATGCATTCCTTATCTTCACTTAAGTAAGGCATTGAACCATGTTGATTTACAAGCAATTTTGACCTGCTTAAATTATCCTGTCTCTAACCAGTTGATAGTTAAGCTACTAATTACCCTGGCAGCAGAACAGCAGTGATGGTCCCAGGAATTTGTTGTGCAAAAAGCTGAATAATGAAACCAGGAGGTTTAAACACATACAGACAGAAAAAATGGAAACAAAATTTAAGGGATTCTGTTGTATATCAAGAATATTGACTCACGTGAAACACAAGCTCTTTTTTCTCCTCACGCTTACTTTTTCATCAGCATAGTTACAGAAGAACTATTCTGAAAACTGAACCAATTGATAACCACTGTTGCAAACCCACTTAAAAAGTTGGTGATGCACTAGAGAAATGGAGCAGAGGATAAAGGAGTGGCAGCACTGAGCTGTGAGCGGTGTAGCGATGTAAAGATCTATTCCCTGCCTATTCTCATTTATTGAGGCAGAGTGGTGAAAGGAGACCAAAACTAAGTATTCACGTTCATTACCAGGGAAAAGGAGGGAAAAAAAGAATTTTCCCTTTATTTCTTTTGATTTCAGGAGTGATTAGGTTCAGTTGTGTCTCTTAAATTGCTTGGTAAGTGTTCTATCTCTGTCATTTCTATAAAAAGGATAATATATTTCATTTTAGCATTTTCACTCAAAAGAGATTGGACTCATAAAGAACCAGAAAGAGGGGGGCAAGGTAGCATTCTGAGGTCATTAGGATGTTTTAAGAGTTTTTTCATTGTCTGTCTAAAAGCACTCTATCACCCCTCTTCATGTCCTGTAAATAGGAGAACTGCCTCTCCTGAAAAACAGCATTAGTGGTCATTTTAGGATTTTTTTCAGGATCTATTATCCCGTGCTAAACTACTGAACACAATTCATCAGGACATTCTTCTGTAGCATCAGACTGAGTTAAATCTTACTATAAACACCGGTGTTCTGTCACAGATGACAGCTGCTTTATTAACAGCACTGTGCTAAGTGCTATATAGCCAACAACAGCAGGAAAGTTTTCTGAACATAGACGTCACTTGGCCTCAGCGTGGCAGAATCAGAAACGCGAAGTCTGCAGTAACAATTTTTCTTCAGAGCTTCCCGCTCGACTACGAAGCCATTTGCATGCCATGCGCGATGTCATCAGTCTGCTGCTGCAATGCCAGGCATGAGCCAGGTCTGAAAACGCAGTCAGAGAACCCAGAGGACACCTTACACCTGCAGTCTTTCCTTGGTACTGCTGCTAAGTGAACACAGAAAAGGAAGGAAGTGTTGAGCTTACTTCAATGTAATGGGCTAACAAGCTTGGCATGATAAATTGTAGGAAGAAAAGGTGGAAAATCATTGAGGAAATAGCTAATATTAAAAATATATAAAGGTCTAGATTTTGGCTTGCTTATAAGACAGATCTATAGCATCTTAGCTTCAATTGAGATTGCCTCCACCCCAGAGTTTGAATTAAAGAACAAATTATTAGGATATAAAACTTTATGTCCTGATAAATATTCTCTTTGTGAGGTCTGCCAAACTTATTTTTAGAAAAAAAAAGAAGAAATAGGGAAAAGAAATTTAAATATGCTGTTTTGAAACTCAAAGCTTCTTTTTTTCTTTGTAGGAGAGTATTTGCAACAACTTCCGAGTGCAAGCTGAAAAATAGACAGTACATATTAAAATTGTAATTTCTTATCCATGCATGACAACTTCAACTACTTAACATGTGCTGACCTCACAGCAGAAATACGAACAGGCCAAACATGAAGTAATTATTCTCAGAGCCACCAATACTTTGAAAGTCAGACTTCCAGACCCAGAGGAGATGTCTTTGTATTTAATAACCTTTAACTGCTTTCCCTTTCATGAATTTGTTGGCTCATACCAAACATGCAGACATTCTCTTTGTCAGCCCAAACACAGATGGAGCCTGTTTTATGCAACTGGTGCTCATGCATGTACACTTGATACATTACTTTGTTGAGTCTGTGAACATTGTTTGACGAAAGGATGTATCAGATGTTGGAAAAGACAATTTCAGGATTTCAAGGGCACAGTCTTTCTTATTAATATATCATGGATATGTATTTTAGCTACATGAGCAAACATCTTATACTATTCACCAATCAGATATAGGGTCTAACTTCTTCAATACATTACAAATTTGGATTTTGATCTCAGCTTCAGGCTCTGTGCTGGGAACACCGAATCTACTTGGTTCTTCTAACTTCTTCAATACACTACAAATTTGGATTTCTTTAAGCAGGAGGAGAGAACAATAATATTGTGACCCTGATATGCATTCGAAATGTGTTTAGATGTGTCTTAGGACAATAAACTTGTTGCCTACTGTAGCTGTTAGGGAAACATTATGAACATATCTGGCACTATTTGAGAGAAAAATAAAAGGAATAGAGATTTCATTAGTAACCATGATTTGGAAGATTCAAAGAAAATTCTTACTTACAAGGAGCCTTTTAATCCTACCACCAATTCATCACCCATTTCTCTGACTCAGGTGCCAAGCCTAGAAAAGTACATAGAGTGTGTAATTTGAAATAGATCAATAACCATTGTCCTTTTTATTAATTTCAGAAATTAGTATTATTGTGGGCATAAGGGCAATCTTTGAGCCATAAGGCATGATTCCAATTAGCTGTCAGCATTGCCAATCAAGAGTTGCTTTCAGAGTTCAAAAGAATTACATTAGATACAAGTGAAATCAGAATCAGGCCCACACATTTCAGCACGGTTGTTTCTAAAGTTATACAATAGCACCAATACTAAAATTTTACAGTGTACGGTAGAGGTCAACAGACAAAATATTTGGAACTTTTACTCATGAATATATTTAATTTGCTACTACAAATGATTTCGATTACATTTTACAAAATACATAGCTGCTTCTCCTTTTGCAATTAAAGATTCCTAATAATACAGTCAAACCTTCTTAATCATTGTTCATTCTAGCATAAAGTAAATCTTGCTGTGTTTGAAGAGAACCTAGTCATCTTAACAGCATCCGTTTTTGTTCCTTTTTATTTTACGAGATTAGTATACTTAATAACCTTTACCATATTTGGCTGCAGTGGAAGTGTGAAGAAGAGTAACATTTGCACAGTGGATTATATGGCTGGGACAAAACTCAGTTCTGTGATTAGGTTTGGTTCTGTTGCTTAGGTTTGCAGAAAAAGTCAAAATTAATGGTTCTTTTTGCCTAAGATTCCCCTGCAGAATTATATATAATAGTAAAGTATGGTTAGAGCCAGGACTGTTATCTGAATATTTGCCAAAACCATTGATTTTTTTGTTCCTTGCTAAAAACATTCCAGTTTGGAGGAAAATATATAGAAATACTCAGCGCCTAAACAGTCATCATTTTAATTGCAAACAATTAAGACATTAAAATAGCCCTGGAATGCTCATGTACACTTACACTCATCCTTGCAAAGACTCGAAGAAACTCCAGCAACAAGCTTGGATATTGAAAGTCCAGAGCTGGTATTGCTGCACCTTTAGCATTCTACTGCAGAGTGGTCTTGGGAAAGATCAACGAGCCTTTGCGGATATCCCCCTAAATCCTCAGAAACTGAGCATGGAGTTCTTTTTAACACAAGCTTCATTTTCACTAAAAAGAAAAATGTGTTCAGGCAAGTTGATGGAGAAATGAACCAATTTGAATGTGTTGAAGTTCTTTGCTTTGCTATGGTGCTTTTTAAATGGTGTCTAAACAGTTGGTCACAGATTTATTTATGTTTCCATGTAAAGAAAGAAAATATTACCATTTTCTATATGGGAAACAGTTTCCCTAATTATTTGGCTCCTTTTTCTACCACATAAACACAGCAATTTGTACCCCTCTCCTTCAACTGGCTGCAATTAGCAGCTACATTGCAATAAGCAGATTATGTTAATTAAAAACTCAAAACTATGTAAACAATGGGAAAGCTGACTAGCCATTTTCTATTTTTGCCAACTGGGAGGAACACAAGAGAAATTAGTACCAAGCTTAATTTTGCTGTTTATAATTCAAGTTATTTGTAACAAATAACAGCATTTTAAAAGTATTTTTAAACAATTAACTGTATCTCTCTACACTAATTGAACCACATCCCACATGAGAAGTTTTACATCTGTATGAACTGGGAGGGGGGGGAATTAAAAAAAAAAAAAATCTAAAAAAGTGTTAAGAGAACAGACTTGCACACATCATTACTAAACTGGTATATTAAGCACAAGTTCCCTTCCATGCCTGAGTCACACTCTCAAAAAGTCATAGCTAAGGATAAAAGTATAACTTAGTTCTGCTTCTTTGGCAAAAATTTGAGCAAACTCTAGTATAAACATTACCCAGCAGACGTGAATAAATTGTGAGGTTTTAAGATGTTGCTACAGTTTCATAGAGGCTATAGTTTTGTTTTTTGTTCTTCTGTTTCCAAACCAGGATCGTTTAATGAGGGTGGGAAGAGTGGGAGGCAAAAGTGGATTTTGCCTGTTAGTTATTGCGTTCCCAGTGCTCGCTCTCTGCCATGGAGATACCGCTCAGTATCACACACTAGGGGGATGTCAGCACCAAAGGAACTGCATGGACAGAGAGGCCGTGTACACGTATAAGATTTATTGACTATAGCTATAAACTTGCCATTGACCAGCTTTTGGGGAAGAAGAAACAGAATGAAGGACTATAGTCCTTCTTCAGCTTTATATAGGAAATACTCTGTCCAGGGACGTGAAGGAGACAGTGTATTTCCTTCCCCAAGTTTACACTACTGGATATTGCTGATTGACTACAAAGAGGAAAATATGAGTGTGGGGAATGACCACAGCTTCAGATGAGGTCTTAGACTGTTTCTATGGGGTTTTTCAATGACTGTATAGGAAAAGAAAATGATACAGAAATATGTAATGGCTCATTCAATCTGGGACCAGACTTTCAGAGTGGCCAGTATAAAGATACTAGTTCAGTGTATTGTTTCAGTTACACCCTTGATCCAAACTCCTTTAGAAAATGGCAAGATTCTCAGAAGATGTGAAAGTTGCTGATAGCTGTATCATTCACAGACCCTTAGGAGGCCACATAATGCTAAGTGTATAGGAAAAGACAACAAGAGCATGGGAAGCTTGAAGAGGGCAGAGATTTAGAAGAGCTGACCACATCATTAGATTTTGCACCTACTATCTTTCAGTCGTTTACAGAGTGGGAATACTGAAGTGCTTCATGTATATTATGTTAGAAAAACATTTCTTCTGTTTTAAGGGCAACACTGATTTCCCATCTCCTGCTCCCCTGCCAAGCTCACAGACTGTGGGAGGGCTACTCAAAATAAAAGTCCAGTTGATCATTTCCCTTTTCTTATTTCCACTATTTTCCTTTTGGAGACATGAACTTTAAATGAGCTGCTGTACAAGCTTCTTGGGGTCAAAATAGAGGAAATCACATCCACCACAGAGACAGGCACAGCAGAAACCCCAGATATGACCATTATGTTCAACTCAGCAGTCTTTTTCCTGTTGGTAGCTTTTTGATACAAGCTTAGCATCAAGCCAGGCTGTCAAAACCAATGAAATCTATTTCTGTGACATTGAAAGAGCTCTTGATGAAAACCAATCAGTTTAGGGAGTGGTTTTTTTTAGAGTACCTGGAATCAAGACAGGGGAAGAGTTGGGTTTTAACAGAATTGCTGCTTTTTCTTCTTAGTTTCTAAGAGGTGAGGAATATGTGCTAAGTAAACCCATTTATTCTGCAAACAGTACTTGTAGTGCTTGATGCTAACAGCTACATTTTAGTCCAACCATTTGCTGACAGTCTTGTTTCTTAACAGAATTAACCCTTTTGCCACGTCTTTTATTTTGAAATTATTGGAGGGGTTTAGCTCTCGATGGGACTCTGTTTCCAGGTAACACACAGAGCAGCCCTCAGGCTCCTGAGTGAAACAATTTTTAGTTTTCATACTATAAAAGGAAGACTATCAAAGGGGATAGGAATGATAAACAGGAGGAATAGCAGCTTGGGTAATGCCAATGATACTGGATAATTTTTCTATATTTAAGCTTTCACAGGATTTCCTGTATGAATACCTGTTCATTGCAGTAAGCTACTACTATTAAGAAGTGCTAGACTTACTGCAGGCAGCTTTTACCTGCACATACAGTATTTTTGATGCTTTCTAGGCATTCTGAACTTACAGGATATGAATACATAGTTTGTAAGACCATTCAACAACCTTATCTAGTCCAGAAGCTTTTTTAACCACAGTTTGAACAGTGTGTTTTCTTAGAAAGAGTTTTATGGTCTCTTTGGTTCCCATTGAAAAAAAGGGCAGAAGATAAATAGCTCAGCAATAAATATGTGTTTGGTGGTGTTATGAATCATTACTTGCTCCTTTGTATGGATTTCCCCAGCCTGGAAGCTAACTATGGCTGTTTAGAGATGATCACTTTACAAAAAGGTTCACTTTTACATCTCAATCTGTTCTCTGCACGAGGTGTAATGAAAGAAATTGCTATCTTTTCCCCAGCCAGTTATTATAATGGTATGAAAAAATGACTTAAATATTGACCTTGTCAATACAACTGAGTTCAGATGAGCTAAAAGTAAATAAAACAATCTCTTAATCTTAGGAAAATATTTTAAGACTTTTCATTTTATGGTCTCAAGCTCACTTTTAAGACCTTAGTTTATGAGACAGTAGTGATTCATGCAATCACCAAAAGAAAACAGAAAAGAATAAAACAATGGTTATCCACTTTTGTAGCACTGAATCTATTTTATGGTTTGTTAACTCAAAAGCAATCTGTACTTTTTTAAAAACGCTACTGATGATTGTTACTTAATTTTTCAATAAAATAAACCTACCAACAATTTTCTCATCCAATATAAATCAAACCAATACGTCACTTAACACTGGCACTTTGCTTTGTTCCCTTTCCAGCTGATGCTGCTCAATTTTACCCACTGTTCATATATATTACATTTTCTATTCAATCCAAATGGTACTTATTACTGTTCCTCTAGCTTCTGACCTCTGAACTGAAGCCAGAACTCAATTCTGAGCCTCCAATTCTATGTGGGGAAAAAAAGGCACTTCAAAACAGAACCTAAGTTACCAGCAACCCTAGCTATTAAATCAACAAAATCTGTGGGTAGAGCACAAGCACAGGTTAAGTTATGCAACTTATTTAGAAAGTTTTAATGCTGATACCACTGGATCTACCGAATTCCAAGGAATTATTAAGTTAACCAACAGTCATCAACAAAAACAACAAGAAACCTCCTGTTAGTAAATTATTTTTTCTCATCCTGGAAGTATAAATTTGAAGCTATCCATGAACAGATTTTACACTTCCATTAATTTTATTGTTATTTTCCTAGAAGTTTTTTCCAAAATTTTTTAATAGGTAAACTAATGAAATGTGTTACAGCTTTGAGACAATGAGATCAAGTTGTTAAAAAATTTAATTGATGCTATAAGGATACAATGGTGTTGCAGATTTACCAAAGATCTCCCATTGATTCTGGCTATCATTCATTTCTTTGATGGTATCTTTGAATAATTATTTTATTTTTTCATACTATGAGAAAAGACAAGACGAAATCTGCTTAATAAAACTATAAAGAGAGGATGCTATGGTAGCTTTTCCCCTCCATGGAGTGGATTCAGTTGCTTGAGTTCAACTCTTGCATAAACGTAGCATATTTCTCCATTACATTTCCCGATACATATATTATCTTTCATTATTCTAAACTCTAACATGGATGAATTCCAACGCCACTAAAGCTACAAATCTCTTTGCTGTTAACTATGCTGTTAACTATGCTACCAGTTTCTAGATGAAGCTATCCCAAAGGTTCCACAGAGTCTTTTAAAAAGGTTAGAGCATCTTTATGTTGTAATTTACTCCATGAATAGCCATGTTGTAGCATTAGTTCAGGCTGCAGTCACAGCAGTATACACCAGACTCTGCCACTGAATCCAGGACTTGAGGTCCTAGCTTTTCTCATGCTCAGTAAGAATTCACTTTCAGCAGGAGTCTCTTCACCTCTAGTGGCTGGTTCTCAGAATAAGATGATGATGATGATTACTATTATTATTATTATTGTTATGGCTGGCATCATGCAATATGTCCACTTCCTTACCAGAGAACGGGGTGCTCTGGATCACCAGGTGGAAACAAACAAGCAAATGGTGAAAAAAACCCCAGCAAATACTGGAGGAGGGGAGAATGGAGGACTTGATTCAAATAGTGCGTCTCCTCTCAGTTGTAGTTTAGGGGACACACTCACAACATGCTGGTGTCATACACTGCTCAGCTATTCTGAGACTAATGGTGCTTCCTAGCCAGGTTTCCTGTAACCTTACGTCAAGAATATTCACGTACTTTATGTAATTTTGTTTAGCCATGCATAAAGATTTTA
>WAAD01019608.1:0-15945 GCA_013389945.1 Fregata magnificens
TTTCCAACCTTAATGATTCTATGATTCTATAAGTTCTCAGAATGCCAATGTAGGATTTGTCAGATGATAACACCTTGGGAGAACGGCTCATTGAATTCTGATACACTGCAGTCCCATGTGGATCCTATTCCTGATTCTGGACGGGCCAAAATGATAGTATTTTGTCCCTACATACTGCTTCCTCATAAACAGATTTGGGATTTTCACAGTTCCTTAGTGGCTCACGCTAAATATTAAATTGACATAACATGCTAAAACCATTTCCCAGCACAAAGCACACAATGCTCAGTCTTGCTATTCTTAAGGTTTTTCCCTTTCCCTTAAATCGAAGCTCAAGCCTGTTTTACAGGACCTGTAGTGCACCTGTTATTTTTAAAGCACTGCGCTGAAGACCGAGGATACACAGCAGACAACCAAGAGGGTCAAACAGATTCTGCAGCAGGGAACATATTTTTGTGTCCGTGCTTCAGACAGACTCCAGACATCAGATATCTGTAAGATTAACTCCAGACACTGAAGAGCTCCTAAGCCTGTGATTTGTCTGTAGGAAAGATGCTGGAAATTTTGATAAGAGGTGGGGATTAAGCAGCATTTCAGAAATGTTTATTATCATAAAGAATAGGCTTGAGTTCAAAAGTGGGCAACTGCTTCAGAGGAACTCAAGTTCTCTGAGACCATTTCTGAGTAAAGAGATGAGGGTAAAACAGAGATGTGATTAATTCAGATTTCAGTAAAAGGGTTGGTATTTGAACAGATAAAAGATTCCAGCCCCTCCCCCTATGGTAATATTTTTGTGTAAGAAATAATTGATAATAAATAGGACTGTTAAAAAATCTAAGAGAGAAAACTGACAATTTTAAAGGGCTATAATGACGTTCACAAAGAAGATTTGGAAGGATGAGCAGTGGTACATGCGCACAGTCCAATGCTAGTCACTCTTCCGGATTTTATGTGTAGATATTGTAAGCATTCTCTTACGGAGGAACATAATATATAGCAGTGAAATCAGTGGCACCTCTACATGCCATCCTCTCTGAAGCCTGAAGGACTAACTGAGCCTCCTAGCTACAATAATGGGTGGCAATAGCCCTGCCACCTGTGTACTCATGTCATGGTTTAACCCAGCAGGCAGCTAAGCACCACACAGCAGTTCGCTCACTCCCCTGCAGTGGGATGGGGGAGAGAATCGGAAAAGAAGTAAAACTCCTGGGTTGAGATAAAGACAATTTAATCAGACAGAAAAGGAAGAGAAAATAATGATAATGACAAAAGAATATACAAAACAAGTGATGCACAATGCAATTGCTCACCACCTGCTGACCAATGCTCAGCCAGTTCCCAAGCTGCAGCCATGTGCCCGCAACCAACCTCCCCAGTTTTTTGTTCAGCATGATGTCATACAGTATGGCACATCCCTTTGGCCAGTTTGGGTCAGCTGTCCTGGCTGTGTCGCCTCCCAGCTTCTTGTGCACCTCCACCCTCCTCACTGGCTGGGCAGTATGAGAAGCTGAAAAGTCCTTGACTAGTGTAAGCACTGCTCAACAACAACTAAAACGTCAGTGTGTTATCAGCATTATTCTCATGCTAAATCCAAAACACAGCACTATACCAGCTACTAGGAAGAAAAGTAACTCTATCCCAGCTGAAACCAGGACCACCCAGTACACCAATGCCCTCCCTGGCCTTACCTTCCTGGCTGGTGGGGGACCATCCCAACAGTGGAGTTAAAGGAGAGAGGAGCAGGAAGAGAAGCATACTAAGTATTTTGCCTTTATCCTTGAGGCTGCAAAGTTAATTTTTGCGTATGCTAGTGAAAAGACTTAAATCATTTGTAGTTTTGCTTATGCAGTACCAAGGCCAGGATAACAAGATCTGGAGAAAGTCAGGATATATTTGCTGAGATTCTGCAACACAGTGAGGTTGACTGCCTAATGCAAACCCTGAGTCTCAACACTCCTACCATATCATGGTAGGTAGCAATCTCAGCAATGCAAGACACCAGTTCTGGATATCTCATTCTGAGTTGGAGACAAAAATCTAGCCTAGCTGGCATTCAGTGGGTATAGTCAATGGAAGTCTTGATTCAGCTGTCTGCACATTGGCATATAATATCAGTTGAAACACACTAAGGATATCAGCTGGCCTCCGTGTTTTACTCCACAATGACAGATGTCTTCCATAGATCTTGTGTCATAGATGCAGGATTGTACAGATGTTTGTAAGCCTCTATGGAGGGTTAAATAGTACTAGGAACATATGTTTAGGTAGTTGTTTTGCATCTCTAGTCAATACAATCAATGGAGTCTAAAAAGTGATTCATCTATCTAATCAAGTGCAGGTGTCTATATTGATGGTAGTTGGAGCTTACATGTAGACTCCAATGCTATAGAAATCTGAAGTCAACTGTCCGTACCTGGCATAGAGCCTCATCCCTAAAGTTACATGAGATTTAATTTTTTCCAAGGAGATGAGAATTCAGATCTCTTCTCAGCTTTGGCACTGACCAAGGTCAGCAATACCAAGAGTGTAAATTTGGCTGTACTTGAGCAAAAGGCTTCTGACAAATGCTCTTTAGCATGTGTAAAAAGTAAATATGTGTGTATGACCCACTGAAGCTGATGTTTAAGAGCTGGCCCGATTAAAGTTATAGTTACATCAGGAGCTCCAGCTGGAATGGGTATATTATGCAGTAATTACACACTCAGGAGAATGACAAGAGGGTATGTAGAGCAACTGGGAGTTTCTTAATAGGTTTATGATATTCTTATGAAAGATACAAAATATTATCATGTAAGTTTTAAAACTAATTATTATGTTGAATAGGCTTGTATTCAAGCCTTGTTGCACGTACTGTCATGAAAATCTACGCTTTATGTTATAATAAGTTACTATGAAGACACATACTCATATTATTTTATGTTTAAAATTCACCATTTTGCAGAACTCTGTCTTGCCAGTGCTACAGAGGGGTTACAATGGGAGATCCTGCCCTTTCACATAGTATACATTATTACTGACTGTGTTACTTCACGTGTTTTGGACGCATTCAGCAATCCCTTACAGATCTGTTGTGATATATTGAGAACTTCAAGAAATTACTCTTTTCCAAAATAACTATGTTTTTGTTTTTCTCATAGGTTAGGATAAAAAAAAGAGAATGGAAAATAGACTGGTGCAAAGCTGCAGCAGAGGGAGCAACTCTAGAAAGAACTGGAGCAGCTGAATATGTGGGAGGCACTGAGGGATGAAACAAGTAATGACACTTAGTATTTAAAGTGAATAAAACAGAAGAGGAATTATGAAGAAGACCAGCTTACTGTTGCCTATGGATAATATGCTAAAAAACATCTGCAAATGATGGCAAAAGATAGTAGAAAGAGAAAGAAAAAATCAGAGACTCATGTGTTAGCTTCCTGGAGGCTCAGGACTGGAATACAAATCATCAGACCTTCTCTGGCTAGACAATAAGGCACTACTAATTAAATCCAGTTCTAAAATCTGACCATACAGACATTGCTCAAACAACAGTCCCATTGAAGTTAATCAGAGCGTTGACCAAATAAGCATGCAGCCCTGGGCCTTCAGAGGGACTGTGCTGTGTGCCAAGGCCCAGCCTCACCTGACCTGTTTGCAGAACAGGAGTTCCTCAGAATTGTCCTCAGACAAATTCTTGAGTCTGTTTTGTCATTGACTCTTTTCAGTCCTAAAAGTTCTACCCGGGCTTTGCAAAGATATGCAATGTTCATGACTATCTTTGCGGTTCACACGCTGTCATCTCAAGTGCCCAGTAAATGCCTGAAAATAAGATAGTGGGAGTGCATATGAAGAGAGGTTGAGACAGATGTTTTGAGGGACTGCAAGGGATTAACATGAACAGGAAAAAAAAAAATGTGTGTACAATAGATGCTCATGCCTGAGTCCTGTGTTTGCCCCCGTAAGAAGATAGCGACATTTCTGCCTGACCTGCCATGTCTGTCCTGGTGGGGAGGTGGTTCAGGCAATCAGCACAACAAATATTTTATACCTCCTCAGGTGAAAATGTGGCCTGAGAGCTTGATCTGAACTAATAATTCCCCTGAGTTCACAGATTCTTTTAATCATCATTAGGAAAGTACCTCTTTTCCAAAGTACTATTTTTATAGCCTTAGGAGAGAGTTGTTTTGCTTACAAAACATTCAGTGAACATTCTCTGACAGTTTCAAAACAAAACAAGTTGGAAAAAAAATTGTTAAAGTGTATCACCATCAATTTTAAAACCAATACATTTTTTCCTGGTCTCCAGCTCAAGTGCATTTATCCCACTAGGGATTACTTTTATTTTTCAGCTGTGACTCACGGAATGTATGACAGAGCCTTATTTCAACAAATTTATTGAGGCTGAGGAAGATGTTAAAAACAGACAGGCACCTGGAAATGCCAAAAGTGGGAAAAAGAACAAATACAATTTATTTCAAGTGGAGCCATGGCATAGTCCCTGATTCCCCCTGTGTATAAAACAAATATAATCATTCTCCTACTCCTCTACTTCCCCTCTCTTAAACTTTCATATGAGCTCAGAGGATAAAGTCTATTTATCAGTCTGGTAAAAACATTAATATCCCTGAAATGCATTTTTGAGAAAACTGGCAGGAGATGTCATTAGCCTTCTGATACACCGATTAAGCTATTAGCTTTCCAGAGCCATAATCCTTAACTGTAATATTTGCATATGGATAAAACTAATTGGGGGGGGGAGGGGCTGGTTTGCATCTAAACAGACAGGAAATTTATAAGTTTTAATTTCCTGGCATCAGTATCACTAGCTATTGAGATAAAACTTTTGGAAGAAATACAAGGAGTGCCCTTTGAAACAAAATTAGCGTAGTCTACCCTCTGGATGCAGATGAAGTTTTGGTATGTTGTCCTAACCTGTGTGAATGTTTTGCCTGACTATTTTGATGTAGGATCCAGATATGCAATAGGTGAAATTGGGAATTCTGTGGTGGCCAAAAGTTCTGATACAACAAAGCCCTTAAGTATGTGAGTAATCCAGTCTTCCTACAATAATGCATTTAAATACATATTTAATTCTTATTGTTTTCAGTGGGATTTAGCCACATGCTTAAAGTTAAGCACATACTTACATACTTTGCTGAACCAGAGATGTATTGTATGAATTGGCCAAATCTCTTTATTCATGGGAACTGAGGATGCTCAATATCTTAACATTTGGTCTCTTAGTAAAACATCTGTCCTTTACCTGTTTATGCATATGCCTGCATTGCAGCCTCCTATTAGTACAGCTATTAAAAACAGGCATGTGATGAGGTGCAATCTTTGGCCAAGGCAACAAAACCCCTTAATGTAGTTGTAGGTAGTTATATTGATAAAAATGTCGGGTTTTTTGCCCATGTAGCTTATTTCACTAGCAGAAAGTGGAATAAAGCGGCCAGCATTCAGATTTGCCAGTATAGCTTAGTACATGTTAGAAGGGTTTTGTGGCTATCACGTGCCAAAGTCTATGATCAATAAAGTGCTTTTAAGTGGGGAATTAGCTTCCATAGTTTCAGGTTTCAAAATATTTTGGGAGACAATGGAGCAGCTAACCAAGGGAGAGAAGAACATTCCAGGTTATTAGACGAATACTCAATGTTCTTTAAAATTGTGATGCTGGTCCTGTGTGCAGAAATAATTCTGAATGAATTCTGGTGAGACTAAAGAGATCTGGAAAGCTATTTGGTACAACTAAGTAGTCAAGAAAAATTAAGGATGGTTTTGAATATCAGCCTGGAGGGGGAAGATTACATCAGTTATGTGTTTACTGTCTAATATATGTATTAGGGGGGTGAAGAATTACTTCTATCTCTTTATACTTAACAAAGGAGCAAACCTGAAAGTCATTACTGAGTTCGCTAGAAAAACCTAATTTGAATAATTGGAGAATCAACTTAGTGAGTTTGATGCATTCAGAAGTTAGGCACCTGTCCCTCACTGGTTATCTACAATTCCTCTGAAGTCAGTAGTGGGTGCAATGAGAGAACCTCTCCTGAAAATGTCATTCTGTGGCAGACAACTCTTGAAAGATGGGATGAATAGTCATATGAAAATGCCATTGTCTCTTGGCTGAACATAGAGGAAGTAGAAGTGCTTGCTTTAACTTGAAGCCTAACTTTTAGAAATATACATGTCCACCACATTCATTTTCTAGTGTATTTTAGAGTCTTTGAGATCTGCGTGTTCAAAATCCCCTAGTGGGGCAGAATCTCAGCAGGTAAGCAGGTTGGAGAGCAGAAACCAGAGCTTTCTAAGGTGCTCCTCAGTGTTGCATGATATATGGAATAAGTCTCTGGGATGTCCTGTGGGATGCACTTGCCACAATAGCCCAGAATAACGGAAAGGAAGACGTTTTGGCCTTTTTTTGGATTTGGTGAAAAATACATTCTGTGAACTACCTTCAGGGTAAAGGGATTTATAGAAATAAGGTGATACTCTAGATACATTTTGCATTGGAGGCATACTTTCCTGGTTATATTAAAATATTTATTGATAGACCTGATTAGTGCTTTAAGTCAGCTAGATTCTACTGACATAGCCAGAAGCCCTGTGTGCTGGTGCTAGTGTTTGTGCCATAGCATCAGCATCACTGCCATAAGATAACTTCATTGAAAAGTCATGTGACATGAAAAAAAATGGGATCAGAACCTTTGGATTTATTGCAATTTTTATTGGTTTTGTAGGCAAGAATTCTTCATTAGATTTTCTTCCTCTATTGGTTTCACAGAGAAATTTAAAAAGGATCTGAATACAGAAGAAAGGAATCCTAGGTTGGACTATAGTGTATATAGGAAATAAAACCATGTTCCTAAAATACTGCTATTCCAGCATCAGAGTTACTTTCCGTGAAAGTCTCCTTGCTTTTGAGATCACTGCATCCTGTGATACCGTATTAATTAATGCTGCATCAAAGAAGGACCAGAATAGAAAGGAAGAAGCTTGAGGCTGTTTTGGATCCAATGAAAAATTATATTCTGGAAATTGCCTTCACAAGAAAAGGATTTCTAGAAATAAAGGGCTACTCTGTATATATGCTTTGCATTGGAGGCATATTTTCCAGGCACCTTGCCTAGTTATACTAAATATTTATTAATAGGCTTAATAAATTCTTTCTGTCAGCTAGGTTTTATTTCCTTGCTGCTGTATCACAGCCTCTAGCAGGAAAAACTGAAAATTCAGCCAAGTGCTGAGCACCCTTCTCTCTAGCTTAGGTCAGGGCCCTGATTCTCTTTTCATCAATGAAACCTTCACGGAGGGGAGGTGGACACTGACTTTGATAGAGTTGTTTGAAATTCCCTCTCATGTCAGGGGAAGAAGAATGAGGCCATGGTGTTACATCTGTACCCTGAGGGAGGGTGGTCTCCAGATGGCTGTGCAGATGGTAAGTTACACCTGCCACTAGCATCCTGTCCACATAGCTGCCTTATGGGCTTTCTGCGGGGTGCTGGCAGGCAGCTTGTCTGGGTGTGCTGCAACGTGTGATTTCATTTGAACAGGCTAAAAACATGGAGAAAAACTGTTTCAGCGTGTGAGCTTTGACAGCACCCTGAATGGGTGCTCATTTTTTTTGTCTGTGCAGCCTTCAGTCTAGTCGTGAAGATGTCCTTGATACTGTCCTTGGGGGCAGGTACAGATATCTCCAGAGGACTTGTCTCAGCTCAGCATGTACAGGGTGACTACATCAATTTATGGTTTGGCCTATTTTTCCTAGTCAAAAGTAGTTTGATACAAGTCTCTCCCAAGCTGTTACTCTTAGCAGTCATGCTTTTTTATATTAATTTGAGAATGTATATTCCCATAATGACTTGGACACTAATGGTGATTTTTCTCACTAATGATCTGGATTTGGATCTGATTAGGAGAAGGGAATTTTAGAACAATGTCAATGCAGGGCATTCAAAAGCTTTGCTTAAGAAAGGCAAAAAATGTGTTTAAAGGATATGGTCACCCAGATTAAAAAAAAAAAAAAGTGTTTTCAGAAACCTTTCTTTTCTTTGCTGTGCTTTTTTTGGTTTGGTTTTTTTTTTTTTTTTCCCCCAGAGAGGTGCTTTTTCATCACAGTAATGGGAATGGTAAAAGAATGATTGGAATTGTTTTTCTGGCAATCAAAAGGTAGTTATAACAATATGATTCAGACAGCTGCATCATATTCAAATGTCATTTAGGCAACACTATTAAGTCAGTTTTTATAATAGCTCAAGGGGGTAGATTATCACGGAGTAATTCAATCACTAAGAACACAGCTCTTAACTCTTGTAAGAGCAAATCTCTAATATTGATCTCCAGAACAAGAGGCAAACAACAAAAAGACAGAGCAATCATCATACAGCATGGAATATTTCCTGGGCTGCCTCATGGACCTTTGAAGGTACAACACGAGTATTTATACTTGAAGGAATAGCTCATATTGAGTCAGATCTATAGCTGAAATCAATAGAAATCTTCTCCACGTAGATCTTTAATGAGTAGTGCATCTGGTTCATGTCGAATAGTGCTGCATGTTTTAACAGAGGTTTGGAAGTCAGGACATCTGAATTCTGGTTCTGCTTAGATTTCTGACTCCTTGAATAATACTCAATGTATCATGCATAATTTTCTGATCTGTGAGAGTTGATTAGGCCTGGGAGTTCAAGGGCGTGAGCACCTTTCAGGGTCCCGCAATAGATTCTGTCTCCATTTATCATGCTGACTTCAGGTGCTTGGGTGAATAATTCTCTATACACTGAGGATGAGCACTGTTTTCCCATTGCACTACTAAAAGGGGCCAAGTTTGGTTGCTTAAATACAGGCACCAGTGCCACTTGTGAGACTCTGAGATATCCCAAACAGCTGCATGCGAATGGCAGATGAAGCCTGAGGAAGACCATGTCCTTCTGGAGCTACAGGTGGAGACCAGGCAAGATGCCTTGGGGTACATCAAACAACATGAAATTCTTATGTTAGGGAAGCTGAATCAAGTCCTGCATAACTGATCGAATGGGATTAATATCTCCTAAATTTAGTTGGCTGGACATTAATTATGTTGCCTGAATTAGTAGTCCAAATTCCTGAAGAAGAGAGAAATACCTTACAATATGATTCATTCCACCTCTTTCAGCTCTCATACAGGACAAGATGAATCTCCTTCTGGAGTAGACTGTGTCTCTAGAAGAGCATTGACAATCAGCTTTGTTTTGATATCTGGACAGTTGGAGCTGAACTCACTTGCCCACACATCTACTGACATTTAAGAGGCACAAGTGTATCCTTCTTTGCCTTCAGCTACCAGTCCAGTAGGGCACAGATCTTTTCTAGCTCCTGTGACATTTCTGCCAGCCCCATGCAGAAGTCTTTGATACCCTAGGACCCTTCATACGTTACTAGATGACTACCCATGGACAACTATATCTGCCTCCTGATGTTTGGGGAGATATATCCCACTTCTGCTTTCTGATGTAAAGGACTTACTATAAAAAGCCTCATTTTCAGAGGATTAGCACCAGATATCAAGGGGAAAAACAGATATTCAGCAGATTTGAAAGTCAAAGTATTTTGTTTAGGTTTAAGTGCTTAAATCTCTGCATATCTGGTGAAAAGTGAGAGGATTGTTTATGGTGATAACCCTGAAAATGTCTACAATTTGTATAGTTTAACAGTCCCAGAGGAAGCTTCCCTGTTCCTCTGGAATTGCTTTCTATGCCAAGAAATACTTTAGCAGGGTATTTTATCACTCTAAATTGTCATCACTGTATTAGTAGCAGAAACTAATTAATTAATTGGGATAATTAAAGGTGCACTTGGGCTATAAATGAATATTTTCACGACTGTAGGAGTGTGTTACTGATTCAGGGACTAAATTTTCTGCTGGACAGCTGGGGTGAAGACAGCAGAGAGAACAAACAGCGGGAAAGAGAGGATGGCAGCATTAACATCCCTTTTACAGGTTCAGTAAGGTTTTTCTGTGAAAGCATCAGTGACAGTTATGAGCTCTGTTTCAGAACTGCTCTTTGGATTTTTTTTTGTTTGTTTGTTTTCAGTTAAAAATACTACTAAAGCTAGGCCTCCATTTGTTTTACATTCCCATCTAGTTTTAGTTAAGCATTTTAACAGGGTTGGTAATTAGCAGAGCTGGGTGATATGCCAGTCTTTGGCCTCATGGATTAACCTTGCAGAATTTTTCTGTTGAACTTTGCTCTCCCTGCCCTGACTTGCTCTAACCATATGTTTTATGATGAGCAGTAATAGCAGTGGGACCCTGACAAACAATTACTGCAGATGGCTTGAGACTTTACTGATGTCCCTGTCCACTCCATCTCTGTGCCAGGGATTTCTCTTTGAACACATTGGTGCTTTAGTCACTATAGATAAACCCATAATTTTGGCTTGAATTCCTGAACTTCCAGTGAAAGACTGGAAGAAACTAAATGTCACTTGTATCTTCAAGAAAGGCAAAAAGAATGATCCAGGGAACTACAGGCTGGTCAGCATCACCTAGATCCTGGGGAAGGTGATGGAGCAAATAATCCTGGAAAAGATTTAGAATAGAATAGAATAGAATAGAATAGAATAGAATAGAATAGAATAGAATAGAATAGAATAATATTTCAGTTGGAAGGGACCTACAAGGATCATCTAGTCCAACTGCCTGACCAATTCAGGGCTGACCAAAAGTTAAAGCATGTNAAAGGAATGCTTCCTAATGCCAAGTCTGAACCTCCCTTGGCACAGCTTTGAACCATTCCCACGCGTCCTATCACTGGATACCAGGGAGAAGAGAGATCAGCACCTCCCTCTCCTCTTCCCTTTTGCAGGAATCTGTAGAGATTTCCAAAAGCATGGAGGACAAGAAGGTGATTGGGAGTAGTCAGCATGTATTTATGAAGCGGTAATCATTCCTGAGCAACCTGACAGCCTTCTGTGATGAGATGACTAGCTGGGTGGATGAGAGGAGAGCAGCTGATATTCTTTATCTTGACTTTAGCAAGACTTTCAACACTTTCTCCCACAACATCCTCATTGACAAACTGATGAAGAACAGACTAAATAAGTAGGCAGTGAGTTGGACGGAAAAGTGGCTGATCTGCTGGGTTTAAAGCATTATGATCAGTTGCAAAAAGTCCACCCAGAGGCCAGTCACTAGTTGTGTTCCCCAAGGCTAGATACTGGTGCCAATATTTTTTAACATCTTCATTAATGACCTAGATGATGGGGCAGAGTGCGCTCTCAGCAGGCTTGCAAATGATGCAAAACTGGGAGGAGTGGGTGATACACCAGATGGTTGCACTGCCTTTCAGAGGTCCTGGACAGGCTGGAGAATTTGGCAAAAAAGAACGTCATGAAATTCAAAAATGGGAAATGCCAAGTCTGGCAGCTGGGGAGGAATAACCACAGGCATCAACAGGCTGGCACCGACCATCTGGAAAGCCGCTTTACCAAGGAGGACCTGGGCATCCTGGTGGACAAGTTGACAATGAGCCAGCAATGTGCCCTCATGGCTAAGAAGGTCCACAGCATCCTGGGCTGCATTAGAGTATTGGCAGAATGTTGGGCAAGGTGATAAATCCTTCAGATTATCAGTTAGAACCTTCAGATTCGCTTTGATCACACAGTGCCAGACATTATAACCAATTACATGTATTTTGTGATTTTATCATTATTTCATGATTTTCCACCAATCAATTGAGTTCTGAGGTCAGTGTGCAGCTTTGAGGACAAAGGTGTTTATAAGAACTCAAGATAATCAGGTTCTCCTAGTGACACAACTTTTCTAAATACAAATTATTAGTAGTAACAAATTTGTTCTTAATTATTGTACAGGAGAAAATTAAGGTCCTGTTATGAGAGGTAGTATTAGTATCCATAAGACTAAATGAAGAACTAGGTACTGAATTGCATTTATTGTTCAATAATTTTTAAAAATTTTATAATTAGCATTTTTCCGATAGTTAATTTAAAGAGAACCCACTAATGAGATCTGACTTATTATTACAAATATTTTCCTCTGCCTCTTGTGCTAAATTTCTGTGCATATGGTACGTAGTTTGCTTAAGTAACAAACGTTAAGCAAATATCAGAGGACATTCTCAGTCATTGACTTTTTATTCAGGAATTTTCCCATCAAAAATCTTAAGCTTAACCTTTGAAGGAACAGAAATATAACATGCAACCTATAAACCAGTTTTAATTCTTAATACTCAACAACAAAATAATTACCAAATTATCTACATATCAGAAGTTACCACAGAAATGATGCTAAAAATAAACAGAAAAATTGGATTTTTTTAAAGATAATTTGTAAGTAGGAAGAAAGGAGATCAGATGTATCCTCTTTTTGTCTTTTCCCCTGCAATTCTGACATATCAGTCATGTCCCAGAGCATAGATGGAACTTTGTTCTCTCTCTGCCTCCTCTCTGCATTGCAATTAAACAGGTGGCAGCTGAGCTTAATCTCATTTAATTTACAAGTTTACAGTGTCAGCATCATATCTGACCTGGCCTTATAACCTGTCTTAAGTAATCACATGAGAAAAAATAGGCATTTATAAGATATGATTCATCTCACCTTAAGGTAGATACCTAAGAGAAGTCAGAGGACTTTTATTCTAAAAGTGCATCTTTCTCTCAGTTGACCACTCAGATACGGATGTCAACATTGTTGATATCTAAAAGCAGGTGAGATGAATCCCAGATCTTAGGACTTGGTTCTGTTGTCCAACCAAGGTGCCAAGTGGCATTTGAGATGCTGTAGGTTCCCCTGCAACTTCAACTTTCTCCTCTCAAGCATTGTAGTGTCCTATGTCATATTTTATATTCTCTTGTGGGTGCACTGGATATGTCTGTAAATTGAAAAGAACTATAGGAACCTATATTTATGCTATTGAATGGAATTCTAGGAGTCTAGTTGTCCACACAAGGGTATTTCTGCTCATGGACAGGTTTCTAAAGTTAGGTACCTTTCAGACAGAGTTTTAAAATTGTGTAACTTTGTAGATTTAAAGTTTATTAGGGACCTCCAGAATTAGGCACCCTGTAACTGTCTCTCTGTAACCCTGCTGTAATCTGCCCCCGTCCCTAGGAGTTTAGCTGTCTGTCTATCAGGGATCAAAGATCCAGCTTTGATATGGTACAGCTGCGTGACCTTGACTCAGATGGCAGAGAAAGTCTGTAGAGAGATAAGAAAGGTAAAATCATGGACAGGGCTAGGACTGGTGATTCCAGATTGGAATTGGCTTAAGGGTTCAAGGTGGAAAACATCAACATGGAAATGTCTGACAGGAAAAAAAGAACGAAACAAAAACCAAGCTCCCCCAGCCCCCCCAGGAATGCTAATCAGACTAGTTGGTCTAACTGGGGACTAGTCAGGAAGCATTGGGTTATTAGGTCGAGCCATGGCGTCATCAGTCTGGATGGGATTGGTGGCAGATGACAACTCAGCAGCAATGAGGTCCCTTCCAAGGGACAACCCTTCCCTGCCTCTCTGGTAGTTGCCAGGTCAGTTCCTTAAGTGCTTAGTCAGGAGTTGTGAGCATCTAAAGTTAAATCTCAGCTATCTTTTTTATCTGTTAGTCAATAAATAATTGTTTTGTACTTTTAAACTATGTATAATGTGCTGGCAGAGTTTCTTTTTGCCCACCTAAAGATAACTGAAAAAAACCAAACTAGGAAGAGGGACCGTAATATTTGACTTTCTGAAAACTTCCATTTCTACTGGAATCTGCCTAAGGTGTCAAGGACATGATCCAGTTTGAAATAGGACTCAGCGTACCAAACTGCTTAAATGAAACAATCAATATGTGAGACTTCTATATTCCCACTATAGTCAGTGGAGAACTACGGCTCAGATCACTTACTGACAAGTAGGTGTCTTGAGCCATTTGAAAACTCACTGTAAATTATTAATGACACAACTTAAGACATATCTAGCACTGAGTTTTTCCTAAATAGAATGGATATTAAGTTTAAGGTTAACTTTTTTGCTCATGCAAGTGTTAAAATGTGAATGCTTCGATATTTTGATGAGTAGTATGTGCAGGGATCTCAGGACAGCTGGTGGTAGAATGAACTAGTAGTTGTTTCTATCAGTAAAGATTGCTGCATGGGTAGGGAAAGAGCATGGCAGCAACCTTTACACGAAATAAATGCTTTTCTTTTCCTGTTGAACACAGCTTTGAGATTGGAAAAAAAGAATAAACCAAAAAACTGGAAGGGGAGAACAATCTCCCTTTCAAAATCATAGATGTTGAGATGCATTTTTTTTTTTAGTACATCCAAATAGGCTGCAGTCTGATGTTTAAGGAAAGTTGTTTCAAAGAAAAGCACCTGTGCACATTATATACTGAATTGATATACTGAATTGATAAAGACAACTGTGACAACTGCTAAGTTTCAGGGTGTGAATCTGCTGCCAAAACAGAGGTGTGAGTCCCCATAAAAAATTCAGGAAGCTCCATAAATAGCACTCCCAGTGTGAAGGCGATGTTGACAGAACAGGAGTTGGAATGCCAGCCATGCAAAGCGCACCGTGGATATCCCAGAGGCTTCATAGCAAATGGAAACCGTATGTTTGCTGCTGAGGTGACTAGGAAAAGTGACTGGCTTCAAGCTGCATGGATGTGTTTGATAAACTGATTAAACTGTGAGGATTTGGGGGTGCGGGGGAGACTTCTAAATAAGCTAAATGCTCTGAAAAGGAAGGATGTTTGCATCTCTGCTCAGGACTCTGCAGTCACACAGTCCTGTAGGTTTGCAGCTGCCTTTACAGCTGCTGAACACAGTTCCCCAAGATAGATTAATTTGCATCCTTGGAAATAAAACCTTAAGAGCACTTAGATACTGTTTTTTAAACATTTCAGCAGCTGATAGAAAGTACAAGTTTCTTCTGACTTGTAACATTTTAGCTGTCACCTCCACTAAGGAAAGCAATCTACTACTTTTGGGAATCTCTCCCAAAAAAGAGGTCTTAGTATGACTTGACAGTGTGATACCTTTCTAATCTGATGTTTTAAACATGGGATATGTTTTGTGAGCCACTGCCAGTTGAAAAGCAGGATGCCTTTTGCACTTAATCTTGACAAATCAACATGAACTGAAAAGCAGAGATTACATTGCTTGAGTAAGGATATTGTAGAGGGTTTTTTTAGCTGAGGTCTATTTTAGATAATATATTAGACAAGCAGCTGTCAGTCTGGAAAATGTCTCGTGTACCACTGCAATGAGTCTAGATGGTTGGTGGAGTACAACCTGCATGCAATACTGATGTGTAGCAGGGGTAAAATCTATGCTAAGGACAAGTTTGAGGTAAATTATGGTGGATAATGGTAGATTAGCTGAAAGAGCATGGGTTAGCAGGTATGTCAGTGATGAATGGAATTAAAATGGTTGCAAACTAATTTACATAGCACAGCTGTTGAACACAGCACCTGTTCAAAGTGGCTGTAAGACACTAATAGATATAGTAGGTGCATAACTTTCATCTGGTGAATTTTCTGCATACTCTGAACAAGTGCCTATAACATATGAAGTACATTGCAAGAGCCCTGTGCATACATTGGAATGTTTACTTTGATTATGAAAGGTAAAAAAATAATGAATATTTCTTTTAGTGTTAATGAACGTTTCCACTCAGTTCCATAAAAAAAGATAAATAATGATAAAAGATAAATAAAACATAGACCTAGTGTGAGACTTCAGATAATATTGATATTCTTTAGTTCCTGACAGAAAAAACAACAGTAGAAGGCAGATGCTAGACTCTTCCACAGGACATTTTAGAGAAGAAGCCTATGCATTATCCAGTGAGGCTACTTCTTCATAACCAAACCCAACAGTGTTCCCTAATGGTGTACACCCTCGGTGTGCACCTACTATAACAGTGATACAAGAATTTCCTTTTCTGTTTATCTTTCACAGAATCACAGAATGGTAGGGGTTGGA
>WAAD01019611.1:1240-48506 GCA_013389945.1 Fregata magnificens
AAATAAGCATTTATATGTGTCATTGAAGCAGGTTTCCAGGATGACTCATTTGGCTTGTGGCCCACTTCACCTCTTTTTTGAAGATGCCCCCAGGACAGATTGTGGGCTGAGCTGTTCTGTTGACCCAGAACTGACTGTTCTTTTTCCCAAAGGCCTTGTACAACCTCCCTGTCCCATAATGGATTCACATCGGTTCACATCATACAGTAAGGGCTGTACAATAGTAGCCACCAAAAACAGTTCACGGAATACATAGACTTTTCCCACACCCAAAGGCATATGGGAGTCAGAAGAACAGTTGTTCTGCAGATGACAGCCTAAGGGAGCGGATAGGCCTTCACTCATTCATTGTATGGACATTCATGGNAAGGACAGTTTCTATTGGGTATTTACAAATGTCTTATCTATGCACAGTTTAATCACTTCAGCAGCAGGAATCACCTAGAAAAGGTCCTGGATGGGACACTCCACCCAGAATATTAATTAACACACTTAAACATATAAATGGGACTAGACAAAGCAGGAGTTGCATCTGGGAATTTCTAGAACTGCCCCAAATTGCCGGCTCCTTTAAGAGTCTGTCAATGTTTAATTGTGAAGGTTCAGTTAATCTCCTGCTTTCAAGGTGGTTTCATGTTAGTCCATTGTGTCCAACCAGTCTGTTATCTCATCTGTACAGATGACTAGCCAAGAAGCTGCTGGCTCACACAGAGAACTGGTGGTGTAAGTCTACTGTGTGAGCACACATACACATCACAATTATGAAAATCAATTCTTTAGTTATACTTGTAATTTGAGACCCTTCGGTCTTTCCACACACATAGATGTGTTATACAGTTATTTTGAGAATGGCCAACTCTTCTGCTTATGTGCAATAGGTCCAGTCATGTGCTCTGCTACTAGAGGAAGATGCATGAGCTCCCTGAGCTGGCATTTGCAGATTGTGCATCCGTGACTCAGGGCTAACATGTCTCTTGCCTGACTGATTTAGGTAAAGAAGAATGCAAATGAATTGAAATAAAGCCATTCAAACTAGCCCTCTCTACTAGGAAGACTGGAAAACATATTCAGCATTTCTAATGAGCTTTGGTTTTGTCCCAGGAACACTCATGAAGGGCAAACATTTGAGACAAGTTGAAGTGGCGTATAATTATATACATGCACATGTTTATTAATAATGTATATTATTAATGTATATTAGTAGAGTATCAGTGTGTATTAGTTTATTATTAGTGTGTATATACAGTACATCAGTGCATATTAGTATACATATGCATATAGTATTAGTGTATAAGTATATATATATGTATACACAAAAGTTCTGTTTTCCAGCCCCTGTCATAATATAACGACTAACTATATTTCAGTAGGGCCAGGCAAGCCCTCAAAAGATTATTGAATTATTTCATGAAAGGCCTAGATCATACCCTGAGACATTTTACAATGCCCTTGTTTCAGTGGCTCATCTGTTTGACAGCTTTGGTAGATTTTGCAAGTATCCCACCCAAATCTGTTTCTCTGCAAATTAAGCTTTCTTTTTATCCTTTCAAAGTGGGTATGGATAGTCATTGATTGCTGCCTTCTCTGTAACAGTCTTTCTGTACTGAAATACTGTGATTGTGTCCTCTTGCCATCAGTCTTTCTTTTCTAGATTAACCAGATTTATCCAATATTGGAATATAACACTCCAAATCACTCTGAGGAAAAGCTAGCAGTTTTTCACTGAACTGGCTCCAAATTATTAACCTTCTTTTGTTTTACAGGATTGTAAAGAGTGAAATCTTATTGAACTAAAGAAGAGAATGTCGGTTCTGTAAGCTACTTATCACCAAATTTCAGATGACATTTTGGGGAATAGGATAGGTCCAGGGAAAGTCAGATGTGAACTTCTTAAATCAGGCGCATATGGAGAGTGTAAAGAGGTGGAAGGCACCAATGAAGAAAGTCCTCCCAGGCAACGCCCACGGAGGAAATACAGTGCAGTGTGAATCTCTTCCTGTATTTTCAAAGCAGTTTAGTAATACTACTGTGGCGAAAGCCCTTATATAGTACCGAGCCATACAGGGGGTGGAGGTGGTTTCCAGACCCTTTCATACTTAGGAAAGGCAGCTACTTCCATAAACCCTTTCTCCATCCCACTCCACCCCACCCATCACACTTTAAGAAAGGCCCTTTGCAAGTTTGGGAATTGAGATCAGTGTTGAACCCAGACATGAAATGAGAGCAAAAAGATATCAAGAAATCAGTTTCAGAGAAGAAAATGTCCAAAGGTTTCAAAATCTCTTTACTGAAAATATGAATGTGGAATAAAGTAAGTAATTCAAAATAACGTCATATAAATATTTGATGAGAAAAAGCATGAGCCCTGGAAATAGCCTTATAAGTTTTAAGATGTTCAGAAATTCTAATAAATTACAGCTGTTTAGGGCTAAGTCTTAGTCAAGCTTTTAAACTGTAAGGAAACAAACGCTTCATTACCACTATTGTCAAGAAATTCTTAACCGAGAACGAGCTGCAAAGCAGGGCATAAGCTCAATTCCAGAGAAGCCATGGTGCAGGACAGAGCCCATCTTATAATATCTAATTACTAGTATGAAGCTAAGTTATCACAAACAGGGTAAATAGAGGTTTTTTGTTTACGACCATTTCTAGGCAGGCTTGACCTAAATCTTAACATTAATTTCTGATTTTTGTTGGTCAGCTAAGCCAGCCTGGTCTTGTTTTGTGTCCTGTTCTAGCCAGTCAGGTGAAAAATTCATTCTTGCCATCACTTCTTCACGATGGCCATTTCCTTTGATTCCTATTGCCTTAACTTGGGCTGAAGACCCTAACTTATGCAGCATTTGCATTTTCTATGCATATTTCTGACTTATTCTTTGCATTAGGAGCAGTCTTTTCTTCTCTTTGTACCTCACCTCTCAGACCTCAGAAGAGTTTTGGTCGCCTAAAGGTCTATTTTGGTCATACTCAGGAGAAATATGAGGATAAAAGGCAATTTTAGGTTGGTTCAGAAGAATATGGTTAATTCTTGTACCAGCTGTAAGGAGAGCACCATTCCTACTGAGTACCATAGAGTAAATACAAGTGAAACTGCACTCCACAGGCAATACAATGCTTCTTAGCATTGAAATCCTAAATATTACAAAAGGGAAGGGTTTTGATTCTGACCTTTCAGGTTGTCCTCTCACCATAACGGTGTCTTGGTGCTTAGCTCGGCACTCCTTAGCTTTCTTTCTGGCTGCAGTTGCTTACCCCCATGGTTGTTTTAGCACACGCCAGTGAGACGATATTTAAGGATGAAGACTGGGCCACTCTTCAGAAGTACCAAAGTACAAAGCATCCAGGAGTCCTGGCTTCAGTTCCTTCCTGTACTACCAGTTTTCTTGTGGAAGATTTAACATGTTATATACACTTTCTGTTTTCTGCCAGAGAAATTGATGTTGAGGTTGTTGTGAGGCAACATACAACGCTCCTGTTATTAGGAGGATATAACATAAACTAAAACTATCCAGGCTGTGGGTTATGCCCCTTCTTGAGGGGAAAAAGTTTAGAGAGAACAAGACAGAGTGAAGAAGGATGATAGGTGGAATGAGAGAGAAAGGCAAAACAATCACGAAAATGCTGGTTTTGATGACAGCAGGATTAGATGCTGTGGATGAAATGTAGCCATAGATGAAACATGAAAAAATGAAGGAACTCCTCCCCAGCATTCGTAGGAGGCAATATCATTTCTAACCTACAACTTTTACAGTAAAGACCATGAAGAATTCCTACCCTGAGAAGTCATATTCAGTAGTTAGTAAACAATCCTCAGCTACAATGAAAACACATTGTGGATAAACACCTTCATTTGCCTAGACAGCAGCCCCAGCTGAGATGAACTGTACGTTTACTTAAGAAGGCAAAACACATGCTGCTAATAGCTTCCGCTGGGGTGGAGGTGTGTAACATTCCACTCTGAGATGGCAGCTTTCTCCTGAGCTCCTGCCTGCATAATGTGCTAACACGGAAGATGAGAGAACCGAGACTCTACTAATCTTTAATCCACCTGTTCTACAAACCTTTACTAAATCATTGTCTGCCTTCAGGAGAGAGAGAAAAAAAATTATGCAAGGCAGTGATAGCTGATATAGAGCAGGCAGTGAGCTATCATGCAGTGAGCTCATACTTCATGCTGGTAAAAAGCCCAGATCAGACCTCCTGTTTCCCCATATAGGTTGTACTAATTTTAGCACATCTGCATTGTCTTGACTTTTTTCCACCCTTCCCGCCTGGGAATTCTTCTATCCTCCACTCTTCTTCTGATGTGTAAACACTGGATGTGGTGCTTGTGATAGCAAAAACAAAAACCAGTCCCTCAGGAGGTCCTTTATGTTCCTGCAAATCCAGGTTTTCACAGGAATGTCTAGCCCTAAGGTAGCTCCACTCTCAAGCAAATGTCCCATGGCATCTTAAGATGGCATGTTTGGGAACAGCTGCTGATTGATATTCCAGGAGCCAGAAATATTTTTGATATTTTGTGTCCTTCAGCTTCCTATAACAGAAGGCACTTAGGCTATATATTCTCTTATTCCTTCACTATTAAGATACATTGCTCAATATGACCATATAATAAATCCACCCTTCGAATAAATCAGATCAGCCTTTCAGGGAACCATATGATTAAAGTGTTCGGTGAGTTCCTGTGAAGATGCTTTCACAATAGCACAAAATCTTTTCACTGTAAAAAGAAATATGTTATTTCCTACCTTATCCTTGTAGGAAGACAAATAGGAACACAAATGCAAAAGGAAAAGAAGATAAAAGAAAGAAATCAAACAGACATCCTGGATATTATTGAACTGCTTATGAAATCTATGATAAGAGAACATAAAAAAGGCTGTTTCTTCATGGACACATGGCTAAAATAGAGAACGTACTTTTTTCACAACAGGAAAAGCTTACATTCCTTGTTTGCATTCACTTAAGAAGGCATCAAGCAATGGCTTTAGAATGTTTATTGAAAATAAAACTTAGTTCACAAGGCACAAGTTCACTAAACCAAGAAAAATGTGCCCAGCACATTTGATATCTTAACCTTCATGCTACTCGTTAAGGTAAGTTAAACATTCTTGGCTGCACATAAGATCTGGCAATGATCCATAAAAACAGAGGTTAATTAGTACGCCTCTGCTGCAGTCCTCCTCTATTAATACTGTAGCATGTGAAGAGCTCTTGTCAGGATCACAACTGAAAGCACATATGCAGCTCATGTCACTATTCTGTATTATGTATGTCATGCTATGGAGGAACACTACAAGAAAAATAATGTATAAGTGTGTATGTGTGTGAGTGTGTGTGTGTGTATATATATTTTTATGAGGCACTCCAGCCACCAGTCAATTCCCTGGTGCTGAAACATTCAAAGGATAGAAAATTCTTCCTTCTATGGGCACCAACTGCCCTTTGCTGTTCCAAGCTGCTCTTACACCACGCCAGAGTGACAGGGTGGTGGGGATGCTGAACCAGTCCCCTTCCAGAAATCGAGCACCGAGAGATGGACTCTAGCGTAGATCATGACCATCCTTTCTTTTCCTACGGCTGATGCTAACGTTCTATGGACCAGGATGTGTCTCTCTTGACAGGCCTTTCACATCACTTTGCTTCAATGCAGCAGTTAAAAAAGGTTTTCTGTTATCCAAGAATGAGTGTCAGGTGACAGCCTGCTTCATATAAAGATCCTTGCCACCTAAGTCCCCTTTATACTAGTTAAATATTATTATTCCCCTTTCACAGATTTAGATACTGTGGCACAGAAGAGCAGCGCAAATGTGTGGAGGTTGTGCAAAAGAGCAGTAGCAAATCACAGAGAAGAAGATTGCAAGTTTTTTTATAGTCTTCTGCACCTTAGTATTTGCATGATTAAAGAGTCCTCACATTTCTAGTCAGTCCCTCCCGGAAGGCATTTTCAGAGAGGAAGGGAAAGACATGAGAAAAAAATATCTTCTCTTTTTCAGAGAAAGGCTTAATAAAGAAGTGTCATGAGCTCTAGGGTGAAGGAAACTACATTATCCAGCTTTGTTGAAAGCTTGCTAGTTGAGCAATTGGCTAAGTGGAGACAATTCAAAGGTGAGCAGCAGTAGTGGTAAGTGGTTTGAAAAGGAACAGAAATATATTTGTTCCAGAGAAAAGACATAAAAGAAAGAAGATAGCAACAAAAGGATGTTGTAAAAGAGCTGGTGATCTATTCTCCTATCAACCATTCACGACATGAATCAGCCCTAGTTTTTAAGATGGAGGACTCAGAGTTTAGACTAAATAAGTGAAAAAAGAACCTTTAACCTGAAGAATAACCAAGTAAAAGAAAAAAGACCAGTAGAAATCACTAAATGTAACAAACTGATGGTAGAATTCAGGTCTGGATACAGACACCTGAATTTTGGTGACTACTATGTAGGTATGCCTAAGCTTCCATTTTATCCAGTGAATCTGGAGAGATACTCAACAGATCAGGTGTAAATGACTACTTTGGTGTCACTACGGGTCTCTCTGGGCTCCACTGTCTGTATTGACTAGATCTCAGCTGACTGTAGTGGGAGCTCAGATGTGTAAAGAACATGTAGTCACCTGCTTTAGGACATATCTAAATATGGAGCTGATTCCTGCCCAAGCTACTCCTTCAGGAAAATTTAGGAACAGTGAAATAAATCCTGCAGGGATAAAGCAAATTAACTTCATGAGTCACATATGTCTATTTAAAGTCCCAAGACTGTAACATTGATACTTTCTCTGATGGCCACTTCTTGTTTTATGCATCTGCAATAGCCATTCTTTGTTGAATAACTTCTCTGTGGTCTGTGTGCACTGATTCCTTGTGTGCCTCATACTGAAATCAAGGGGGTATTAACAGTGCTTACAACTGCACAAATACAGCTAGGCACATTCACGGAAAAGTGGGACATGTCCCTGATGAGTAAATAACAACCTTTGGAAGATTTCTGAGGACAGTCAATTAACCAGCGCACAAGGTCTCAGTCTTGTTAATAACTGGAGACTTTTCCACTGGTGCTGATCAAAGAAAGCAAAATACCAACAATCACAAACCATCAACAAACAATCCGGGGCCTGCAGGAGGTTGCCAAAAGGAAGGTCAAACTCCCCAAGGTTTCCCTGCAGATCATGTGAGGGCATCACCCCTGCAGGGTCTGCTGTCTGCATAAGCTCCCTGCACCAGTTCCGCCTAGATGGTACACAGCAAATGATGAAATGCTGCCTATACTGCCCTGGGATTTTCCTCTGTTTCTCAACATCTTTAGCAGGGTTGGCTTTGCCAAAGGATGAAAAGCCCCTCTTGAATGACAATTCAGTTCAGGTTTTGTTCTTCCTCTTCTACACATACTTTCAGATGGGTGAACCTATATATATCTTGTGGGAGGAAATCTTTGGAGCCCGTAACAAGTTGCTTATGGCTATTCCCAAGACAGTTCTGTAAAACTGGAGTGGACATACCCCAGAAATATTTAACTTGGCAGAGACTCTAAAGAAGCTGCTCCACACTTCCCATCTTGATTTTTAAGGATCATTTTGCCAGAACTGTCAAGCTTGGCTTTAACAACATTTATAATTAATATCATAGAGGCTTTATTATCTTAAGCACTGAACTTAATAGGATGAGAGAAAGGCTGCTCAGAGCAGTGGTTTTAGCCTTTCCAGAGCACACAAGCTTTTGTTACGTTTAACGGAAGTAGATGAAAATGGTATTGTTTTTTACTGAAAAACTGACAGTGTTCATAATAGCTGTAATTATTGTAGGTGCCATGCTAGAAAATGGGAATTAGCACTCCTCATTATGATGAACATCTCTGAAGAGAAATTCCTTCATTCTTACTTAGTGCACAATGGACAGTCTATTTGCAGCTGTTCTTCCTTGTGCGTTATCGAGACAATGGCAAGTAATTAAAAAATATGGAAGGAACTGCAATATCTAACATGTTCAGACTTTTGGGTTATGAGGTCACCTGTTAGCTTTTACTACTTACTGCTGCAACATGCGATATGAGCTATATCAACTTTCTTTTATTTGAATTCAGGAAGTTGTCATTCCCACTTATCCCATCCTTGGCTGCATGTTCTATTTAGGCATCTGCTGTTCTCAAAGAGAAACAAGGCCAGATCACACAGGAGGTTTTGGAGTCTCCTTTTGTTTAGCTATTGGCTATGAAACATAACTAGGGTCTCATCCAAACTGATAACCCAGTGTTCATGAGAGTCATGACTTATTATAATAGTGCCTAATTAGTTGCTAACTGAGAAGTATTATAAAGTTTGTGGTAATGTGAGAAGGAAAAAACTTCTTGCACACACTTTTTGTAGGAAGGACATTTTATCTAATTGTTTCCTCAATACTATTGTCCAGAAAAGCATGAGACAATGTAAAGTAGCACATGGTGAAGGGAAGGACTGCAAGATACTGCTGGTCCTTTGCTTTGTTTGGGTAATGAATGGTTTAAAGATTCAAGTACCTGAAGCCACATAACAAAATATTGGCAGGGCTTGATGATTACCAGTCTATTGCCAGGTGTCAAGGGAGGTGCCTTTCTCATGAGCCATGTAAGAATATTGCAATCTTAATGCCTGCTTGCCCTGCGCTCCCTGAGCAGTAGAAGGCTGATTCTAGGGCTGCCAGTTTGTATTTTTGTGCCTTCCCAGTATCATTTTGGCTTCTTAAGCACTTATCTCATCCTGTAGCGTGCTGGGAAGTGGTGGTACAACCCTTCTTGTTGATTTTTTTGGCGTGGTACCTGTTACTGCTGCTGCGTGTATCTTTTAAGTGAAAAATTGTATTCCTCCATAAAATACTTACAAAAATATTTATAAAATTATTTTTAGAGGTAACACAATTAACCATGAAACTAAGTGCAGCCGATGCTTACATGGTATGGCACGGGTGCAATGAATCAGCTCACCGTAAGGCCACATAAGCACCACTAACTTGCATGGGAGTGGGTGGGAGGACATGTCTGGGGATAAGAGCTGCAGGGAGCAAGTCTGCGTTTCTTGACAGCAGTGGCCAGCTGTTAGATCTGTTAGGCTACATCATGAAACAATCTGCTGACTCTGTTTTGTCATTTGAGCTGTCTTTTAGCTTAGGCAATAGGAACTACAGGTCTCAAATTCAGTGCCAGTGTCTATACTGAGTACAAGCAAAGGTTAATAATTCCAGATCCTCTGGATCCTAACACATGATTTTTTACCTCTTGAATGACGAGCACGTTAGACTTACATTCCATTGTGAAACCCAACCATATAACAAAGACATGCAGTAAAAAGCAGGAGTTACAAAACAATTTGTATTACCACCCTGCCTTGTCAACATGAACATTTATGCTTACAGGTGATACTGTCCAGACCCACAGTAATCCATTAGAAATATCTAATACATGGAAAGGCAAATTTTATAGTCTTGTAATTTTGTTTCTTCCAAATATCATTATGATTTTTTTTATTTATTCTGTATTAAACAATTGTAGAGAAGAAAAATATACAGAAGAAAAAAATTTATATGGAAATAAGACACATATCTCCACAAAACGCATTGTACTGTCTTCTAGTGTGTTGGCTTCTGTAAACTGCAGTTAGTTTGGACAGGAAGGACGGAGCCATACCTTAAGAACAGGAGAAAGATAGACACATCTACAGGAGACTGATTCCATAATGGCATAACCTTAAGCCATTCCTTATTTTACAGGAATAAAACATGAGAGCAAAACAACTCCTACAATTCAATTTTGTTCTAAAATATCAGAATGGCCCCATCTGACTTTAATGTCTATAGTGTTATGCCCTGGTACACTTTCACTTCTCTAGGACTGCTTTGACTCATCTGCTGTTGAATCTTCATGTAATTCCTCTGTACTGTTTCTACTTTCTATTCATTTAGATGTTTCTTTTTCCATTTTGTTACTTTTTTGCTGTTTCAGAAGTTACTAGGCAACTTCAGCAAAATACACATTTCTCAACAGTACTAGTTATTGCAGCTAATGACATGGAAAATGGCAGAAAGCAAGCTCACATGCCATTTATTTTTCAGCTTTGCATGACTAAATCACTGCAGAGAAAGACGTAAAAGAGCTAGGAGGTCATCTATTCTGGTCAAAACAAGGAATACACTTTGTCAGAGACTCACAAGACTCCAATACTAAACAGCACAAGCTGGATACAACTTTCCCTGGGAAGTTTCTATAAGTGGGAGTAATGGTCACTTTCTGAAAATCAAATCCCTTTTAATAAGCTTGTACGTGGGTACTTAAATACTGAAGGTGTGAAAGACCTTCAGCCTTTTCATAAACATTAATCCAAAAATTTTATTTTATCTTAAATCATCCCAGCAATAGCATCAGTGACTTGACTCTGACCAGCTTAGAATTGGTACTGCTCCTGGTCAAATAATTTAAAATCATTATCTGGACCACAGAGTCTCTCTATTAATTGTGAAGCTTGTAAGGACATTTTTAGAGTCCTCCTACAGTCATTTCAGGGTACTAGGGAAAGTCAGTATAATCTTTCCTTAGTACCCAAAAAATTCTGATCCTGAACAAGAAAGAAAAATGACCTTGAAATGAGTAAGTATATTCAGAGCTCAGGAGAGGTACTAGCCCGATGAATCTGGAGCCTGGAGTTCTTTATTTAAGCAGAGATAACTGTACTGCAGACCAGCTAGCAGAAATGTCTCATCCTCATTGCTGTAGGGGGCTGAAACTATTTCATCCCCCTTATTCATTTAACCTTTGTCCACTTCCCTGAGACAATCAGCAAGGGTCGCTAGTTAGTGGCAGCTCTGATAATGGCTTTTTTTTTTTTTTTTTTGGACCTTTTTCTTTTGCAAGGAGCTGGGAACAGGGGAGGCACACGCCACCAAAACCTGACCGACGAGCTATCAGTCCCATTCATCATCGACCAGCACAGCATTTAAACAGGCCGGTTTAGAGATTAAAAAACCCACACAGATTTTCAGAAAGTAGTTTTATCACTAGTGAATCCAAAAGCCATCGACTAGGGAGGGGAAACAGAGGTTTCCCTCTCACCAATTTCTTCTAGGGAAAGCCTCCATGCCTGAAGTCCTGACACTCTTTGGGATTATTTTTCCCCTGTATAAACTGCAGTTCAGGGTCTATTTCTCTAGCATTGGCTGTAAATCTCATTATTCTGTTTAAGTCCATGTGACTATTCCAGATTTGCAGGGAATGGGAGAGAAGGCAGAGGATGATTTTTTATCTTGATTTTACCTTAAATTTCTACTTGAAAGCAAAATGTGGGGGTTATGCTCTGATGATAAGAAACAAACATCAGCAGCAAATGTGAAGGAACAGCATCCAAAATCTGACATGTAAAACATTGTGTTTTCTACTGCAAGTGGGTTGAGCAGATGGGGTGTTTTGAGATGAGATGACATAGAAAATGTGCATGCTGGTCCTGTGATGTGTTCCCTGGTACCTACAAAAGCATAAGTGCATGTAAATATTGCTTCTCCTCACCCCAATAAGTAAGAAAAGTCTGTCAATGGGCTTAGGAAACAGATCATCTTCTGAATCACAATATGGGTATGGATTGTAAAGAACAATACTAAGTTTGCATATTCCTTTGCTTGTTCGATTAACCTGTATGTTATCCATTGAGTATGATCCTCTAAGTACCAAAGGAGCAACTCCAAGAACAAATTTCTATTGGGATCACGGTTCTTTAGAGAAAGGCGCCAAGATGAAAGAAAATCTGGATAACTGCGAAAACTTTTCTAAGCATCTTACATTCAACAGAAAAGCAACAGAAAAGAAGAAAACTGGCTAAAATGCAATATCTAACCAGAGGTTTACACAGAATTTTTAATTGGGAGGTTATTGTTTGCCCTTTAAAAATAAAATTATTGTGATCACAATTTTTATTTATGAAGCATTTTAAACTAATTCTACAACAAAAAAGGAAGGTCATGTGATCTCTAAAATTCAGATTACTCTTTTTTTAAACCAAATCTGAACTTTATCCTCATGCCTCTTTAGAGGGATTTTCATATTCTTAGCACCAATATAAAAAAAGATGACTTTATAGTGTTTAAACCTCTTAAAGTGTCCTTTCCAATCCCAGTCCAATCTGCTCTTACTTTAGAGGTTGCAAAGTACTGATGGTTGATTAAAATCTAGATCTGTAAGAGCTTGATAAAACCTAAACAACATATAAGCTTCTTTTTTCTTAAAAAAAAAAAAAAAAGCAAAGCAGAAACAGAGTTCAATCTGCAGAGAGCTCCTTAAAGCTGTAGGAAATAGAGATTGTTGCAGAGGAAAGTGTGAAAAAAAATCCTCTGGAAGTAGAGGTAGAAGGGAAACAAATGGTCAAACAGAACAGTTTTCTAATGGAAAAAGAGATTAAGACAGGATTACAGTTTTTCCACAGATAACAGGCAGGAGAGAATAAATATGCCAACAGCAGACTGTTCTGAAGACTAAGGGGTATCTTCTCCTTCTACAGCCCTCATACTCACACTGGAAAAATAGAATGTGTGTTCATACCCAGAAAACAAAATGACCCTCTTCTCGCCTGGACAAATGATTCTTTAGGGTGGTTGAGCTCAAATCCTTTGTGGAAATCAAATGAAATAATATCCAAACTGTTTTAACCTTCAAAATGAGCTTTAACTGAATTTGTGGAATCCCCTGTGAGAAAGAGATTAGCTGGAATGCAGGTGTCCAGTAAGCCAGTGGCAGGACTTTCAGGGAGGAAATGTCTGCTAGGGTGTTCTCATAGAGGACTTTTCTCATTAGACCATTTAATAAAGAAAAGTTTTTTTTTCTTGTTCCCCACTAATCAGACCAAACCCATAATTATGCCTGCAGATGCCTGTCTTCATCCCACCCTGATGGGAAGCATCCCCAGAAGCCAGGTGGATCAGGTATGATGCCAGCCTGGACCTTCTCGCCTGAGTACTCCTTGCAAGACAAGAGGCAGACAGTGGTTGTTCCCCACCAACTCTCTGTCTTAATCCCTCCTTTTTCTAGCCTTCACCTCTGTCTCCTCTGCCAGTGTGATAGACACCCAAGAAAATATTCATAAGGGTTAGGGAAGACATTGAGAAGAAGTTTTATCTCCATATAAGAGGACCTTCTCTTGGTGGAATTTGAGGTGACGCCTACAGAGGAAGGGGTCTGCTTGCTAAAGACCGTGTTGGAGGGGGATGTAAACAATACAGCTAAAGACACTAATACATTGTGGCTTTAGTACCTTCTAGCACTAGCTAACTCCACTGAAACTTCACAAATGTAGTGCTAAAGTAGAATAATGTTCTCTATTTGGCTTCTCAGGGCTTGAAAACTGGAGGATTTCTTTCTGATTTGAGTTTTAGTCCCTCCCAAGAGTGTAACACAGCAGTGGCAGTGCAGCTTTGCTGGTGAGCTCTGCGCACCAGGCAGGGAGTTTTCTTTTCATGAATGATGCAGAACCTGCTACAGAGAGAACAACAACAAACACCTCGCCAGAGGATGAATATAAGCATCACACAGATCTGGACTGATTTCACCTATCATCTCAAGCAACTGCAGAGAGGATCCTTCTTTCATAAGATACCATCAGGTGCTCTAAATCTACCAGAAATAATGCAAATAAAATGTTTCAGAGAGGTTTTATGTTATTGTTTTGAACACTAGTCAAATCCGCAGGTTTTTCATGTGAGTAGAATACAGTCTAACAACTTTGCTTAGTCTGAAAGCAGCCCTCCACCAATATTTCCCTATTGCTTTATCCGGGCTTCATTAGCCTCATTGGTCTAGAGAGGTCTTGTATGGAGAGTAGAAGTGTGGCCTTCACACAGAAGTCTCTTAATTATGAGTAAAATCACTTTTCTCTGAATAACATTCCTGTAAGGTTGTGATCTTATTACAAGATAAGAGGTAAGTGCTGGACTGATTTTTAAAGCTAATTAGCTACTTAACTTCTGTGATGTTCCCTTCGCAGTCCTTTTAAGGCTCCATTTCCAGCTTCAGTCATGAGAAATCTTGTAAGTCAAATATTAACCTCCTTGCACAATAATTGTTTTCAGATATGTATAACTTGGCATATGTATGTGTGGTGGAGGACGAGGCAGAGCAACGGTTATCTGACAGACTCTTTATAATTAAATGGTAATATCTGAGGGTTTAAAATGTTAGACAAATTTCAAGTAAAGATGAATTGCTGGAGAAAGAGCAGGTAAGGACACCAGAGATATATTATAAATTCAATTCTTCATAAAGTCATCGTTTCAATATGTGTCTGGATTTAATATGTCATTCATTTAAAACTTAGGGATTGTGTATGATGAGAAATAGAAATGAAAATGAAATTTAGTGCAGGTTCCTGCTCTTAATTGAGGGAGATTTCACAGCTTTTTCACAATGACAGAAATGACATGTTCATTGTTTCTGGAAGTTTCGCAGTAGCCAATCAAGAAAGTAAGTTACACTTTCTGTTTTCATTGCCCAGATATGAAAAAAGCAGAATTACCTTCTGTGTACTTACAATAAAATCAAGGTAAAAAGGAAGACTGTTTTTGAAGTGGTTACTAACAAAGTACAGCACTGGGTGTCAAAGTTTTTGAAACACATAGATATCAAATCAGAATATTGACCCAAAACTTCAAACAGGTAGTGGAAAGTGATTATATTCTTGGAAAGAAATGGACTTAAGAAAATTGAGAACCTCGTCTTTGTTGTTAATTCATAATTACAATGTGTTGAAAACAAAACTGGAGGACATTTTATGGCTGCCATTTTTGGTTCATTGATATAACTACATATATTAAGCACAAGCAGCTAACTAGATTTCATTAGAAAATATTTAAATTAATGAATTGATCAATAACTGGTAAACTGAGACTGCTTTTGCAACACATTATTTTGTCTGTGGTACCTTCTCTAGCTTGCTTCTCTGATATTTCTGTCTCTCTATGATACAGTTTTTCTGGTACTTATCAGCAGTGGAGTCTCATTTAACTAAGTCAAGCTCTGAAATGTTTTAGATCTTCACCAAAATTCTAATTTTGTAATGGAAATTGAGAAAGAAGTAGACACAGATGTTCTCTCAGTTTCACAGAGTGCTGGGATTTCCAAATGGTGTCACACAGAAAATACTGTACAGTTAAGTGCATAAACATCATTAGCAATGACTGCTGGAGTAATTCTCCTTTGTATCCATGGCACTGTTCACTTTATTAATAGAGTGATTAGAGTTAGAAAATTCATTGTGATTGAAAATGGTAATATGTACTTGTTAACAACCCCAGGTGCTTAAAAATAAAAAATAATAATTAAAAAGTCAGATCCTTGATGAATTATTCACTTTTGAAAGTACAGCTAAAACTTCTAACTTTCTGAAATACTTCTGAAAATTTTACTAAGTCTTGTGGAGAGTAAATGGTGATGGGGGAAAAAAGATGAAAAAAAAATATAGGAGCTTAATTGTATAGAGTTTTGGAAACAGGGAAACTGGAAATTAAGAAGTCACTTAAAAGCTTTGAAAAACTTTGGCCAGGCTCCTTAAAGTCTTTTCCATCATATGGATCTGCACTTTGCCCTCTTCCTTCCTGTGCAGTAAGAAAGAGGATGAATTGCAATTAGCGTAAAAGCTGAACTTGCACCTGAGGATATTTTCTGTGGACAATGAACCAATGGAACTAATTCAGATTTACTGCTATTCAGTTGAGACCATAACATGGCACAGAGACATTTTAACAGAGCAAAATGGCTTTGACTGTCAAACTGGAAAACCCCATAATAATACTGAAATAGATCAAGGAGTCCTTAAACCCTGAAAACCCCGCAAAAGGAAGAGATCATAGACTGCGGGAAAATAATGACATCTGGAAAGCAAACTATCACATCTAACTGTCTAAATTTCAGCTCAGAGTAGCACAAACAATAACAACAACAGAGTTTTTTCCCCCAGTGGGATTTTGGTGGTTTCACCTTCTATTTTCATCACACTCTACAAAAAAAGTATGATGGCAAATGAATGAATGAAACTGCTTTCACTGAAAAAAAAATCAGCTCATCTATATGAAATTTATCAGGAAATACAGAACCATCTCTTGCTTTCCACGACAAGACAGAAGCTGATACGGTAGAAACTTTATATTTGTATGCCAGAAAATCTGCAAATACTCATTAGGGGATTCTTAAAAATCGCCAAAACCTAAACAGATCCTTACTTATGAGTATTATTGTTTCCTTGTACAGCTCCACATGTCTGATGGTACCTCTCGCTTGTCTCTAAAACACAGATTATAAAATGTTTGGCTCACAATTGGGTGACTTTTCATGACTGGCTCTTTTAGACATTACACAATACTGAATAATGATAGCAGTAGCGTTTATAGTTATTAGAATGATGGATGATTAGGGATGACAAATGTAAGGGATACTGAGAAATTGGAAGGGTCATTTTGAGAGTGCAGAAACTTGATTTCTTAGTTTTAACAATGCACAGTAATGAACAGAAGTATATCTGAAGCTTTTATATAACCTTTATAATTATAAAAAATTGGAGTCTTATTCTGCAGTTACTTATGGAAGAGCATACCATTCCTTGCTGCATTTTTTAACTCATGTTGTTTTCTTCTTACTTTAATTTTACTGGTCTTCTGATTTAAACAAAGCAAGGAAAAAACCAGACCCTATGGGACCTATCTGGCAAGCTGTCATACTTCATATGACATGTCATATGTGTGACACGTCAATACAATTACCCGTTGTAATTATCCATTATTTTCAGTTTAACAAGTGGAAGCTGTGTGGGGTAGAAAGAAACCTTGAGAGATTTTAATTGTCACCTATTACTATAAAAAGTAACGGTACCACCACTGAAAGCCACAAAAAGCATGAGCCTGCTGTCAGAAACCTTAAGTTTAGACAGTTTATGAAAAGTGAAGGAGAAATAAATCAAAGCGGAACAGAATTCAGAATTCCTGGAATTATTATCTGGAAGAATTACACAAATAATTATTCCTCTATTTTTTCTGCACTTTTTAGCTCTTCAGCCATATTTTTAGAAATTTTCAGAAGCCACAGCACAACTATTGGCCTGCACACACTTCCCCCCGCCCCCCTTCATATATCAGAGCTATTTTCTAGAAAGTTGTAGAATGAATTTATTAAACTTCATCAGGATTTAATCCTTACTTTTTAAGATGTGATATGCATTAACAGGTAGTATGATTCTTACATTCCTGTGAACTACAGATCCCCCGTATCATGAAATATGTGTCTTCAAGATAGAAAAATGCTAGCAGTCACTGGATTACTGCCTGCAGATACTGACCAAGTGAGCATGAACAAGCTGCTCAAGAAAAGCAGTCATCTAAAATGTGACATTGCCAGTCTTGTTAAAGAAGATATGTTTAGAAATTGCTTAAGTGAGCCACTAGTTCAGAGGCAAAGGGAAAGAACAGAAGACTGAGGGAAACAGGCTCTCCATTCCTCAAGACATTCCAGTATTGGAATATCTTGTCATCGTTGTAGACCCAAATACAAACAAAAAACTGAAAAGTATATTATATGTATTTTTATATATATATATTTATAGATGTGCATAATAACACAGTGTCAAAATTCCAACAGAATTAATTGGAAATATTTCAAAATGGTTTGCTTCTAAATTTTGGGTTAGTTTATCATTAAATTGAGTTTTAGAAGAGATTTTTTATTTGGTGTCCTGATGTCTGTATTTTTCTCTTGTGGGCATTTCCCTTGGCCTGAATACATTTTCCCTTATCCATTTCCAGTCATATGGTGCCTATTACACACTACTTTGGTTATAGGTGAGTCTCAACCACAGTGAGGTAACTCTCCAGCAAGTTCTGCCTTCAGGGGACAGCACAGCCCAGAAGCCTTGCAAGGCACTGGGCCAAGACAAAATGCACAGTTCAACATTGACTGATTAGAAACAAATATTTCAGATCCAACCCCTACTTTCCCCCTCACCAAAAAAAAATCTGATTTTTTTTAAACCCACCCAAATAGAAACAATCTGTCTTCATTTTCCTAATAGGAAATAAAATTTCAGCACAATTGAATTTCTCAGAAAAAATGTTGCCTTTGTAGCAATTTCATTTTCCCTGAGAAAATAAAATAATTCTAATGGAAAATCCTCAGAATCATCTGGAACAGGGGAAACTTTTGCTAGCGTTTTATAAAGATTTTTACAATGAACTCTACAAAACAATGATCAAAGTAAAGCTTACAAAATATTAGTTTATAAAAGATCACACAAGAAAAGAAATGCAAAATACCCCAAACTCACAAAAAAACAAAAGCCATAAAAATGTGATCCTACAGTTAAAATGAGAACAGAGCATCCTAGATAGCATCCTTCAAAGCCTCTTCAGTCAGCAATGGCTGGAGAGATGTTCTGGCATAGGTAACTTGCATTACTCAGCACAGTCATGCATTCATGCTGAGTCATTAGTCAGTAAAGTCTAGAATATGACATCTTCCTAAATCTCTGTATAAGACCATGGCTTTCAAGAAGTAAATGAAATAAAATTGAGAAGCAATACACGTATCTATACAACAGGACAAAATGAATGGCTAAGTTCATTTGAGAATGAAATAGCAGTGTAATGTATGTATATACATGCTGTATTTTGATCTTAATGCGAGCTTTTAAACAGCAGATGAACCTTCTGATATTTCAGTGGGAATGAAAAATACGTGTAGCATGCTACATCTCATTTCTGCTGCCTTGGTATGAAATAATAAGCAGCAAACCTCTTTTTATTCAATGCCTTTTATTCTGGATTGGAAAGGATGATGTATCTAAGAACAACCATACCTGCTCGGATCGGAAGTTCACCTAGCCCAGCATGCTATTGTGCACAGCGGCCAAAAGGAGATTTTTAGGGAATAGTTTAAGAACAGAGAAAGCATACAGTGATATTTCCCTGCAGTGGCCTCCCAGCTCCAAATATTCATCTGTGAGCCTGAAGTGATGTTTTAGTATTTTCTCTGCCTAGATAGAGTTGTCCTCCATGAACTTGTTTAGTTTTCACTTGACTGATACAAGTTTTAGTACCCACAACACTCTGAAATGTGAAGTTCCCCAGTTTAACCCCTCTTGTGTAAAGAAGCATTTTTAAACACCTGCCAGCTGCAATTTCATCTAATGGCCTCTTCTTCTTGTATGGGAAAGGACAATGAACAGCCATTCTCTATTCATCCTGTCTCCCAGTGAAAATCTTTAAGATGTCATATCAGATCAATACACACCAGCAAAATAACAGCATGAAACTCACTTAACCTGCATAGATCAGGTGGCATCACATTGGAGTCAGCGATGCTAAAAAAGCCCTGTCTTGTCCAATTATTAATTCCAGTTAATACAAAAATAGGATTGTTTCTCCAATACCTGTCGCTGATTTTCTGTCTCTAGTCTCAGTCTGGCTTCTACACATCTTCTGGTCTCCAGGAAGGCTTGACGTTGTGCTCTGTCTGATAGGTAGCTAATGAAGATTCCTGCGGTGTTCATACACATAAATAACACTGCCTGAGCCGCTATCTGCAACAAACAACAAATAGGATTTGATCAGACAAGAGAAGCAAAAATATCTGTTTAAAGACACAGAGACAGAGAGAGAGAGAGAGAGAGAGAGAGAATAACTGCTCTGCAGTCATGTAGGCTGTAAAACTAAACTGTTAGGAAAGTTTGTATAAAAGAATCTCTTGGATCTTAATTAGGGGCATCAAACGTGTAAAATTCTCTCTGCCTTGAGGAAGAAATATGCAGTATTTGGGGGCATTAAACTCTAGTTGAACCACAAATGATGTTTCCAAGAACTGACTCACAGGGCTTTAGTCAGGAATGATTACAAACATAATTAACAATTTGGTTTTGCATTGCCTCTTCTGTAAAAGCAACTTTGTGATTTGTTCCATGGCTTAGTTCGAGAACAAAGCCATATTAAGGAAAACAAAGAGTGTCAGTTAGCTAAAAATTAATATCAGTGATAATAGTTATTCTGTTATTATTGACCAAATTAAGTAAATTCATTTTCAGCTGATGCCAAAGCACAAGCTTGCACAATCTGAATCCTGAACGATTCAACAGGGGAAGCTGAAAGGATAACCAAATGCTTGCATAGCCTATGCCTGTGTACACAGGCCTTTTCTTCACTGATGCCTACATAAGACCTGCACTCTTTTTTCCTTGTAGAAGGTGCATTGCAGCTTCTTCCTTTGCAATATGAACTTAAAAGAGCCAAATGGGAGTGGGTCCTTGAACAGCGTAGATTCGAGCGGCTTATTTGTCTTTCATTGACACCTCTTTGTGCTCTGTATGTTTGTAAGGATTGAAGTGAGGATTGTTTGGGAAACTGAGTAAGAAACATATATTATTTGCATCCACTAGAGACAGAACACAGACCTGCAGTTTCAGCAGCTTCATCCAACACCTCATCCCTCCTGTATGCTACAAATTCGTGGGAACTCCTCTCAGTTCCTACTTAGAATCATAGAATCATTTAGGTTGGAAAAGACCTTTAAGATCATCAAGTCCAACCATCAACGTAACACTGCCAAGGCCACCACTAAACCATGTCCCTAAGTGCCACATCCAAATGCCTTTTAAATGCCTCCAGGGATGGTGACTCAACCACTTCCCTGGGCAGCCTGGTCCAATGCTTGATAATCCTTTCGGTGAAGTAATATTTCCTAATACCCAATCTAAACCTCCTCTGGCACTACTTGAGGCCGTTTCCTCTCGTCCTATCACTCGTTACTTGGGAGAAGAGACCAACACCCGCTTCACTACAACCTCCTTTCAGGTAGTTGGAGAGGGTGATAAGGTCTCCCCTCAGCCTCCTTTTCTCCAGGCTCAACAACCATAGTTCCCTCAGCCGCTCCTCAGAAGACTTGTGCTCTAGACCCTTCACCAGCTTCATTGCTCTTCTTTGGACACGCCAAATTCTTCATTCTGCCTTTTTTTAATTTGTGGGAGAGTCAAGAGTGAAAAATAAGTCCAGAAGTCATTAATATTCCTCAAATGCAGCATGTAGGGCAAAACTGCTCTGACTGCTACCTTAGCTAGAGAAGCCACGGGGGCACAGTGAACCAGCTGAAAGTCTGCAAACTGCAGCTCCGCATCTTCCTGCCAAGGTCCAATCACAGCCACTGTGCTGATGAGGTCCCACTGACTGTGCCTTGTCTTGCAGGATCACACCTCTCTCCCAGTAGCAGACGAGCCGTGGAGCAGGTGGGGGCTACATTACCCTGTGGCCACATCCTGCCCAGCAGAGCTGTCCAGGCTCTGACAGCTATGGACCATAATGTTATGGGTGATACCTACATGATTATAACAACATCAGAACAGCCACGCCAGGACAGATCAAGTGTTCATCATTCAGGATCCTCTGTCTGATAGTGGACAACAGATGGTGCCCAGGTACGAGTACAAGGATACAACAGTAGATACAAGTACAAGAATAAAGCAAGCATCTAGTGATGTTTTGTCAAAACAGTCTTGAACACTCAGGCAGTCTGTGGTTGCGGAACATTGTGGGCTAGAGGTTGCATTTTTATAGTACGATCTGATAACCAGTCTCCCTAAAATCAAAGTGTTGCTTGTCTTAATAAAAGAGAGAAAACGTTTAGCAAAACTCCCTAATCTCATTGTGATGCTGTGCCTCAGATCTGCAGGCCTCACTCCTCACATTCACATGGGTTTGAAAGTGAGATTTGATATCAAACCAAATGCATCTGGCAGAAACTTCAGCTTTATATATTCCTGTATTTCTGAATCTGGAATATTGTTCTACAGTAGTACAGGGAATTTGTTTACAATTTATATGCCATGATTAGATAAGAATGCATATCCTGGCTCCAGGTGAAGCTTGTTTAATATTTGCCAGTAATAGACGTCTAGGCAAAGCTTGTGAGAAATAGGGCATGATTAGCATGATCCTTGCATCTTCCTGGCTTCCAGGATCCTGTGGTTTACAACACCTCTAAGCTGGAGGTGGCATACTCTATCCGTCTGCTTTTTCTGATACATTTCTGAAGTTAATTGTACCTTTGGCCCCTATGGCATTCACTGACAAAGATTTCTACAATTTAATTAGGCACTTTGTAATAAAAATGTTTCCTTTTGTTTGCTTTAATTCGCAGCCTTATAATTTCTTTGAGTGATGCATCATGCTTGTAATATGAGAAAGAGTGACTAATCATTCCCAATTCATCTTCCTCTCACCATTCCTGATTTTACTGACTTACAGCATTACCCCTCTCAGACTTTTATTTTTTACAAGGGAGGAATTTGAGACTATTTAATCTCACTGCATTTCTCACTATTCCACCTCTGTGCTTACTGCATTTTCCCTGTTATCTACCTTACCCTGTTTTACTGGAGACAGGGTGCCCTGGACCAGCCAGCTTCCCCCAGACACTTTCCACCTTTGCTTCAAGATAAAACAGAGAATGCAGTAATTCAGCCCATAAGATAACTCCTTTCTGGTGCAGGCTGCTAAGAGGCGTATGATGAGCTGACATGAGATAAGACCAGTTCAGAATTACATTGTTCAACAGGACAACTGAAATCAGCCGTGAGTGGCTGGAGGAGTCAACGTTTCATACCTTTTTGACTCACACACTAGGAAAGCTAGGGTATAGGATGAAAAAAAAAAAAGAAAAGCCTTTCACAACATTTGAAATGTGCATTTCAATGGTGAAAGCAGTGGCAGGGTGCTCTCTGCTTGCAAATTCAATTGCAAGTTCCTCATGAGCCCTGTTCAGCCACCGGTCTCTGCTAATACTCAGGACTAGTGCCACTCACTTCAGCAGATCTCCTTAGAGCAAATGCAGTAGAATTTGGCCTTCAATTAGATTTCATGAGCACATAATTTGATTTGGGCAAACGGAATTATGGAAAACATGTTACAGGTAAAACAACAGCTTACTCAGAAGCAGAAATCTGCTTTTCTTACACATAGTAGTCTGATGGAAACCAATCTAAAGAGCAAAGCATTATGCCTTACAAGGATCCTAATCTGTGGCTCTTGATAATAAAAGAATAAAAAAGACATATAAGACTTTAGTCTCTCATTGCCACTCCTTTTTCCTACAGCTTACTGAGGACAATTCTAGAAGTCCTGCAGGTTTTTCTACTGCCTATCAGGGCCACAAGCCAGGGCAGACTCTGATTTTATAAGATGTACACAGTTGCATATCTTTTTGACTGACCTGAAGATAATCAATGCTCACACAGCAGGAAAGCTGAGGTATAACATGAAAAAAAGAAAATCTTTTCCTAACATTTATGAGCTCTTTAGTCTATTTGTACCTTGCACAGCACTCAGATAAGCAACTGTAGCAGAGACAGTAAGTGATCTTAAAAAGCCATGAGTGATATATTCTGATGTTTAAATAGGGCTCTGGGGAGGTCTGCTTCTTGAATATTTAAAAAATAGAAACAAGAAGGGACCCATCACCATGCTGCTTGGGAATATCTGTGTAACAGGATCAGCACTGTCCCTGCTGAACCTGCAGTTGCACATAATCGCATAATAGGATGAACAGAGCTAAAGAAAGTTACTTGACAAGATCAGGCAGGTAGTTAGAAGCAGCTGTTAGAATTTTTATTCCAAAACTCTGCTTCCCATATTTCTCACAGGAGACGATTAAGAGCTTAGTTCACAGAGAAATCATTTGTCAAATAAATTTACATTTATAAAGTGTCCTTCGTGCAGGCACCTCGGGGCCCTTTGCAAAGTCAATATAAAAACTAGTCAAAACCAAAGGCAATGAAAGGAGAGGAGGCAGGTCAGACAAGAAAGCTAAGTTTAAATTTGACAGTACACATTGATTCAAATAATTTCATTTTTATCTGTCACTCGTTGTATAAAAAGGGCTTTGCCAAGACAACTGAAACCAAGATAACATTTTGAGTGGATTTGGGAACTACCAGATCTCAGACAAAGAAACAATTAAAAGGCACTGGACACAGCTGGTCAGGAAGAAGTATCAATCAAAGTAAGTACAGTACAGTAATGTAAGAGAACAGGAAAAGACATTTTGTCTTTTCATTGAAAAGACACTAAAGTAGCTCACAAGTCTGTTGCGCAGTGGTAGGTGAATCAGGCACAACTTTTCAAGACAGAATTGAATGTAGTTCAAGAAACAGGAAATTCAGAAGGGTACAAGTGAGTTACTGAGAGCAGGGCTGGGCTAAGCATAACAATTTGTAGGCATTTCTGCTATTAAGAGCACCTAATTGAGTTTGCCTTAATTTGGAGTTTGCACAGATTCCTGTGAGTTTATGAAAAACTGGGACTGACCTAAAGAAAGGTTTGCAAATGCCAGAAGTTTCAAAACTTAAAAAATCATAAGTGTGTTTTAATTTTGCCACGAGTTTCCTCTTTGAAAAGGTGCAATTGTCCATCAGGGAATATAAAGCCACACGGCCAGCTGCAGAGTCTCCTAAATCAGTGCTTTCTAAGATCTGCCATTAATAGACATTTATGGAGTGTATAGTGACTGACTGAGTTCAGTACTTCCAAATAGGCCATAACCTGAGGAAATGTGAATACTTGGGAACATTCAACAAACCCAACAGATTGAAAATATGTTGATTGATAGCTAGCCCTAAAAGATAGTAATTGCCACAGGCAATCTTCATCCTGAATAGTTGAACCAAAGGTAGCATCCATTCACATGGAAAACACAGTGGAGATGATGGAGGAGAGAAAGCTGAAGAAGTTTAGAAACAATTCTGAAATCCAGGAGGACATTGAACTTGAGTGTTACTATGTCAAGTGCAGAAAGAAACCCTAATGTACTCTGCAGAAATAAACCTATTATTAACCTCTTCAGCATGTAATTTTGTTCTGCTGAGTAGAAACAGAGCAGTGCTGGGGCTGATCTCACCAAAATACATCTGAAAAGTAAAGAAATGGTTTCCAATGTAATCTTCAGTTGGACATTCTCAAGGCCGATCAGTCCTAAAGAGCAGGAATTTCTTTAATTCCTGAAATGAGCCTATGGGAAATTATTTAATTATTTTTGCTATTTTGCTTTCTAATTTTGGATTGGCTTCAACAACAGATTAGAGTAGTTCTTGTCTGTTTTGGGAAAACTGGGAAATTAAAGCTGTTGTGCTTCTTTAAGAGTGTTTTCAGCATGTGCCACCTAAAGAACTGGTTGCTATGGTAATTATTATTGGTTAATTAGGTTTGGAGAAACATTTTGATTAATCATTAGTTGTTTAACTAAAAATAGCAGCTCCCTACAAGGTTGGTTTTTTGTAACTAAAATGTCTCAGAAACCCCATTGCCCTCTCTCCCTTCTCCATCACCCCCTTGCTTAAGTTACTTTGAGGGAAAATAACTTATGCTCTTATAAGAACTGATCACCAGGAATGAACTGAGGATTGCATGAGAAGTGTGGGATTTGAGACCAAAATGCTCTACTTTGTATAGAATAGGAACATCTGGCAGCACAGAGTCTACCGCTCTCTCACTGCTGGGCTGCAGCAAACCTCTATCTCCAGCTGAGACCATGATTTTATGAATCAAAGCTTGTGGCAGTGAAACTAGTAAGTAGCTGTATCTGTACTGCCTCTTGCCCACCTTGATCCCTCAGCACAGCTTCCCCTTTGTCATGCCAGACCAATTATTTGTGGGACCATACTGTGAACTATATCAGGGAACTTGGCCAACTTAAAAAACAAACATTTGGCGTTGGCAGTGATTTTCCTATCTAGAGCAGTCATCTGATTGAGTTCACAGCACAGCCTCCACAGGGAAAGGAAGCATGTGAACATTCATAGTTGGCACTGCTGCCAACTCATTAAACTGAAATCATTGCTGCCTTATTGTTAAATCACCTTGTAAGGAGGTTTTTATTCCCCAGGTTCACTCCTTCTGACTTCTCCTGGATCTAACTGCTAAATGCCAATGGCCATGATAGAGGGGATTTTTGTCTGTTTTAGATTGTGGGCGCCTCTTCATCAACATTTATTGGAAACCAGCTTGTCCCACAAAGGTGCCCAAGCTGCTGCTATGACTTTCCAGAAAGCTCATCTGTCCCTGATCCTCTATATTATCCAATGCATAAGTACAACAGCTGTTTAAATCCTGCTTGCAGCTGGAGTGAGTGCTAATTCTTTTATCTGATCTACGTATACATAGTTTACTGAAAGACCGGAATATACCATACACCTGAGAAGACAGGGATGGAGAAAGGCATATTGTTTATTCATGGTAAATTTAGTCAAGCACAGACTACGATGGTTAAGAGCAGTGCTTTACCCCACCCACCCCTGATTTGCTAAATGTGAAAGGAGCCATTGACATCAGTGTCACCTCCTGATTTTGTGTTTAGAACTGAGTTTTGTGGTTCAGCTGTGCACAGCTTCCATGGGAACATTGGCTGATTGTTCAAAACCTCAGATCTTATTTATGCCTCTAGGAAAGCTGAGATCTTTTAAGAAGCCTGGTCTTGCTTCTTCCAGAGCAGGCATTAGAGGACTCCATTATGTACTTAGGGACACAGTCTGATCTTTAATGTACATGAAATCTGTAGCCTGCAAGGCAGGTTGGCCCTGTCAAAACACAGGGTGTACCCCAGGGAATTATTAGATTACCCTCGATGAGAGTAACTGGTCCCACACACGGTTTTCTCCATCCTATTGCAGAATATCCTAACATGCCTATTGTTCCTGTACTGTTGATTTAGAAAACAAAGACCATTTTCCCTCTGAACAATGACACATTTGCATAAAATCAATTGTTCTAGCTCAAGATGGAATTCAGAAATATGTATCTTTAATATTCAGAACAAGAGTTTTGCTGTTTGAAAAATATGTATTTCCTTCTTTCTCTTCCTCTCATTGAATCCATTAGAAATGTAGAAAATTAAATGTCTGATTAGGTTGTTCATAGGTAGCTCAAACTGTACAATTGTACAATTTGGTAAGTCAGCCATGAACTATGGCAAGACTTTTGCAACATGGTGTGGTACAAGACATCTTTCAAGAAAATCATGTCATATCATATCAGACACATAAGGGCTGACATAACTTGAGTGATGCACAGAGGCAGTCAAGTGAATACATAACCCTGCTAGTGCCATCGAGCAGCCCCAAATGGCAAATAATTTGCAGCACATCTCCTCTAACTTCCCTTGACTTTGTCTAAAATTTAGGATTCAGGCATAATCTTAATTAAAAAAATCTATTCTGGGACTTTGGATAACCTTTTTTGGTGCTTTTCTTTTTATAGATATTAAAGTGACTAGGCATGTCTGGGACAATGTCGGTAGTAAGGTCATAGACCATGCATACAGGCAAATGGACAGAGACGGGTAAATGATCTTCAATTTTTAGTAACTGTTTTCCGTGGCTACAGGGTACTCTGCTGAACTCTCTGACCCTCATCTAGGAACTGATCCTGAACTACACAATGAAATCTGGTGATCATGTCTCCTGTTGACTCAGCAGCACAGCACTCTCTTGTCATCATTTTGCACACAGGATGTTATTACAGATTCCTGAAATGTTCCTATTTAGAATGAACAATCTTATCCTTTGATGTGAATAACCTCCCCTATTCGGTATTTTCTGTGTGCTGGTTAGGTGCTTTCTCCCTCTACTCTGTGACAGCTGCATTGCAGGGTAATTACCAGGAGAAATCTAAAGCCAAACCTTCCAGATGTCATCATTTTATTGTCCAAAAACTTCACCTTATTTGGTGTGTTTAGGTAAACATAAAAGTCTCGGATAGGAATCTCTATTTTCTTCTCCAAATATACATAACCTTGAAACCATAATACATGTACTACAGAATTACTTTAAATTACCTGTGCTGTCTAACCAGGAGTAGATCCTGTAACAACCCACAAAAACCAGCAAAAAAAAAGGCACAGCACAAAAGCCTGCACAGAAGAGAGCACACTGGAAGCAGCCCATGGCAGTCAGGGTAGATTAGGAAACTGTTGAAGTGGTGGTGTTCCCCTGCTCACTGCTCAGAAAGGAGTATAGAGCAGCTGTGGGGTTTCTCTTTCTGCCCTTCCATATTTCAGACTCATGAAGCTCAGTCTGACACTAAAATTTTCCCTACACTTTTTTTATGCAGAAGCTGATCTCCCTTACAAGCTGCACATTTACTGTTCAAAACAAATACCAAAGTTAATTATGTTCAATAGAAGCCACATTCCATTTAAAGCCACTAGAGAAATAAGTTACTCCTAATAAAAGTTACAGCATCTAAACAAAGATTCATAAGAAAATGATCTGAAATGTGGAAGCACAGTCACAACATCCAAGATATTAAGAATTAAAAATAATTCCTGTTTTTTTTTTTTAAGCAACCCTTACCAAATGCTAACTTTTTCCCTTGCATTACATACATGGATGTCTGAATTTTAAATAACTGTCTCCCAATTCAGATGTACCAGTGTTTGGGGACCAGGCATCAGACATCATAGATAACTTCTCAGTGACAACAGATCCCAGCTGACACCCAGTCTGGAAATGTCTGAGAGTATCACCAAGCATAAATGTGAGCCTGGACACCCTAAAACTAGGACCTCTAAAGTGAAAGCCACTTTTGGAAATTTTCCTCAAATTATCTCAGTAGTTCTGTCTAAGTCAATGCAAGAGGGCCAAGGCAGAAGAACTCCTAGTACTTCCCTTAATAGATTATACAACTGATTAGAAGTAATGGTAGGGAAAAAAATTTCATCAAAGCTGCTTTGCAGCATTGGAAAGAGTTTAACTACATTTTAAGGAAAACAGAATTAGGTAGTCTGCATTTCTGCTAAATGAGTTTGGGGTGGTGTTCTGCACATCTGTTTTTATTGCTCTAGATAATGGCTCTTATATGAAGTAGGATGTCAAAACTGAGCAAGCAATAATTATGTTTGCAGGGCTGACAGCAGTTCATCTCTTCTGACACACTTCATTGCTGTTTTCATCTGATCAAATGTATGTGTATCCCAGCAATTACCTGCAGTACGTACTCCATGTCTCTTCCCAATGGAACTGGCAATCGTCATAATTTGTGTACAGGTGACCCTGCTTTGCTGCATTCTGCAGAGTTATAACAGCCTGCACAAAAAAAGCTTTTTATTTTGCTTCCTAGCTATGTTAGGCCTGGTCATGTGCATTTTCCTCTGAATTACCAAGCTGTGGCCATAGGTGGAGGAAAGAAGCAAGATTTTGTAAATCATTTTTTCCCCTTCGGTATTGCAATGGAAAAAGAAAGTAATAGCAAAACGTAACGACCTTAAATTACTCTTGGACTCTTTATCAAGAAATAAAGACAGCCTTATGAAAGCCACTCCAGTCTGGGTGAGAGTGAGACTAATATCTATTAGAAAGTAATTTGGTTTAACTGAAATAGTACTGAAAAGACTGGTAATGAAAAATAGATGAGGGATGCCGTAGTGTTGAGTGTCCTTTTCCAAACAACCCTTGTCCTTCAAAGCCTGCTTCTACTCTGACGGGAAGCTCTGCTGATCAGCTGTTTGTGTTAATCAGTTGTACCTGCTGGCAAACAAACCACCCCCCACAGCTGTTCTTTTTTTAAACTATTCACCAAAAAAAAAAAAAAGCCAAAACAGTGCTGGAAACAAAGGCTTTTTACACTTTGTTATCAGCATTTTTCACTAAAGGCCAATGGCAAGGCTGAATTTTTCCCACAGTTGCACCTGTAAGTGGCTGTCATTTTGCACAGGGGTCATTAGAGACGGAGTTCGCCCACTGAATCTACAGCTGATTGATGTGCAAGATGGCAAGAGTAGACTTACAGATCCCAGATCAGGCTGTAGGTTTGCTAGCCCAGAAGTAATAAGGAAAATATCTCCTCTTTCCAAATTTCCCATTATGGCTGCTCTGCTTCCATTTTAAATTATTTTTCGAAAAGTGACCTGAAAACCCCAACGAAAGCAACTTGATATTCCCTGTGTTTATTTTTTCCCTCAGTATCTCCTTTTGTTGTCAACTATGATGATCCCCTGAAAACCAAGAAAAAACTGAACTCAGCAATGTCATTTTTAGGGTCCTTTCCTAGCAAAACATTAAAAAAACCACAATAAAACCCCCAAACACCTACTTTCTCAGCTATGCCTGATGCTAACGTTGGGCTGTAAACATGGCAGATCACAGTACCTGAGGCCTGCCCTTAGTTTGGAGAAATCTTGGGTAGCATAAAGGTAGTGGATTGTAGTCTGACTTCAGTGTAGACAGAATTTCAGGCATCCTTAACCACATTGAGAATCAGTGTTGATATGACCTTGGGAGACTGCAGGAAATACAGAGCCCGTGAAGATATGGATGAGCCTGCAAGGAAAACTTTAGGATGGTTGGGGATGGGGTAATAGGGCCCAGGAGCTTTTGTCCTCCAGAGCTGAGCTGAACACAGCCTAGGCACAGCGGAAGACATGAATCACTCAAGGTTAAATGGGAGTTTTATTGATAACTATCTAACGTTACTCACTGTTCTCTTTAAGTCTGCTTTATCTCAAATTTTTTAACACTCATTTAGGAGCCATCCTGGAGACAAAATAGGGAAGGGATGTGGGAGCAAATGGAAATGTACCAGACAGAAGCCATGAGAGGTGACAGCATTCCAGACCAGCTGGATTAAAACTTTATCTCAGAGAGTTAGGCAAGGACAAACATTTTCCTTTGTGAAACCTGTGGGTGTTGTTTTGCTACTAGGCACAGTGAATGCTTCAGTGTGGTGAGCTAGAAGACGTCAGATTGACATCAAAAGTACGGAGTGCTGTGGGAAAAAGTTGATTCCGTTGTTTGGCTGGCAGAATACGCCACAGACAAATAACGAAGGATTACGTTTCTTCCGCCACTTTGCTAGCAGAGGAGACATATAGTGCAGGATTCATTCTGCATTGACACTGGTGTGACCTAGGACTAATTCCTTTGAAGGCAGTGGCTTATTCTGGTATAAAACAAGGATGGGATTAACATCAAATCCTGATATTTACCATGGGCCAAATTCTCCTTGCCTAACAATACAAGCCATGCCTTTGTTTTCACTGCTTGTGTAAGCATGAGAAATAGGAACTGGACTGTTCACGGAATATTAAATAAATAATACAAGACAAAACAACCGCTGTCTCTGATGTTGAATAAGGAATCCTGCTGATACCAGTGAGAGCTGCTGGGGAGTATTAAATCTTGATAGTCATAAACTAACAAGAGAAGCCCCCCAGATGTTTTACATCAGCATAGCTGTGTATAACTTCATACAGGGTTTGATCCTATGCATGGTCATGAATGCTGCCCACATTTTTGCAGTTCAGGTTGTTTAAAGGCACCCACTCAGGAGCAAGGTCAGCCTTAGCCTGCTCACACAGAAGCTCACTGGCTTCAAAGGGAAATGCGCTTGGGCAAAGCAGTGTTTGGTCTTAGTGAGTATTTAGCTCATGTTGCTATTTAGATCCATGTAGCAACATTTATGATACGTAAACATTGCTCTCTTCGGAGCACTCAGCAGAGTGCTTGAAAAGAAATTGTGTGTGGCCTTGGACATGCTGGGGTATGAATACCAAGGCTGACAATAATGTGTTTCATGGCAAAAAAACACGCCAGAATTTAAGTCAAGAATTAGCCGACAAAGTGGATTTCTTACTGGAGTTCCAGGCAGTGGAGAGAACATTACTTATGAGCCTTAAAAATGAAAACCAAAGACAATCAGTTTTAGAAACTGACCTGCCCAATTGGTTGATGTTTTTTGGAACCAGACAGCACTAATCGCTAAATCTATGAAAGGGCTCAAGGAGAAAGGACACAGTTAATGACAGGGTGAGACATTTTCTAGCGTTTAGTGCTTGATCCAAAGCCTGTTCTGTTTGATGGAGATATGCCTGCTGGCTTCAATGGCTTTTTAAGCTGTTTCCTCCAACGATCTTTGTTTGTTAGCTGTCAGTAAAACAGAGCATTTCAGATATCCTAGGGAATCACAAGTAAAACAAAGCGTTTCAGATATCCTAGGGAATCGCTTATGTCTCCTTCTTGCTAACAGTTTGAACTATTTTTTTCCCTAGAAGGATGAAATCAGTTCTTAGAGTGTAATTTCTGCCACCCAGCCAGTCAGCATTGGCCAAATACACACTTCCCAAGGTACGTGCAAAGGTTTCAAACTGCAAAAACATTAGAATTTCTGTTCTTAAAACAAAATAAGGCCCCAGCCAGGCCCCACTGTTCTTTTCTTCTTGTTCAGAGAGTGCGGTGCTGAAAGCAATTAAAACCATGCCTACAGACAGCACTACAAACATGCTAGTTGTTGATATTAAGCTGACATCTGATAGCCAATGCTGTATAGTAACTACATGTGTAACCTATATGAAACTCTAGGTAAAAACAAGAACAAGCTCAACCGACTTCTTTGTGTTGCTCTCCTCATGAACATCCACATCCATTTGTTAAAGTCACCTCAATTAATCATTATGTGAACATAAAACTAACATATCTTTGCAATAAACACGCAATGTAGTTGTATCATAAATAACCTTTGTCATGCATTCTGGCCTGCTTTCTTGCCCTCTGACATGTTCCTATGTATTATTTCCACAAAGAGTTTATAAAAAACAGAAAACCTCTAAGTCATGCCAATTATTTTTTTTAAGGAGAAAAATATTAATAAAAAAGTAGAACTAGTCAGACTAAATACCTCACAAGATGATATTAAATAAATAAATAAACTTGAGAACAAATTTATTTCCTGGAGACAGGCAAGACAAATTTGGATAACTGGAAAAGTTTTATAAAGGGCTATTTTAAAAAAAATCTTTAATGAAAGCCAAAAAGTATGTGCATCTGTCAGCTCTTGGCAGACTCTAAAAAAAACCCCCAAAACACATTTTTTTCTCTTTCTCTGGTTAGTAGCAAAGAGGTGCAACTACTGCATATCTGAGCAGCTCAGCCTTGTAGGTCTGTAAAGGCCTTTCTAAGGCTGGTACAACTCTGGTGGCACCCAGAAGGGAAAATGTGGTTACCTAGAGATATTTAAGATTCAGAAGACACCTATAGCACGTAGGCAGCATACGGTAACTCTCAACTCTCAGTTTCCACTAAGTTCAACTGGAAACTGAAATGGTAGAGTCATTACCACTCAGAGTTGGCAAATCCCTCCTGTGGGAGATGGGGGATCCTGCTGACTGCAGTATTCAATAAAAACTCTTTGCTGAATCACAAGGGCAGACACTGCTGATCTGCAGGACTTGCAATTGTGAGAGGTGGTAGCTCAGGAGCCAGCCCTGTCCAGGGCTTGCAGGAACGCAGCAGTACCGCTGGATTTGGATGGGATCATCCAGACATTCCAGAAAAATGTGTCCTAATCCATAAACTGTCAATGTGCCTATCTTCAAAATGATGATAATGATCAAAAAACCCAGGATGACCTACCTCTACCTACCACCCTACTTTCACTGAGAAGAACAAGAACACCTGTATTCCACATGTGTGTTTTATGCCATCCTCTACTGTTAACAGAAAACCCAGCAGGAATTTGCAAAGTATTCATCATTACAAAGACATTCCTGTATCTGGCAAGAGTAGCAATGGCTGTCCAAAAATCTTTCATTAAAGGTTGCTCTATAGTTAATCTGAACTGTTGATGCTGATTTTGTAGTCTGGAAATAAAGGCATTTTGCTGAAAGACTGAACTGCCCTTCACAACATGAAAAACGTGATTAAAATACCCTGGCAATGTCAGATGTTATTGCCCTTGAAGAGAACATTAGCCACCATGTTTCTTGAATTACAGTTGTGTGCTCCTAACACCTTTTTCTTTATTGGAGAAGGAAGGGAAACTTTTGTGTCCATTCAAAAGTAATAGCCCAATTCTCTGCTTTCCGGCAGGGTGGGATGTTCTGTCCTAGGAAAGGTGCTATGCTACTCCAGTAAGAAAGCAGCCTCAGGTTTAATGGACCCATTGTGGGTGTTACACATGGAGAAACTTTGCAAGAGACAAACTATCCCATGAGGCTTCCCAGTGTGTAGGGTGGATATAGATGCAAAGGAAGACCCAGGACTCTTCCACTTCTTAACAATGCTCCAGCTACTCAAAGAATTACACAGAATTACACAGAATCATTTAGGTTGGAAAAGACCTTTAAGATCATCGAGTCCAGCTGTCAACCTAATACTGCCAGTTCACCACTAATCCATGTCCCCAAGCACCACATCCAAATGCCTTTTAAATACCTCCAGGGATGGTGACTCTACCACTTCCCTGGGCAGCCTGGTCCAATGCTTGATAACCCTTTCGGTGAAGTAATATTTCCTAATATCCAGTCTAAACCTCCCTGGTGCAACCCTATCGTCACCAACACTGAGCTCTAGACAATCCAAACACTCCCTAACATACAGAGCTACCCCACCGCCTCTCCTGCCTTGCCTACCCCTTCTGAAGAGTTTATAGCCATCCATTGCAGCACTTCAGTTGTGTGAGTCATCCCACCATGTTTCTGTGATGGCAACTATATCATAGTTTTCCTGCTGTACAATGGCTTCCAGCTCCTCCTGTTTATTGCCCATGCTGCGTGCATTTGTGTAGAGGCGCTTCAGCTGGGCTGTCGTCCACGTCACCTTCTTAGAGGAACACCCCTTAATTCCTTTGAGGCATTTCACCGGTGTTCCCCTCTTGGCTCCTATTACCTCAGTAGCCCCTAGCTCATCTCCGTACAACTTCAGCTGTGCTCCAGTGAACCCAGCACATCTCAGAGACACAGGCTGAGTGCCCTCAATAGCACCTCGTCCCTCTAACCTTGGCATGTCGTCCTGCATGAACTAATCTCTATATTTACTTATGGCACTGTATGCCTATATCGTTTCCGTTATTTTCATGTGTATCATATATGTAAGAATAGTTCTAAAGTCAGCTGTAGTCCCAAACATTTCAGAGACAATATCCATATCTTTTGATGTACACAGGTACTTACATACTTTGCCTAGAGCAGGAACAACCAGGAAAATTCTTATTCTTTGTAATTACGTGGCATATGCACCACAAATGTATATAATGAACAGAACTACAATAACAATGATCATCTGAATATATTTATATTTTTTATGTATATATATAAAAATAAAACAAATCAGACCAGGTTTACGACATAAGAGGAGGAAGATAGAAGGTCAATTAAAATGAGCTGATGATGACCTAAAAAATATTTTTCACTGTGTAAAAATGGCCCTTCCTTATTCAGCAGATTCACTCTGCTGTTTCTTTGCCTTCAACAGGACTTTATTGACAATACAGTCCTTTCACCAGTTGTTAGCATCTTGGAAAAGACAATTAAATTCTGTCATTTTCTTGCACCATCAGCAATATTATTGGCTAATGGTTGATCCAACATGTCCTTAGCAAACCACAAATATAAATCCTTGAAGCTGTGGCATTTCAGGCTGCATAAATGAAGCTAGTTCAGACTAATCCATCAGCCTCAGCGTAGCAATCATTAGAAATACAAAATGGTTTGCTTCTTTGGAAACTGGGGGTTGAGAACATTTTGCATCATACCCAGAATTAGGAGCCAGTATCTTTTAATTATAAAAAACAGGGCATGAGAGGACCTTGACAGGTCATTTAACCCATGCTCCAGGTCCTGGATATTATCTAAATCACTCCTAAAAAAATGCCTCTCTAAACTGCTTAATCATACCTCAGGGTAAAGCCACCCAAGCAAAATGAGGTTATTTAAGTTATTGTTATTAGGTGATTGTTACAAGGTTTCTCCTACTATCTAATGTAAATATTCCTTATAATAACTTAAGCCCATCATCTCTTGATAGCTATAGGTGAAACACAGACCAATTAATTTCTTCCTCTCTGTAGCAACCTCTTCCATATTTGAAGGCTGTCACAGTCTTCCTTCAGCTTCCTTTTCTCTAGAGCAATCCTTTTCCTACAGAAGTGGTGAAAATGAGCAGTATTCATTGCAACTGAAAACAGTATGTTTAAATATCATCAGTACTTTGTTGGGAGAAGGTTGGCTTCTGGCTTTTTAAAAGAAGGATTGTGTCAGTTCCTCAAAATATTGTCCTGGCACTGGTAGACTGCCTAAGGGTAAACCTGCCTCTAGCTTTCTTTGGCAGCTAAGAGTGCTGAGAAAACCAATGTGAGACCACAGTTCACACACAGCTTTATCAGATATCTCCTAACACTTATGTAGCAATCTGACCGTCTGAAACTGAATGGTTGGTACTGGTGAAGGAGCTCTTTTTGCTGATGGAAAGAAAGGATTACTGATATTCTTCAAACTCTCCCACCTGTAATATTGCACGTACCACAGAGATCTGGCAGGTTGAGAGAGAATTGTTCCCCAAAAGAAGCACAGAGTATGTGTGTGCCTGATGTTTGCTATAAGCTTATGCTCCGGGACTGCCTGATGTCACCAGATGGGGATGGGGAAAGCAAGGATGCTGCTTTGAGCTTTGGACCATATGATAGCCCATAGTGATAAGCCCATAGAACAACTCTCATGAAGAAGTGATGTGCCAGGTCAGGTGATGACATGTGGTGGGCTTGGTAGCGTTAGGTTTACAGCTGGACTTGATGATCTTATGGGTTTTTTCCAACCTAAATGATTCTATGATTCTATGATACAGGCCTGCAGTTAAGCCTCACAGTGGGACTCGAGGCTGGAATGCACTGAAGTGAGTGCAGAAGGCACAGCACCTATATTAAACCAGGTCTCATACTGCGATCACAGGAGCTGTGCCCTGTGCTGGCTGTGTGTTTGCTTCAGGCTGGATTCAGAGATGTTAATTCTGCCCTCCAGATCCTCAGCAGATCTTCAGATCTGTCTACTTGAAACAATACTTGTACTGCTATCACAGAATCACAGAATAAATGAGTTTGGAAGGGACTTCTGGAGATCGTATAGTCAAACCTCCTTCCTCAAAGCAGGATCACCTACAGCAAGTTGCTTGGGGTCTTGTCCAGTCAGATTTTGAATATTTCCAGGGATGAAGACTCCATGACATCTCTGGGCAACCTGTTACAGTATTCAGTCACCCTTACAATAAAAAAGATATTTTTATGTTTAAGTGGAACTTACTGTGTTTCAGTTTGTGTCCATTGACTGGGCACCACTGAGGAGAGTTTGGTTCTGTCTTCTTTACTACCCCCAGTAATGTATTTATACCTATTGATCAGATTAACCCCCACCCCATACCCCCCAAACCTTCTCATCTCTAGCTCTCTCATCCTTTCCTCATTTGTCACATGACCCTTCATAGCCCTTCTCTGGACTCACTCCAGTATGTCCATGTCTCTCCTGTACTGGGTAGCCCAGGACGGGGCACAGCACTCCAGATATGTTTCACTAGGGCTGAGCCGAGGAGAAGGACCACCTTCCTCAACCCTCCGGGAATGTTCTGCCTAATGCAGCCCAGGAGGCCGTTGGCCTTCACATTGCTGGTTCATGGTCAATTTGGTGTCCAGCAGGACACCCAGGGCCTTCTCTGCAGAGCTGCTTTCCAGCTGGTCAGCTGCCAGTCTGTACTGGTGCATGGGGCTATTCCCCGCCAGGTGCAGAACTTTGCATTTCCCTTCTGTTGAGCTCCATGGTGTTCCTGTCAGCCCATTTCTCCAGCCCCCCTGAATGACAGTGCAGTCACCCAGTGTATCAGCCACTCCTCCCAGCTTTGTATTGTCTACACTGTATAAGACTGCTTAACTCCATTGAGTTTGGTGGGAGTTAGTGGGACTTAAAGAGTCCCATGAGATACTCTTATAACCACTTAAGTGATTTAAGGAGTCCCTTAGCTTGTGGAGTGTTGAAAATCTCACTTGCTACCTCCCTGTACTTTTAAGTCCCTAGGCCACACTGAAAAATGGGCTCTAGGCCAGATGACTATCCTGGGAATAATTGCTATGACCACCTATCTTTCTATGTTTTGTAGACAACAGGTTCATACAAAGCCTGTGAGAATTATTTTGTGTGTGTTTATGATTTGGATTTTTAATCCTTTCCTTATTTGTAGGATGCTCTAACATTTTATTTTTTTGTCTGAGATTCTTTAAATTCTTATTATATGGTAAAGGCCGCTAAGCTCTGACGAAGCACCTTGCAAGTTCTCTGCAAATCTGCAACTGCTGAATCCATATTGCTGTTAGCCAGAAGACAACAGTTTGATTTCCAGATTATAGGTTGAGTTTTTAATGATAGTAATTATAGAAAAATGTTTCTTAACTAATGATGTATGTATTTTCTGTTTTTATATTGCACCTATAAACTCTCTTTAGATTTACACAAACTTTAGGAACATAGTAAATATTATTTTGACTTGCAAATGTAATTACTGAACCTGAAAGCAAGTTACAAAAAAAAAAGAATAAAGCATAAAATTTCACAGCATTGCCTTTGCTGAGTATTTGTATCTATCTAATACAAATATATGTAAATCTGTCAAGTGGTTTGAACCTTTAGAAATTTAAATGTGGGTTATTATTCAATTTTATTAGATATATTGGTTGCTTTTGGATTTTAAAAAATCAACTATGTCGAGTTTAATTACAAGAAGTCTTGTGTTGCAGAAGAAAACCAGAAGTGATCTCAAATACTCTTCCTCCTTGTACATCATCAAAACAGTTCTTTAATAAATGACACTTGGATAGATGATTTGTAAATTCAGTGAAGAATTTAGCATGTTCTGGTGCCATGGAAAGCAATCTGGCCAGCAAAAGCTTTGTTAGCTCCTTGAAGAGGAAAGAAGAGCTACCTTAACAATCTTTGTATTAAGTTTCAAGGCCTCAGGCCATCAAACAACTTAAACTTATACCCATCTTTATGCATATGATTGATTTTCTTGACTTTAAAATAATTGATACAATGTTAAGATGCATTCTTTTACACTCCTTCTCCAAAGTCACATTACCTCTGAGAGTTCTCTCTTTAAAGATTTTAAATATTATTGTGTTGAATGTTGATGGAATTTGGAGTAACTAAATGGTTACGTTAGATATTCTACTATGGAGGAATAGCAAAGAAGAGTGGCTGTCATCAGGTAATGTACATAACTATCCCTTAAGCATAAGTAGACACAAGTACATTTTTACAGGAAAAAAAGTGATAAATCATTGGAAAAATAATTTCTAAGCATGAAGAGCTATTAAGATTATAAGAAGACTATTGGAGGCCCTATCATCCTGTACCATTACATAGAAAATGGGAACACTTCATGTGTTCTTCTACCATTCCTTGTAGCCTCTCAGGTGGCTAATGAAACATAGCAGACAAAAGCAATTACATTAGCACAAATGAAATACATATAATAAATTTTTCTTCTCTTCCAATTATTGTCAACAAGCTGCTATTACTCTAGGGATTGGGGAGAACATGGAAATTATCATAGCATCAGTCAGAGTGGCATTTAGCTACATTCTGGACATGTCAAAAAAATTTTTACAGTAACGTCCTTGGGCAAGATTCATGCAACTTAAGTTCTGCCTAAGTCTCAAAGAAAAATTTTCACTGGCTACTCTCAAGGACCTTCAGATCTTGGGGGAATCCACTATAAATCCGTCCGCCCATTTTGGGATATACTACTCCCTTAATGCTTCAAGTATAGGCTACTATATTCATTTAGCACCTTGATCAGCCAAACCAAGTAGACACTTCCCACTCAGCTTCATTGCAATTCAGAGGAGGGCAGGCAGGCGGGGAGGCTGCATCCCTGCAGTGCACTAAACAACATCGAGGAACGCCTTTGGAATGCAATCATCTATGCTGCTAAACTGCCAGAACAGTCACAGGCACTGTTCTGGCCTTGGTCAACCAACCCTCCCTCCACAATTCCCACGTGTAGTTCAACAGTCATCATAGACCTGCTTTTCCCACCTCACAGGTTGGATGCAGGCACCCTGTTTGGGAGGAGTTAATATAGCTATAGCCTTTGGGGAGAGGGATGGGCTGAATCCTGAAATGTGTCCTAACTGCTTAACTCTTTGGGCAGCACAAAGCTCAACCTGAGACCTACAATCTCCAGACAATTTCACTCAGTGTCCAGGAACTTCTTCTTGCTCAAGAGCTTACAGCATTTGCACAAAGATTGGGCCTTGATTTCTGGTTTTCCCTCAGTTCTAGGTGAGGCAGTTTGAATCTATGGATCCCAGTCCTAAGAAAGACACCTATTAAGGCAACAAATTAATCAAGGTGGGAATCTTCTCCATTCCTCTCATTGAAACTGGTCCACTGCATGGATGTGAAAGCAAGAAGCATGGGGCCACAAGGAGGCCAGCTGAGGAGGTGGCTGGCTCTGTAGCCCAGTGCTGCAAGCACAGCCTTGTACAAACTATATAGCATCTACTTTAAAGTCCCCTCAGCACAGATGGACTAATGTAAAGGGATCTTGGAGTCACTGATGGTTGGGCTGAAGGAGAAGAGAAGAGAAGAGAAGAGAAGAGAAGAGAAGAGAAGAGAAGAGAAGAGAAGAGAAGAGAAGAGAAGAGAAGAGAATATTCAGTTGGAGGGGACCTACAACAATCATCTAGTCCAACTGCCTGACCACTTCAGGGCTGACCAAAAGTTAAAGCATGTTTTTAAGGGCATTACCCAAATGCCTCTTAAACACTGACAGGCATGGGGCTTCAACTACCTCTCTAGGAAACCTGTTCCAGTGTTTGACCACTCTGTCAGTAAAGAAATGCTTCCTAATGTCAACTCTAAACCTCCCCTGGTGCAGCTTTGAACCATTCCCACACATCCTGTCATTGGATCCCAGGGAGAAGAGATCAGCACTTCCCTCTCCACTTCCCCTCCTCAGGAAGCTGTAGAGAGCAATGAGGTGGCCCCTCAGCCTCCTTTTCTCCAAACCAGACAAACCCAAAGTCCTTAGCTGCTCCTCATAGGATGTGCCTTCCAGCCCTTAAGAGAATGATGTGGAACGTGGTCTTTTAAAAAAGAGTAAAGTTATTTGCCAACATTCCCACTACATTCAATGTATTCACTATTTAATAAAAAGTGTGTGTGGCTGACAGAAGTCAATACAGTATTCCTCTTTTGATGCATCATGGAAGGTGATGGGCAAGTTTTGCACAAAAAACTCAAAGGAATTGAATTTACTAGTCACACACTACAGCAGCTGAGAAAGGCAAATTTTCAAATCAAATGAAGCACAGAAACATAAAGTGATGTGTGGGGGTCAGCACAGGCCAATGATAAATTTAGTGATGAAATGAGAATGATCCTCATTCCCAGTCCCTAGCTGAAATCTGTGGTGAATATCACTTCTTCCTCTAAAAGAATATGCATATCTGGCACATTAAATTAGATCCGTACTGAGCAGGTGTGGGATGATTTCTGTGTCAATTATAACCCTATCTAGTATGCTTATGAAGATTATTAATGCTAATAAGCATTAAAGATATTTTCACATATGACAGAGAATAATAGGATAAAAGAATGTGTCTATCTAGATCTTGTACAGTTGTTTGAATAACTGCCATGAGATCTAAGTAATTTCTTTACCTAAGATCCTTACTCCAGAGTATAAACCACCTGGTACACAATATAATACCGTGTAGTTCTTCTGTGCTGATTGATTTTCCTGATTATTTCTTACTTGCATTGTGATGATACCTCTGGATTGATGGATGAGGCTCCTACTGAGGTAGACCTGAAGCAAGCAGCACAGAACAGATAGCTCCACCCCTGAGTAGCTCCCAGATAAAAGAAGCAGCAGAGTTTGAACAAAGGAGAAACAATAAAGTGCCTGAAGATCAGATCTCTCCAAAGAAAGAAACTGATTTTCTTAATTAGGATTCTGCCACTGTTGAATGCTTCCATTGATTTCAGTAAAGAGGGATTTCTGCCTTTTATTCTTAAGGGACTGTGCTGTTAAAACAAAGGAAAATGAAGATATAGAGAAATCCAAAACCGTAAAGTAATGATTAAATCAAAATTGAAAAAGAAAATTGAGTAGGTAAAAGAATTACATCATTAAACTCATTCAAATAGTCTTTCATTTATACCAGGGGCAACTGTTCTCTGGATTAAAACTAAAAGCATCATAGAAAATTATAACATCAACATCAGACTGTTTGGGAGAAGCACAATTGGGGTTGTGAAAAAAAAATTGGCTTGGGTTAGTTTTGCTTTATTTTTTACACTGGTGTGCTTCAGCTGTTTCTCAGACTGCCGCAATGGTTAATTAATGAACTCAGCAGCCTTCCTCTCTCCTCTAGGGCTAACTGTGTGAAACCTTGCAGCAGAAGCTGGCAAATGAAATAGCAGCACTTCTTAAAATAGTTGTTAATAAACAAAACTGGCATGATGAAATATTACTCTGTCAGCCAGTGGCTGCCTGGCTTTGCAGTTCACCCTGTGTACATTTTGTAATATTTTTTGTTCTAGGTTAGGCAGCACCACACTGGTATCTCTGTCTGCAGACCTGGGTGTATGGAGAGATAAGAGTGACAGACCTCACTCTGAGAGATTCCTGGAGGAGCTGGATGTCCACGTTTGTGTTCTCTTTCAGAAGAAATGCAGATTCAGAGCAACGCTTTCCCTAAAGAGGGTTCTGAGAGATTATCTTCTTGGTTCACCTAAAAATCCTAATGCCTGTAAGATTTCTTATATTACACTCTGTGGGCTTTAAATAAGGTCCCTAAATCAAGCTGTTGGGAGTCTCTGAGTCAGTCAGGCCCTAATAAGATCCCTTAGTAAGATCCTTATTTCCAAGAAATGCTAAGTACTCAGTACTTTTTGTGCTTGATCCCTTTTGACCAGCCAGGTCTCTTTTATCTCTGGTTTGAATGTGTGAGGCTGGTACCAAAATGCTCAAGATTCACTGCACCACTAACTCAGCGATTTGCTTTCATCTCCCTCCTTGGGACAGATTGCAACTCTACAGTCCCTTCTGCGCTGGGGATGGGCACAAGCTGCGCTGCACCAAGAACAGAGCAAGTGAAACAGTTTGTCTCTGAAGGAAGGGCTAGATGAAAAAAACAAAGGCTCAGAAGCCACAAAGCAAGGTCTTTGTGCACCTCATTTGCAGACACATGACTACTACAGTTTAAGCCAGAAGCCTATGTTGAATGCCACCATGCTCTTACGGGTCCTTACACAACACGCAAAAAGAATCTAATGTCTCAGATATTGAATATAAAATAGGCAGCGTGACGAATGGGAGGAGAGCTGGCTAGGAAGGAACTATGAAAGACAGGGAGTATGTCTTAAACCTCATTTTCCCCCAGGATTTAGAGATTCACTGTGAAGTTTTTCCCCTATATTTGGGCTTCTCAGCCCCAAGTCCCCTTCCCCTCCTCCCCGGAGGGCACTGCCTATATCTTTTTGTTCAAACACTGAACAGGGCCTATTATTGTCTTTTAAAAGAGCTATGTATCTTCTGTATAGCAGCTCAATGACTGGAGACCCATCCCTCATTCAGTATCTCCTGCCCCTGTAAGAAATGCCCCCCCTGTAGGCTGTATTTGCTTTTGAGGAGCAGGAGGGGCAGCAGATAAGGAGGGAGAGAAATTATCCAGGGAAGGTGCATCACTCTTAAAAAGAGATTCAGGATTCCTCGGGTCAGAGAGAAGGGACCAGACCGCACAGCCTGCTGGCTGGGACATGTGCTTGAGGGAATGATTTAACAGCTTTTAAATAAAACACTAAAATGTTCAGCAAGGACACAACCAGAGATTAATTTCTTGATCGGTTACAGAGTCAGGATTGTTCGTTCTTTCTTTTTTTGGCGGACTGGATCTTAACCTTTTATCTTCCCAGAAGAACAGCTGTGCTAGGAATGGGGGAAGGTTTGCTTTGGAAACTCTCTGGTGAGGTAAGAGAGGGGGATTTCATTCCCCTCCAGGGAAAAAGGGATTTAAACCTTGGTCTGCCACATCCCAGGAACATCTTCATCACCACATTTGTTACACAGAGGAAGAGCAGAATCCCCTTCTCATCTGGCTTTGACATCAGGCAGGCACTTTGTAGTATAATCCCCAAATGTGTTCCCACTAGAACAGTGTTTGGATTCTGGCTAGGCTGAACGGTAACTTAAACGTTGAGTCATTGAGGCACTTCACTGGATGCTCGGAAACAGAAGTGCAGTTAAGTGCAAGAAGACTGCACTTAAAGAAATGTGATGTTAACAAGGTGCCTGCAGGGAAGGTGTGCTAGGCAGGAGCTGAGTAAGGGGTTTTGGGGTTGGAGTTTCCATCAGCCTAAGCATCACTTTAAAAGCTTAATTCCTTTCTTTTTATTAAAATACACATTTTACATGAAACACTCTAGTTTTTGTTGTGCTTAGCCAGATATTCTGGAAATAAGGAAAATGGAGGAAGGAGTCCCTCCACTCCCCACCTTCTCTGCCCTCTGGAAAGAGAAGAAACCATTAAACAGTTCTAGTTTTGCCCTCTTCTATTTCCTGTTCAGATCACATCATTGACAGGGTTGAGAAGTGCAGTAAGAGGATGGACTGGAGATCTTTATCCCCTTCAGTTTTCTGTATAGGCTAATAAGGATCATTCCAGCATGATCTGCTGTTAACTGTCAGCTGTAAGTGCGCTGCTCCAGTGTGTGATTATTTTGCATTAGTTGCTGCTATTTTAGAGCATATGCCTCTTTCTAGGCCATGAGAAACAACAAGCAAACAATAAACAAAACCTTAAAAACAACCCAGAAGTGTCCTGACAGCAGAAAAAATGTCACATCAAATCTAGCAAAATAACTTCCATTGAGAACAAGCGTACTAACTGTTGTAGGCTGGAACTCACTGATAAAAGCAGGTTTCATTCATGTTTCTGCCTGAGTTCCTCCATTTTGGAGGAACTCTCTGAAGGCAATTAATCATCAAATTGTAAATATAACTAATGCATTTGCCCTACTTAGCACAACAATGATGCAGCTGCTTCAGAGAAATGTGTATCCAATTCTAATCTAATTACGCTGTGACCCACTGATACTGGTCAGGTGATATTACAGGATATAAAAGGAAACCGGATCATAATCCAGCCTAAAATCACACGATCAGGTTCTAAGTCACCCACAACGGACTAGGGCAGAAAAACCAATAGCAAATAATGCTGTGAAAGCAACCATAGGGATAAAGGTGGAGTGTTTTGATTCTGATTCTCAAATGGTAGCCAACTTTGAAATAGCCTTATATCTTACAGATTTAACAGATACTCCACAAGCATTTGGCAGAAATTTTGAAGAGATGAGTGTGTTTTGTGCATACTCATACTGATATCTGTGATCAGATTTTGGAAAACATGTAGCTGAAATATGTACGTAAAAGCTGTCAGTTGCCATTGTATAATTATACAGATTTATCTCTCTAGGACTCCTTGTGACTTCATGAATTCTACCTTTTCCTCTATTAATAACCTTGAGAGAGGGTTTGGGGAAAAAACAAGCAAGCAAAAATCGTTATATTAATTCACAGAACTGCCTAGGCTTGGAAAGACAGATGCTAACAGAGGGAAAAGAATGAGTTTCCCCAGTCTTGGTATTACCCACTTCAAGGTTATTTCTAAATATATTTGTAAAGTTTTATTTAATATGTGTAATTTAGGACTTGATCCTTCAAGGTAGCCCTTATGCAGGTGACTTACTCACAAGAGTAGGCTTACACCGGCGGAATTTACTCATGTGAGTGAAGAGTGCACAGGCAGAGCATTAAAATCCAGAGTACGTTTGTAGCTTACATAATTCCAAGCCTGTCAAAATTCATATCTATATTATCATCTGCCTATGTTACATAACACTGAGGAGCTCTGAGTTGTTTGTTCTTCCCCATACGCCTGAAACATGGTCTTAGAAATTTTCAATTATATACTACATTATCACCAAGGAAAAAGTAATAATGTATGCAATACAAATTAAACTTTCATTTTGGGGAATGTCAGAGGCAAACACCACCCCCAGCACAGTATCTGACCAGGCACACAAATCAATGCACTTTACTTGTTTACCAGTAACATCTTGCATTTCTCATTTTTTTCCTGACAGAATCTTTAGTCAAGTCAGTACCAGTGTTGCCTTTATCTAAATCACGGTATCAGGCCCTTTTTTCATGGCTCTCCCCTGCTTGAGTGCAGCACATTGTTCAGCATTTCAGGCTGGGGTCAGTTGGGTTTTAAGGGTGGTCATATCTCCCCAGAAGCACTGAGCACTTGGCAGGGTTGAAACTAGTGAGTCTACGCTTGTTGTGTTGTGTTTGTTTGTTTGGGGTTTTTTTAATCTAATTTCAAGGCAGTCTTTCTCCCTCATCTTTACTTAGGATGCTGGTTCAAATTAATTTTGAGATGCAAGGGAAGAAAAATCAGACGACCTCTTAAGTGTTACTGCAAGAAAAAATGGTGGACAGTGGGCATTATTTGTATTCATGATAATGCATGCTTTGTTAACTTCAACAAATAGCTGAATCAGGCAGCAGTACTGCATGCTTGTGTTCAGCATTGCTAATGATTTGAACTGCTTGTGAACATATTTATCAATGAAAACTAAGATTAATTAAGAGATTAAGGGAAAACAGATCACAGCACTTGATTTTCCTCTTGTATAAGCTGTTGCAACTTTATGAGTTTAGACAGACTTATAACTGATTTATACCCATGGGACTGAGAAGAGGATCAGAACCATGGTGCCCATGCATACTATCTGGTACAGTAATAAACTGATTCCAGGGTAGACAATTCCTCCTGTTCAGAATGGAATTCAGTATTTTCTCTGCATGAAATCCTGGTCTCATAAAAATCAGTGGAAAACCCATTATCTGTACCATGATCAGAGTTTTACCCTCTGCTTTTTCTTTCATTGTGTATTTTAATACCTGGTTTTGGTCCAGCGTAAGCAGCTGTCTGCACCCTGAGGCATAGCAAGATGGTCACAGGTATTCCTACATAATCAAATAGTTCATTTAGTCTTGAGAGGCTTCTCTGAAGGGAAGATGCAGTATTTTACCTGGGAAAATAAGCCCTGTGATAAAAGAGAGTGCTTAGCCTGCAAGATCAAGAAATCTGTGTTGTCCCAAAGATTTCCTATATAACCTTGATGACACAGTCATTTAAATTCTCTGTGTTCACCTGTAAGGTAATAGTTATATACCCTCCCTCAGCCGTAAAAGCCCTCATTCTCTAACACTCGAAAGCGCTCCGCAGTTCTCTGGGAAAAGTAAAAACATGGTGCCACGCTGCAAAGTAACACGGTAGGGCTGCGCCTCTCCCTGGGCGCCAGGTCCGCTCCCCCAGAGCCCCCAGGCCGAGCGCTGGCCCGCGCGGTGAGGAGGCAGCGCCCGCCGCCGGGAG
>WAAD01019611.1:61524-97027 GCA_013389945.1 Fregata magnificens
TTGGCCTCGGCCCATCGATCCAGCCTATCCAGATCCCTCTGCAGGGCCTTCCTTCCCTCAAGCAGATCAACACTCCCACCCAGCTTAGTATCATCTGCAAACTTGCCGAGGGTGCACTCAATCCCCTCATCCAGATCATTGATGAAGACATTGAACAAAACCAGCCCCAGAACTGAGCCCTGGGGAACACCGCTCATGACTGGCCGCCAACAGGTTTTAAGTGGAACTGGAACTTAACTGGAAGTCTATGTCAAGAAATTCTGGACCTTCCAGAAACAGTTAAGAGAAGTGTGATCTGAGATGCAGGAAATGTAACCAGCAGGAAAGTTTGAAAAGAGCACTTGTTTGGCTGTGTTCAGGTGTTGCCTTCAAATGTTGTCTCCTAGTAAAATTAAAGAACTATTATAAGAATAGTAAAGAAGTAAAGTAACACAGAGCAAGTATTAATGTTTTCTAACTGTAGAGGATATTGCTATTTAGGTATTTCTGTCTGACTGATACATATTTCACTAAAGAAAGAAGGCATTCAAAGTCATTAGTAATTTTCTGAGGAGTGCGGTGGATGTTACTTAGAGGTGATGACATTTGTCATCACCATATGTAAACTTTATACATAATGTATTTTTGACTCATATTCACCTTTGCATTTCAAAACTTCATTAACTTTGTGTTAAATTGTGCATACAGCAGTATGGGAAGGGGACAAGTAAAGAATTTCCTTTTAAAGAAACATCAGCTTCTGGCAGCTCAATTTTAACAATTTCTGCAGGACAGGGAGGAATTCTTTTTTTATCCTTCATGGGCTAATAACTGTTGAAATGTAGCTATTCATTTTTCATTATTTCAGTAGCTCAGAGTCATAGATACTTGTACATTTACCCTCATAATGCTTTGGATTTTTGCAGATGTCAGTATTTTGTATGAGCTGAACGTACAAGGCCACGTTCTCATTCCACTGAGACTCTCTTGACTCAGCAAAGAGAGAGGCTGGCTGAAGTCCAACTACTTTTCTCCAGTTCTGTGTTTGGCACACAGCCAGACCCAACATAGTCACCCATCCCTGGAAGAAGATTAATCCCCAGAAGGCAGGATTCACCCCTTGGGGTGCAGTGTATGTCTATATGTATTTTATTTCTTAATGTATTGTAGAGCAGAGGTGTAGTAGAATGAATGACCATTCAGCTGGACCTCCCTTTACTACCTCTCATTTGTTGTAATGGTTCCTCGGGAACAGCAGAACAAAGGCTGCTGAATGGCAGCGCTGAATCCTTTAGCTGTTCTGAACTCATTCGTTCCCAAGCCAGCTCCACTGACACCTGTTCTGGTCTTCTCAGTACAGAAATGCTTGCAAGCATCTTACTTTGCTGCACTCTCCCAGGAAGCACTATTTTCACCCAAAGAGTATTCCACCTTGCCTGCTTGTCTCCCAATTTATTTTTATATAGCCATGGGGTATCAGTGCTATGCTGAACTCCAGATGTCTGAAGCTATAAAATTCTGACATTGCTATCATTGAATGATTGATGCCATTACTGACAATCTATGCTATGAAATTCATTTACTTGGACACTGTGGAATGGGACTTCCATGCAGGCAGTGCCTGTAACCAAACAAAAGGACACTTCAGAGATAGGTTATTGCAGAGCTTTTGCTACCTCTTTGCAAAGTAGCAAGTAGAGTCAACTTTTCCACATATTCTAAAGTGTGACATCAGGGGATGCCTTCAACTTGTGCATCTGTGTTTCAGCCGGGCTCCTGGCTATGTACCAGCCGAGGACACTCAGGGAATGACCCACTGGGGTAAATCTTACACTAGGATAGAACTTTTATTTTGCCTCTTCCTTTTTAATGTGGAATGATGTTTCCCACAGAGGAGGTATATTGAGAAGGTGGATTCCCAACAAACTTAGTTCACCCCAAGATCATGTTGTGGGTGTTACTTTCCTTTGTCATGATTTTTCAGAAGATGATGGTGTGGTGAGACCACAGCACACAGGGAAATTCTCACTGCAATGGTCTCCTGAGTCATGTGATGACTATAGCATGAGTCCAGGAAAGGAGAGAAAGAGAATAGCAGTGACAGGACCTGGGAAGATGGAGGTGCTGCAAGCCTGGGAAGATTTTTGTCCCTTAGGAGGTGCCAGTGTTAAGACATTCATGAGACAAGGAGGACAGCAGTATGCACTTGTGCCACATTACATGAAGTGAAGAAAAGAACCCAAAGGAAAAACTCCAGACTCTACTGTCCTTTTTCTAGGAGAGGAATTTGAGGAAGGTGTGGTTCAAACCACTGAAAGCAGAAGTAAATTGTAAGTGAGGAAATATCAGAGAAGTATGTGGCAAGCGTGGCCCAAGGCAGGAGCCTGAGATAGCACCAAAGAACAGTGCTCGTGTTTTACTCAGTGCTAGTCATAGCATAGTCAGGTGTGTTTGACCAAAGATTTATTTTCCCATAAAACCCTACCAAAAAAGGTTTGTTGGCATTTCTTGTATCAAAGATACATATCAAAGATATTCCTCGCAGAGATCTAGTGATTTAGATACTCATCTGAAATAAGGGAAATTAATCTTCCAACTCCTATTCTGTTTGATGCAGAGCAGGATTTGAAGCTACATCTCCAGATGGCTTGTGGGCCTCTCATCGCACAGGTGCTGAGACAATCTTTGTCTGACCCACTGAGTGTGGAACCATTTATACAAAGGAGAACTGCTTGAACAGGAGCATGAAACAGACATACACAGAGGGACCCCATTCTTTCCCAACTACCTGTGACTGTGCCTCACACTGAAGCAGTTGGTACCAGGAGTTGTAGGGGGATACCACAATGTCATTCACTCTGCCCCTTGACATGCAGGCTTCATTCACCTAAGCACTTGTTTCTCATCATACATTTAGTCAGGATTACCAAGATGATTTTGATAATGTCTTATTTGAAACCGCTTCACTCTCTGAATCCTTTGGATGTAGGAAAACCTGCTGGGCACCCTCACAAATTTTCCATTTATATTAGAGTAACTGCCTCAGAAAAACAGAATGACCTTTACATTTTTTTCCCCCTAAGAGTACAGTGCAGCCAGAGGAATGCTGGATGGGCTGGAAATAGTACAATTTGTATGGTTCATGCCATTAAACTTGGTAAAAACAACAGGGATGATATATACCTGTAATGTCTTCCCTAAAATATACGCTTTGACATCAGAGGTGTTTCCTGTCCCCACAACAATTTGGAATGCTGGAGCTGTGTTGTACTAAGCCTTTGATTTCACTGCAATGAAGAGGGTGAAATGCAAATGAATATTTCTAATGCAGAATAATAATCACTTTAATTGGATGAGCAGTAAATGTACAGAATGATCTAGGCTGAAAACAGGTGGTTTCAGCAGAGCTGTGGGATCCTAAAAACAGGCAGAGTTTCAAGTCAACAGATTAGAAAAAAGAAAAGATCATTATCTATGTCACAGTTAAATTCTCCCATTTATTTGAGGAGGGCTGGTCGCTAGGATCTCAACTGCCAAGGCAGAGGACACAGTCAAGAGACCCTTTGGCTAAATGAGATCTGAACTTATATAGCTCCTCCATAACTTGATGAGGTGGGGGTGAAAGCTATACTTAAGTGCTGGGAAGTGGGCTATGAGGATTAATTGAATGTCCAGGGAGAATGGAGTGAGTTTCTTGCATTTCTGCCTCATATTTTTAAGGAAAAAACAGGTGCTGTTTCTCTATTCAGAGACATGAAACTGCCAATAGGGTAAGAGGCCCCTCTCTGTTAAGAGGAACAATTACAGGAGGAAGGCTGCCTGCCCTCACAAAGGCCTTGGAGCACAGAAGAAGAGTGGGAAGTGTCTGTGTGAAGAAGTTCTGCACAAAGAAGGCAGGGGCAAGGGGATATCTTGGTTGAATGCTCCATGACATATAGCTAGGAGAAATTTGTTCTAAGGAATGCTTTCTTGCTCCTCTCTCTCCTGGGTTCTGTCAGAGCTGCTTGGAGCTGTGTCTGTGAACAGGCTGTTTGGTCTGGAACATAATTCACTTGACTCTGCCTCTTTCTGGGTGTCTTGCTGATGGCAGCTGATGTGTGGTGACATGCTGGTGTGCCATCCACCATGGTGGAAACATTGTCAGGGCCTCCCTCAACACACCTTCCAACTGCCTTTGGAAGGCTGGAGCAATCTCTCATCTACCTTGTTGTGGAATAAGATTTTTTACATGATTTTGGTCTAGCAGCAATTTAGGATTTATTAATATTTTTGAGATAGATCACAAAATTACGTTGTATAATTCTTAAAACTTAAGCACCAGCCAATTTAACAGAGCGATTCAATGGAATTTGTTGCACTCAAACTAGCGACATAGTTAAAGATTTGAGAATGGCAAGGGTCACCTGAAACTTACAGCAGGGTTGCACACACAGATGGGGTTTAAATGAAATCACACGTTCACACAGACAGGACAAACAGTTTAAATCAAATTGCGCGCACACACACGCATACACACACAGAGGTTAACCTGTGATTAAAATTTCCCTTTTCATGAATTTCATGAATTACTCACTTTTATGTGCCGGCATTCATCAATGCACAGTCAGTGAACCTCGCAAAGTCAGGCCTGTGAGTCCTCGCGAAATCATCAATGGACAATCCTTCAATCCTTGTGAAATCTATCCTGCGAGGCGTCCCAGCTCAGGGGGAGATACTGGGTCACACAGCCTGCTGCGGTCCCAGAGAGCTCCAAAGGTCTCACCTTGGGGTCGCTATTTATAGGATCTCAAGATGATTGGTGTTGGTCAGTATTTCCTAATTTGGCCACAATTCGTGCTGAGTCATTCTGGTATACAGTTCAGGCAGGAGCCGGTCCAGGTGCAGCCAGGGGGTGCCTGACCACCCCAGCCCCCGACTACTGCGCTTGCGGCCAAGATAACAGCACAATGGGAGTTTTCCTAAAGCATGCATGGCTTATCCTGGTATCTCAGGGTGTCCTGATGTACCATTCAAGCAGCAGACGGCCCAGGTGTGGCCAGAAGGTGCCTGGCACCCAAGTCACTGTACTTGTGACTAAGATAACAGCACGATAGGGCTAATCCTGATATCTCAGAGTGGCCCACGTACCACTACTACTACACCACCACCACATATACCAATCAGTCAGGCCACCTAGTAGGCAGGCACAGAGAAATCCAGACAAAACAAGTAGCAGTTCAGCAATCACAAAGTTCACTACTGTAAAGGATTAAGGATACCATCATGATTGAATTTTAAGTGGCAGAAACACTAGCTCAGCCCACACTATCCAAACATTTCTCTGCAGCTGCTTATTGAAAGTTTCTCTTCTTTAGTCAGTAATGATGTGAAACCTAAGCTCACAGGGATAACTCCTGAAGTCCTGTTATCAGCCTCCATGACTAAACTGGGAAACACAGTCCTACAAGTATATCTAAGGATGAAACTCAGACTGCCAGAAAGATGGGCTGAATATGTCTCCAGGCTTTTACCAACTTTGGCATCAGCTATTGCAGTGCCTTTAACAGGTCTGTTTTGACGAAGATCTAGAGACTTTTCTGACTCAGCTGCAATCAAAAAATCATCCATGCTCTTTATTTTCTCTCTTTGAATAAAAGAGTTTCTGTTTCCAGTTGCCAAATACAAAATCAATCCCACACGCATCCTCCTGAAGACAATGAAACTTAATGTGTATTGTTCTACAGCTTCATTCCTGACTGCCTGTCATATTTTAAAGTTAGAGATAAGATTGAAGGGAAAGTTTTGTTATTCAGTAACCTCCTCCATCTCTCTGCTTATGCAAGATTGACTTCTTGTTCTGTTTTGCCCAGTTTTCAATGACTAAAATGAAGCACTGCCTAGCACGAGCATGTTTCTCTCCGGCTAAGAGACATTACCATTAGTCTATTTCTTAGAGGTCAATCTACAGGTATTTTTGCTCTGTGTCATTCTATACCCTTTATTTCTCTTCCTCCACTGTAAAATAACTCTTGTTCTTCCATCTCCAGAGCAAAATAACAGATATTTTTGTCTCCTGTGTATTTACCTATCTTTGATCAAGTAATACACAACCTCTTTAGTTTTGTTGTTTTTTTGTTTTATATAGTACAACTCCCTGTCTTTTTGTTTCTTTAACTTGCTTCATTAGGCATATTCACTGGCTTTGAGCCCCACACATTCTTCATGATCTTAAAACTGTGTTAAAGACCAAATTCCTTGAGCATTAGAATACACAGGATAGTTTTAATTATTTTCTTGACAAGGCTACCAAAAAGACCCTCCAATTTAGAGACACTCTGTGCCTTTTCAACCGTCTCCTCAGTATGCAGCAGAGCAAGTGGAAGGAGTTTCAAGGTTGGGAAAAGAGCAGCTTGCATGTACACAACATTATATTTATAATTCTCTTGCCTCCAAAAAAGAGGCTTCTTGGGCTAACTATACGTCTAATATAATTGCCAAGGACAAGGATGAAAGCTGAATACATCTGATTAGAATCTATAATGTTTTGAACTGCAGGTTGCCTCTCAGACACATCAGGCAGCATCTAGAAAGAGGAGAAGCCAGTAGTTCAAGGAAATATTTTATCAAAGATGTACTACATCTTTATCCCATTTTTGTGGCTCTAATTCTGTGTTTTTCTGATTAGAGTAAGTCACAGTAGGTCCAGAAGTAATAGACCAGGACAGGTCACTTCTTCAGGACAACTCCATGAACATCTTCTGTAGCTGAGGCAATGTGCATTTCCAAAATGTAAAGTTTTACTAGCCCATGAGGGTGTCCAGGTTCAGATGCCTTTTTGGTCTTGTATGTAATTTAAAACTTCTACCTCACTGAGGATGACAGGAGCCCTATCACTGTGCTAACCAACAGTGCTGTACTTCAGTACTCTCTCAGGCTTCTGCCGTGTGTGGAAGTTGTGCCAAATTTTTTCATACATGTGCTCTGTTATTGTCTAATTTAGGATTTAACAAATGCTAGAACAAAGCGTGTTGTTTATTTTCCTTCCCAGTGGGGAGTGGTTTCTTGATATTGGAAATCTTGGTTCATGTATGTCAGAAAAACTGACGATGACTCCCCACAGTTGCGTTATATGTTAATAACAGCTTAACTTTTCATGTCTCCTCCTGCCAGGTAGTCTTCTAAAGACTTTCCTTCTTCCCATATTGGAATACTTAAGCTAACTTTGACGTGCTATTGTGTTATGAAAAAATTTTTTCTCCCCTCATGTCATGCGAACAGCAGAATAGCACATGTTGGCACCGAGTAGTTGTAAAGCTATGCTGGCCCACAGGTGCTAAATCATTTTCTTCCTTCAGATATGTTGTTCCTGGCTTTCTGTAGTCTCAGACAGATTGAGTATTTTCTGCCTGATGTTTTGAAAGTTTTCAGTGGAACCTTTCAGAATGCAGGATTTCGGAGAACACTTATAAAGCTTCTCACACATATTTACACCCTCTTTATGTTACTTTATGGGAGGAAGATATCTTCATTGGTGTCTGTGATCTGACTGTGTACCCAATTTATAAATATTTAGGCAGATTCTGCATCTGCCACAGGTCCATGAGATGAATAGCACCTACAACATGAATCAAATGTGGTCCGCTGTCAGAGAGCGGTGAGGGCTGGCTGTTCCCTAAGGGAGAGAGAGACAGGACCCAAGGGTGATCCTTGTGCAGGCAGTATCATCACTAATAGGGCAGAGTCCCACAGGGTCTTGACATAGTGGACAGAGTTGGATGCTGGTAACAGGGTCCACTGGTAGTCCCAGACATGACAAATGATGAACCAGAACCAGGGTCCATGCAAGGGTTTCAGTCATGAGCAGAAGGTGATCGAGCAAGGGACAGGACTGGAGATTGGGCTACAATGAGATTGGACTCCTGAGTCCACCCAGTAGAGAGGGCTAGGGACAAGTTCAGCATACATCTGAGGGGTCAGGTCCACCCAGGAGTGAAGCTACCTACCGTGTAGGTTGAAGGTCCATCCAGGAGTGGAATCTAGAGGGACAGGCTAGAGACTGGTACTCCTACAACAGAGCACAAGCAGGGACTGAAGGTCCAGGGCTGAGCTGAAATGGGGATCCTGGGCCCATGGGCAGAGGACGCAGGCGGAGGCCCCGACTGAGACTGGTCAGTGACATTTATACCTGTTAGTGCTCTCAGGGCTCTGACACCCATCTACTCAGGGTGGCAAACAATTGAAGGTTAAGGCACCTAAACCTTCTTAGCCATGTGCACATGTGATAGTTGTCTAAGCTCCACTAGAGCTGATATGAGCCAACGGCTTAAAAAATCTGCCTAAACATAGGCCATAGGCTATTTGCCACACACAAACATATCTGAAACGTCTACAGGGAGCTGGCTGGAGACCACGTGCATGTGTCTGAAGTGCTGGAGGCCAGGTGGGAATCCCTAGAGCAATTCAGCTGGCCCCAGGCACCCCTGTCAGACAGTCATGTTGTCAATGTCTGTTGCAGACATACTGAGCTGAACAGTTCATAGCATTCAATTCAGATGCCTATAGTCACTATCTAAGCCCATTTTAGACACCGTGGATGAGTTGTCTGACAAACTCAACATGGAGATGAGAACTTTCCAGGCTGATATAATAGCCTTGTCTTTTTTCGTCTCTCATGCTCAGCTCTGGAAGTCCCTATCTCATAATGATTTTGGCTGATGATTCCTGTTCTTCTTTTTCCCTCTCCTTTCACCACATGGGCAAAACGTCCACTGAACTCAAACTAGCACAGGGATTTTATAGGAACATGGACAGTGTGTGGGGAGGAAGACCATGTTTGTCCTGGAAACTCTTTGATCCAATCTTCTCCCTTTCACTTCAGTTATATGTGCTCCAGCCCCATGCTTGCCTCCATGTTTTAGCCCTAATCCTCATCTTCAGAACCAGCTTGTGTTACATTGGCAGCACATCCCTGACTGTGGAAACTGGGGTGCTGACAGATAAACTTGTCCAGAAAGGAGAGCAGTGCACTTAAACTATAATCATCATGAGTCACTACAGCAGCTTTTTAGAACCAAGAGAAGTATTTTGACTTGTGCTCCATTTTCAGTAAAAAGCCAGAATGTTCTGCAGAAATCAGACACTATAAAAAAAAAATAATTTCCTTGGTAGTCCAAATTTTCTTCTACTGGGTAGTTTTGATGTAAATTTTTCAGCAAGTGCTTGGAATAATCTTGTTTAAGACATGATTCTTTCAAAATTTTAACATCAGGAAAAGGCAAAGATGGGATTAAAAACCCCAGTCTATTCAGTGGGAATGCAATTATGCCTTTTTAAAAAAAGTCCATGCAAAGGTTTCATTTGGTCTTCCCTTGATGAAAGTTTTTGTAGAGCATGACTGGTTTTGGTCCCTCTTTGTTAAAACTTATTTGAGACACAGGGAAAAAGAACAAAGTCTTGTTAAGAACTATAAAGTATTCCATAAGAAGATGCTCTATTGAGGAGAAAACTGCATTAGTGAAGCTTGGAATTTTAGAATCTCTTCCTGATAAACCTTGAAAGATGAACATGTATGGAAAAAAAAGTTCTCTGCAATAATGAATCAGAAGCATGTAATATAACCTGTTGGCTTTTGTGGAGCAAGGCTGGAAAATGTCAAAAAGCAGTTATAAACAGTTTACAGCACTGGAGAAGGGATAAAAATTGATCACAGATTTGGGGGCTTGCTTTTGATGAAGCTATACTCGCAGCTTGTCATGTCTGATGCCACATGCTCAATGTACATAGGCGCATACAAACAAACTGCTTTTGCACTATACAGTCTGTAAGCCGTACACTGGCATAGACAACAAGGTTTCAGCCAAATATCTGCCAAAGGGCAGGGAAAACCCTTTGTAATTTCTGCCATTACTCATCTAATAAGATATAGAAGCAGCTGTTGTCCAGATTTTAGGTCATCAGTTTTAATGGTCTCTTCAGTTAAGGTCCTGCAGGATAAAAATAAGTCTAGAAGAACCTCAGATATTTACCTAGGAAATGCGAGGAACAGCAGACTAATTGGACTGAAACAGCTGCATGGCAGGACACAGCTGTTTTGGTGTGAGATAGCTCCTTCCCATCACGGAGCAGCCCCTAACTTTCACAGCCGTCCCTCAGAACTGCTGCACCAGAGCTTGCTGCTCTGATCCCCTGCACAGTCAACATCTGCGGCAAAGCACATAGCCTGGGAACAGTTAGCACTGAAATTAGCTAGTCTGGAGTGGGGAGGGGGTGCTTTTTCATTATTTCTCCTGCCTTCACTCTTAGCTGTTTGTGGCAACAATGGTGTTGTTTTTTCCCATTCTTAGAAATGGACAGTAAAGCTTATTAGTTTTGTACATGCCAGCTCCTCTTTTTTCAGGATTTCTATTTTTAACCTCTCCAGTTGTAGAATGAAAAAAAAGTCAGACTCCTACTCACCTTGTACCAGTCAGAAGTATATGTCACGTTGTTTTCTGTCATTAGTGTCTTAAAGCAGTCTGGAAGTTGGAAACATTGCAATAAGGAGTTGTGACTTTTCTCTCAGAGGAGCTTAAAGGGAGTGCTAATGTATTTGAACCAGATTTTAATTCATCACAGTTGAACTACTACCTGAGGCTGCAAAAGTCAGTGAGCAGATGAGTTAGGCTTTTTCCTGAGGGACTTTCCTCCTGCCTCCATAGGGGGGAGTGGACCAGCCTCTTTACAATCTTTCAGATGGCTTCTAGCTGTTTTGAAGACAAAAACTCTTCCATATGGCACTCTAATTGCACAATAAAAGTGATTTAATTGGAAATAATTACTTTGTTTTCAAAGTATCAAAATTATTTCAGCTCAGAGCCAGCTTTTGGAATAGTATCTTGTAAAAGAGTTCATAGATGATGGAGGTGTCTGTTTCACTTTTAACTATTGTGTACATCCTTCAATTTACCTACTTGGTATTGTTTATATTGCTACAAGGAACTAAAGACAAAGGGCTGTTGGTAAGAGGAGTCAGAAATGAAACAAGGGCAGAGATAAAATATCTTCAAAGAAAATATCAGAAGGCCTTAAAAGAACAGAGGAGGCCTAGGGGAAGTGCCTAATTATCTGGCTGCAGCCAAGTATACAGGCATGGGGTTTTTTCCAATGTTGGGGTCTAAGATCAAAAAATAAGTGAACTCTTACAAAGCATTTCTAGAGATAGTTTGGGGGGAAGCAGGAGCTGGAGTAGGGGAGTAAGTGAGGCAGCAAAAAAGCTATTTGAGGAAGGTGTTGCAGGATTGAGACCAAGAGAGGCAGAGGAGGACCAGGAAGCTCCGGGCAATGAGCCTGGCTGTTCGAGTTAAACAGGAGCATCCTAAATTTGTGAGGAGATTGTGAACTTTAGTTAAACTCAATGAAGCTTTGCTGTTGGGCTAACTCTCTCCTCTGGCAGCTGTTTGAGTAAATAAGCAATCCTTCATTTTGACAAAGCTCTTTTACATCACTTTCCTCAGCAGCTGGTCAAAAGCTTCCCAGAGGAGTTTCTTGGAGGTGTAAGTGTGGCTGAGAGTGTGAGACCAAGTTCCCGAGCAGCTGTACCTTGACAGAAGTGAAAGAAAGAGTGCTGATTGCCTGACAGCAGTGTTTAAAAGGAACTAAAAGGGTGTGATGCAGAGTTTGGTTTGTATAATGATGGAGATTTTTATTTTGGGATAGCTTTAGTGCAAAAGATTCCAAAAATAGCTCTGGCAAACAGCTTACACCTGTTAGACCCACTCATAAGATAGTCTAAAGTAAGCAATTCTGCTGCTGAAATATGTACTCACACAGCCTTTGGAATTACTTTAATGATCCAGGTGTGACTCCACATTAGCAGCTGTACTGATGCAACTTTCACCTGTAGATCAGTTTGTGGTGATGTCTCTGCATTTCTGCTGTCACTCAGTACATCCAAACTATGCTTTTATATCACTTCAGAGGCATGATCTCATGCACTCAATTATCCCAGAGTAATGTGAATTGTTAAGGTCATTCTGTTGTTAATTAATTGGTCGTGCCACGTAAAAATAGTCTCTCTGCAGTCCTCTGCATTAATGTGAGCTTCTCCACAGACTTAGCAGTTTGAAGTGTCTCACCAGCAATCTAAATGACACTGACATGCTGGGTTGATAGTTATTCTCTGTATTGCAGGAGGGAAAGATTTCAATAACATTTCAGCTGTGTTTGGATGCCTGTTGGAAATACTCTCTCTGAAATACCAAATGAAATCCATGTGCCATAAAGAGAATAAGCAAAAAAGTGAAGATCATTTGGCTATGTCTGAAGAGCTCATGTGAACCCGCAGTGTGAGCAGACAGACGATGAGAAGCAATAAAATTATCGCTTTTTAAAAACATGGCTGAGAGTCTGGGAAGCCACCTGTAGGGAACCTCTAAATGCTTGGCCCCGCTAAGTAACTGACCATATTGTTTTTAATAATCTCCCAATGTAAACTTGGGGAAGTTTATTCATAAACATCATTGTGATTTCCATGGGCAACTAATCATTGCTATTATACTCATGCCCAGCTGCAGCTGGCTGCAGCTAAAAATGGAATGCTGGATATTTTTTTTTCCCTGTAGTTTGTTTTGGTAATTAAGATTCTGATAATTGGAGCATTATTGTGAGAGTGAGAAGCATGAAAGCTTTGCAAAGCTCACCTTGTGATCAAGCTTCTCATGTGAAAAGCTTGGCTCAGGGCCTACTGATGGGCAGGATTATTCCGAGTCCTCCACTGCTCTCATTCTTCTTTTGACAGTCCTTTCAGGATCGCAGAGTGCTGATACGAATGACTGCTTCCCTTGGCAAGCAGCACTTCAAGCCTTCTCTCTGCACCCCAATTACATGATTTCTCTAATTAGTCTCTCCTCATGAACCCCACTTGTTTTTCTGACCCTTGGGAACTCTTTGTCCTTCGGTTAGGATATAAGGAACATGAGAACACAAAGAAAAAAATAATCACCATGAGAGTAGTTAACCACTGGAAGAAGGGCCCACAGAGATGGTAGAAGCTCCATCCTTGGGGATGTTCAGACCTTGACTGAACCCTAAATCAGGCTCTGAGCTGCCTCACCCAAATTTGAAGCTAGCCTTGCTTTGAGCAGGTGGGTGAGAGTAGTCATTTCCAGGAGTCCTTTCTAGTCTAAGGTTTTCTATGATTGTGTTCTTATCCTGGGGTGTTTTTTCCATTAGTACTGAAATGCAGAAAAGGTCATTCAATCATTTAATCTGAACCCTTGTAGAGTTTTGGCTATGGAAGCTAGGAAGTCCTGAACTGAGTCCAAGAAGAAATTCAGGCCTCAAACACCTCTTTGTACATTTAGAGGTTGTCTTTTGAGGTCTACATCCCTGCACATATATATAAAGTTTTTATAAAGTGGGTGGAAAATCTTGCCAAACCAGATAGGGACACGTCTTAAACTCATATCACCAAGAAGTATATGCAGCTCTTGGGCATGAACTGAGCTGGTGCTGCCTCAGCACAGCATAAATTCAACTGCATGTCGCTGGGAAAGGGAAACAGCTTTTCCTTTCTTCAGGAGCCACCAAAGACCAGTGCTCTGTCAGGTTTTGCATAATTTGCCTTGCGGCAACAGTGAGTGACTCAGTTGAATCAGACGAAACTGATTGATAAAAGGTAAAAAGAGGGGGGTTTCTGTCTAAAAGTGGGGGTGCCCAGGCACAGAAGCTGTTATATTCCCTAATATCTTTGGCAATCTCTAAGCATGTTTTCCAAGATAGTAAAAAAGTGGTGGAATTAAGGTTATGAAGTCCATAAGTCTATGGACCAAAGCCTGTAGGTACCTGAACTCTATGGACAACTTTCCAATCAGTAAGCGCCTCAACACAGCTGGGACTCTCAGAAAAGGATGTTTCTCGTTTTTTGTTCCCTAGTGAACAAACAGTGGTGCCCATCACAGTCCCCTTTGGCTCCCTTTATGTAGAAGTCGAATGATTAGAGGATTGGGCACAGAACTAGGGAGGTTCATCAACCTTGCTAAGTAAGGGCATTCTCCCCATCCTTCCAAAGAGGGGCCTCTGGGCCTAGAAAATCACACAAATGAGGACATAACAGTGGTATTGTGGTTACAGCACACAACTGGGGAGGGGGAAAGACTTGGTTCTGCTCCTAATTCCCAGAAACTACTTCTGTGTTTTATTACTTATGCTTCCGTAATAACAACCGTTAGGTAAAATACAGGAAAGTCTACTAGAGTAGTAAGAATATTATGCAATTCAGGATGCAAATAAAACACATGATTATACTTTGCCTAGTCCGTAGGCTGCTTGAAAGGCATAAATTAAAAGCTATGTGAAACCTAGAGATGAGACATTAAGATTCTGCTTCAATTCTTCCCAAGATTTTTATTAAAAAATGACTTTAAATAAATGAAGATCAGACAAATTAATTTACATATGGAATGAGGTCTGCTTGGAATTCTCTGATATTTGAGCTCATGATGAGATAGTTCATTACAAAAACAGAAAAACAGTGTTTACAGACAAAAAGGAGTATCTTTTTGTTATTTCAACTGATACTTTTGGAAAAAATAAACAAGTTCTAAGGTAAAAAAAANCGTTACTCATAATAAAACAACAATAATGAAGTTTTAATTGTAATAGCCTGAAAAGGTCAACTGACAATTTTGGGGAAAAATAAATAAAAGAGTTAAAAAACTGGCTGAATTTCTCAATATGAAAAAAGTCATTACAATTTTGATTTGAGGGTTTTTTTTTTCTTTTGACATGTCAGAGAAACTTGTGCAGTTTCAGAAATTAAAGGAGACTTTCTATGTCTGTTTGGTTTTTAAGAAATTACTCTAGTGAACATTACTGAACAATCTTGAGAGTAAGCGCAAACAAATCCAGCAACCTGAATATGAGATAGAGATACTAAATTTGATGTGGGGAAAGAGGTAAGATCTAGATATCTGAGTAACAGAGCAGGAATTTGCTTTCATCCTTCTTTTACATGGGATAATTGGAAAAAGTAAAGCCATTATTTTAGAAAATTATCTGCAAATTTGGATGCATACATTTCAAGTGATTCTTAGTTAAGATACAAATTTCAGAGTTAAAGACCCTACCTGATGCGAGTGCTTGAATAGTCTTGGAATTTGATCTTGCATGTCTAAATTGTAGATCACAGACAGTGTGGTATCAGAAATAATAAAAAAAACCCAGAACAGTTTTGAATGTTTGACCTATGACTTTTCTTACTGTTCTTAAAAGTCCAGAATGGTCATGGCCATACTCCCACTGAGCTCAGTGGCAATATTCATTTTGACTTACATTCATACATTGACTTGTATATGGTACAGTGACATGGTAGAATTTCATTTGTATTTTTATAGTATTTGGGAAAATAAGATTGCTTTCTCTAAATGTGATCATTGTGGACAAAGTGAACATACACACACCAAAGAAAAAAGAAAGAAAAAAAAGATACACCTGATTTCATTCATTGTTAGTTTACATTTTCCATTCTGTGATAGTGTCAGTGGTTCTTGGGACACCTGGTGTTCCTTTGATGATGATGGATTGGTGATACTATTCCCTGAAGAATAGCCCAGGGCATTCTTTATTATTTTCCTTTCTATTTCAGACATTTTATTAAGCATCAAGCTCTGTTCTTCCAGTGCAGGCTTCCCTTTGATTAAAAGCAAATGATTCTCTAAGTCAGGTTTGTCTGGTTGAGAGCCATTTCCTATGTTCATGCAACCAGGTCTGTCAAACTGTGACCCTTCCTCATCCCTGACATGTTTACGTTGTCAAGGTCACAGAGAGAGACGTAAATTGCTTGGTTTGAATAAAAACAATCAGAATGTTTAAATCACAAGCAGATCATAACCCGGTGACATGGCAATGGAAATATCTCAAAGTGCTGCCCACATTTTTCAAATGAGATGCTGTTACAGAATTGATTTATGGGCAGTGATATTTTAACAAAAGAGAAGCTTGAAAATATCTGCATCTGGCATTGGTTAGGGGATGTCTGGAGGCAGCTGGGACTGATCCAAGCCCCAGCTACATCTACCCTAGTAAACTAGCCGTGTCCAAAATCATCCCTTGGTACTCTGGCTGACTGGCACAGAACAGCCCATGTCCATACTCTTAACTTTTCTTGCTCTCTAAAGGGTAACTGTGTACAGACTGGTTACTGGAGTAGTTTCCGCCCTCTGCTAGGTCCTAGGGGAAGTGCTAGATGTCCCAGACCAAAATTATGTTGGTCTGAAGAATACAGCAATACATACAGTCTTGGCCTTGTACCCATTGATGTTCCCCCATTCTGTTTAATTTACTAGGAAAGTAGGTATAACCTTTGAGTGTTTCTTGCTGTGTCCAGCAAACTCCACTTTCCTTGGTCCAGATTCATTACAGCTAGCAGGCACTTAACTGAGTGATTTAATGTAAAGCAGGAGCTGAGATGGCCCCATTTTCCCTCATGGAGAGAGATGGAGTCCCTCACATAGAAGGTAGATAGATAACGCTGCTTTCTTGGAGATACCTGTCTCTCTCTCCAGAATGCATGGGAGATTTAGATTGACAGCTCCCTAATGTGGGCACCTCTGCCTGGTGCCTGCAGTTAGCCAGGATGAATCTGGGGCTTTGTCTTTCTTTCCCATGGGAGCTGGGAAATGTATGGATTCAGTGAAATTTGATGCTCAGGAAGTCATAGTCCAGTATATTTTAAATGCTCAAAAATAGTTTAAGCAGGTGTGTTCAGTGGAAGTATTCACAGTTCAACATTTCTGCTATCAGACTCAATTTTAAAGTATACATTTTTAATCTAAAAATAGGATGCAAACCCAGATACCATCCAGACTGGCAGCAAGATCAACCTAGCCTCAAACAGGCAAAGAAAATTGAATGTTGATACAAACTGCTGACTTATTAACTGGAGTTTATTATCAACATTGCAAGAAATATGTAGCAAAAGCTGAAAGCTAAGTAAGATTTTCATTTACATGACCCTTGCTAGAGAGGCACAATTTCTAGTAAGTCTCCACATTTGTATTAAAGACTACCTCCAGCTCACCCACTTTAGGGTGGATAACCCAGTGGTTTAGTGCAATTAGAAGTGCCTAGCTATTCTTTGCATGTCATCAGCAACAGAAAACGGTATACCTTAACTTCACTAGCCCATTAAGCTCAGGAATATCTTAATGCCACAGTTCACATTTGGGCAAACAAGTTTTGTCCTGTACCATGAATGAACAAAAAGGAGCATGACTGTATTAGCACAAAGCTGAATTGAAGCTAACAATAACCTCTTGACTTTTGGTTTACTTTTCCTTGTTTTAGCAATCATTTTGGTTCTTCTAGTTCAAGTGGCCTATGTGTTTTAGGACCAAAAAGTGATGGAGAGAAGAGACACCTGTCAGATAGTCTGAGAGGAAAATACTGATAATAATAATACCAATACAATCACTGCTCATGCTGGAGTCCACTGCTTTCATCTTCTAGGTGGGTGGAGAGACGCAGGGCAAGGCTAAGTGCCTTTTCCAATGAGAAAAGTGTCTGGACTGTCACAGCCCCCTGTTAGCTGCAGGGAGGGAAGAAGATTAAATCTCTTCAATCCTCTGCTCCCAAAGTGACTTTGGTTTAGAGAAGAGGGCAGGCAGGAGCAGAACTAAGTGAGGCCTGATACTTTCCTTTGGAGGAGAGAAGTGGGGAGCAGGAGTGGGGCAAGCATTGGAGTAGCCTACTCCTATTTCAGTGTTCTGTAGACATCCTGTGTGATGGCTCATCCCTTTCTTGTCCTCCTGCCTGGCGTCCAGGAGTCAGGAGACAGACAATGGGAAAATAAAAGACTGCTTTAAGCAGCAAGGTATGTTGAAACTGAAGGAAAAATAATAGTATTGAGATTTTAATTCATCTTCTGATCTTAGAAATATACAGAACTCTTCTATATTCAGAAGGTCCCTTTTATTACAAAAAGAAAAGAGAAAAAATAATTCTAGGAATTAGGGCTTCAGGAAATACAAGATATTGTGAGACTGACAGTTAATCACTGCAGTTGTTAACCTTGCGCCCACATTGCAGATTTGTTACCTATCCTGTATGAGGAAAAACACCTGCAGTTCAGCCACATCCACTAATGCAGATACAAAGCCCATGAACTTGTACTTCTTTCTGATTTGTGGAGGCTAAGACCCTGGTGCTTCTGCAGTGAAATCTAGGGATGAAGTCTCTGGTACCCACTAATCCTCCTATTGAATTTGAAGTCTTCTTGGATTTCGGACCTCGGTTTTCTTCAGTGAGCAATCAAACAGAATATCCCTCCATAAAGCCCTGCTGACATGGCTCTGGGCCTTTTGAACCCTCCAAACTGAGATTCTCCATTCGCAGTATCCTTTTGCAATTTTCTGTGGGGGTTTTAGGAAATCTCTTCCTCTAATAATAAGTCAAGATGAAAACTCCAAGCGCCGACTCTGGTTATTGTGAAATTATTGGTACAAACACAAGGTTTAGTCTATTACTATTACCACTGCCTAGAAGGGAAATTTTTGTTAGAGGGAATCCAGCACTACCTGTATTTTCCGAACACATTGTCTGTAGAGATCATTTCCATTTCATTTCAATATCAAATCCAGTATTGTCCCTGTTTTATCTCTTCAGAGTTTGGAAAAAATAATTTCTTCTTCTCACAGCCTTTCTTTCCCTCTCTTCCACCTGGTCCTTCTCCGTGCCAGACCTTTTCTCATGCTTGAAACAAACTCTCCGTTCCTCTGGCTGACACATTGCCTTAAACCTCCCTGACACTTGCTTTGCATCTAGCTTTCCCATGCTATTTGCTCTCAGTAGATGACTTGCTGCCAGAAGAACCAGGGTTCTGGGCCATCCACTAAAATAACAAAACAAAACAAAACAAAACAAAACAAACCTCACAATTTACAAATAGCTGAACTTTTATTCCAGCTTCATTCTGTGTCCCCATCTGCTAATTTAAGAGGAGAGCTCTCTCAGAGAAGAAGGATCCATGTAGGGACAGCTGCTTCCACAGCCCTGACAACCTCAGGAGGTCATTAAAGGAAACATCCCCAAAAGATATTTAGTGAGCTGTCTCCTGCAAAGAGCTGATGAAACTTTACATTCCTAGGGTCCTCACTTCTCCTGGGCCTGATCCTTTACTGTGGACTGCAGTGAAATAAGGGTCAGATTGATTGGTATTTACCCAGATGCCCACAGGGGCCACTTGCCCCACTCAAAGTACACCCCACACAAAGGACTGAGGCAGCTGGGAGCTTTGCCCCAGGGATGTTCCCTTTCCTGGAGTCCAAAATATTATTCTAAAAAAAAACCAGAGAGGGAAAGAATGAAAATGATAACAATATGCAAGCGATTCCATCTTTGATTCGCTCATCAAGCCTGGATACGTTTTTTTGTTTGGTTCCCCTCCCTGCCCCCAGATAAAGGTAGGTCCATCATGTCTTGAAATGACACTGCCAAATGCAAAATATCTAATGCTGTCTATGAAAACTCAGCAGGCCCAGAAACATCAACAGTTTCATTTTTGTTTTGATTGGTTTCCCCAGTTAATGTTAGTTGGTAGAATTTAGGTTAAATTTGCAAATAATTTCCTTCAACTCAGTCCTGGTGGTTTTTTTTTTTTTTTGCCAAATAACATACTAAGCTAAGTATGTTGATGTACAACATACAGTTAAGCTCTTTTGCCTGTCTCTGGGAAGGAGGAACATGACTTTCACCTCCATCATACAGCCAAGGGGCTGATGGACGGGTTGACCTGCCACAGCCCAGGAAAACCGAAAAGTTGTACCTCAGGCCTCAGGGATGTACCAAACGAAGCTTGTTTACATAGATGTACTTGGGTCAGCTTTAAAATAGCAGTTGAGGCTGGCCAGCCACTGTGCTATTAATTCAGCTCCTCAGCTGTGCTGGACCCAGGTTAAGCTGGCTTCCCTCGTGCTGTTGCTACAGGGCTAAGAATCTCCTGGTTTCAAAACCACCTTGAGCATGACTCCATGAGCAACTTTTCTCTTTCAGTACATTACTGACATCCCTGGAAAGAGCCTGTGGGCAGAGATGACACCTTCCTGTGTGTCAGCAAAAGGCCATGCTCATCTATCTTGCACTACTCTGTTTGAGGACTAATCCTGGTTTTGGAACATTTTGTTGTTCTTTGATTTCATTCTTGATTGCAAAGCATACTTACACGAAGCCAGATCTTAGTGTCTGGAGTGTTTATCCACTCTTCTGAAGTCCTAATTGTTTGTTAGTCACCTCCTAATTGATTGCCATGACATAGTGATTAGGAAGGCTCAGACAGAGGATAATGACTTCAGGCGGGATGTACGCTGGAAAGCCTGAGTAATATTAGGCATTCATGTAAATTGCTCTCTTAATAAACAGCAGTTAGGTTGGGGCTGGCCTGGTGGAAGGTGTGGTGGGGAGAAGGACCTTCCATGGATCATGCGACTGCATGAGCTGACAGGTCCAGGAGTAATATAAAACCTTCAGTGACATCCTGCCGGTGTGGACAACTGCCTTCAACATCTCTTTCAACCTGTTTTTTTTTCAAACACTGCCTGTACCACTGACTATGTTTGCCTGTGGCCCTTGTGCAAGGTACAAAAAGGAAGGAATATCCCCTGTTCCTCATGGAGTTTGGGGATTTCTGTGTTGAGTTACCAAGACAAGAGGGGAAGAAAATTGCTGCTGACACAGCTACAGGGAGAGACACCATTTCAAACACTGAGACAGCTTGAACTGTTCATCCTCTGCAGAGGAGCTCCAGGCTGGATTGAAGGACTGTGTGGGCATTGACGCTTACAGAGAGCTCTGCCTTGGTGAGCTGTTCACCCTTCCTACTGTATCCCCACGGCTGGGCTGGGAGCAGCAGGCAGGTGCCCCGAGGAGTGGGGGTCTGGTCCTTTCTCCACATGGCTGTGAGCAATTCCTTAAGCAGTCTGTGTCACTGTTTGGGGTGTCCGTGCCCAGGTGTTGGCAGCGGGGGGCTGCAGGGCGGCCTTTGTGAGGAGAGGCCGGGGCCGCCCCGTGCCGGACACAGCCGGTGCCAGCCGGTGCCAGCCGGCTCCAAGGGCCCCAGGGCAGGACACAGCTGAGCCCCTCAGCCAAGCCGGGGGCGCCGGGGGGAAAAGGGGTTTCAGCAAGGGCCAAAGGCGGCACAGGCAGAGGAGGAGGAAGCCGAGGAGGGAGCAGCAGCGGAGGGACCCCGAGGCCGGAGGAGGAGGAGGAGGAGGGCGGGAGGGGCTGCAGGCCCGGAGCAGGGATCCCCTGCAGCCCTGCAGAGACCCCGCTGGAGCAGAGACCCACCCTGCAGCCCGGGGAGGGCCCCACGCCGCAGCGGGGGGAGATTTCCTGCGGGAGCCGCGGCCGTGGAGAGCCCGGGCGGGAGCAGGTTGTCCCTGAGGGACTGCAGCCCGGGGAAGGGCCCGCGCTGGAGCGGGGAGACGTGTGGGGAGGGAGGAGCGGCCGAGAGGGGCTGTGATGGACTGACCGCAGCCCCCATCCCCACCCCTGCGCCCTCGGGGGAGAGGAGTCGGGAGTGAGGGGGGGCCCGGGGAAAAGTCGGGGAGTGTTATGAAGGCGTTGTTTTAATATTTGTCGTTTTTCTCACTACCTGAACCTGTTTTAAATGGCAATGAATTAAATTAATTTTCCCCAAGTTGAGTCTGGTTTGCCCATGATAGTAAGTGGTAAGAGATCTCCCCGTCTTTATCTGTACGGGGTCTGGCTGAGGGGGAGCTGGTTTCCCCCAGCAGCCTGCTGTGCTCTGTGTTGGTGGCTGGAGGCGGCACCAGTGTCTGGCTGTGGCCGGGCGGTGCCTGCCCAGCCCCGGGGCTGTCCCTCTNGGAGAGGTGGGGAGTGGGGTCCGTGTTGTCCTTTCCCTTTGGTTTCTGCATGTGGTCTTTGTTTTATTAAACTGCCTTTGTCCTGACCCAGGAGGTTTCTTTCCACCTCATTTTCTCCCCCTGCCCTGCTAAGGAGGGGAGTGATAGAGCGGCTGGGTGGCACCCGGTGTCCAGCCAGGGTCAAACCACCACATTATCTTAACTCATGAGCTTTTTAATCCTGTTTTCTCGCCTGTCGGGTTGAGGAGGGGGAGTGACAGAGCAGCTGGGTGGGCATCTGGCTGCTGGCCAAGTTCAACCCACCACAGTTGCAGCCCCTCTCTTCTAACATGAAACTAATTGTCATTTGACACAAGAGACTCGTTCTGTACAAGCTCTTGTTCAGCTCTTAGGCAGCTACCTATTCTAAATTCATAGTATAGCCATTATGGTGTATGGACATGACCATGGCAAAAATATAACTTTTATGAGGTTAACTAGTAAAACTGGAAAAGCAACCAAAAAAACCCAGACAAGTTTGCGGGTACACCAGTCTTTCTTCAGGTCAAGGGTCTGTGTGCCTATAAGCTTGTTCTCTTTTTCTAACAGAATCTAATGCTCGAATAAGAGATCTTCTAAAAAGCTTGACTCGCTGTCTGAGATCAACATCTTGCCTCCTCCTTTACTTGTTGGAGAGGACTTAACTATCTCTGGTGGGTGACCCAGGCCATCTTAAGAGTGCAGTATTATAGCAGGGATGAATTGCCTTTTTGAATTTTTTTTTTCTATCACTTCAGGGGAAAGTTAGACAAACTTAAAAAGGTTATTTAGCTTTTAGTTGGCTGAAGTTAGGTGTGATGTATCCTACCCTTAGCTCCTGCCATAATCTATAAGAATAACCAGGTAGACATTTTGGCTGGAATGGAGGGCAAAACTCACACCATCTGGCTATTTTAGCTACAATGCAGGGGACCAGTATATTCCATATAGCCAGTACACAGGTGCCTACAAGGGGCACTTTCAAAGCCCTAAGTTAGCTGCCAGCTACATACAGGGATCCACAGAAATATCCCTCATCCCTGAAAGAAGCAACCTGCTGCTGTGCACAGGGCCCAGACACTGCATCTGGTTTTAAAATGGGGCCTTCCTGCAGGACTCTGGAGTCTTTAAGTGCCTTAAAGATGTCTGGATGATTTGCAAAAAATATCCATCCAGGTAAGACGTTAAATCTCACAGGAAGTAAAGGGGAAACTCATTTGAATGCTATAATAGCACTCCCTTGACACCTCTTTATCTTTAGAGGTCTAGATTCTACTGTAAATCTTGTCTGATAGGCTTACAGGGACTTAGATGTGATAGTGCTTCACCAGCAGCTAAAAATAGAGTGCATTTTTATTTTCTCAGCCTTCTTTGAATTGCTGCTTGTCCCATCCATTTGTATTTGAAGAGAAAACTGTCATTTGCCTTGTCCTTGTACTGGCTTAGCACAAAAACAGTCCCCAAAAGTTGATACCTCCATAGCAAATGGTAGCCTGAGGCTTAGTGGCCAGGCAGTCCAAGCAGACTGAAGGTGTGCCTGTTTCCTGCATCCAGTGGTATAGAGGAGAGTAACAGGGATATCAGTCTCCCAGGCTGAATGACCAGATGCCCATTTACAGCTGGGAAAATCCAGGATAAATGAGTATACATGCTGTTGCCAATAGCCATTGCTTTATTCCTAGTATGTGAATGTGCCAAGCCTATCAACAGCACCATTGAGAAGTTAACTCATGGCTACAGACAACAGGTGCTGAGGCATCCTCCACTCCCCTGAAACCTGTTTATTTGTCACCGAAGGTAAGGCCTGTGCTGTGCAAAGAGCAAAACTCCCGATATAGAAGCTCTCAGCAGGTAAAGTTTAAGAGAAAGCGCCTGGTTTAGAGAACGCTCAGCTCCTGCCCACTGGTTTCTCCAGGCCTTCCTATGGTGGTTTTTTTTTTTTTGTCACGGACATCTTTTTAACACCTCCCTGCTCAGAATCAGAAGGTGCTTTGGTAGACTTTGATATAGCTTCATGACAACCCACCAAGCTAAGCAGCAGTCCATTTTGCAAAGGCAGAAGCAGAGGTTTGGAGCACGAGCACAAGGAAAGACATAGTTACCTCCGGGATGAGTGCATGTAGTCTGTGCAACCACCATGGGAGGCACAGGAGGGAGACATACATCCCAGCAGTGACCAGGTTTAGCTTGGTTTCTGTTTCTGAATCTCTGAGATGGGGAGAATGATGTCTTCATCTGGGCAAGATTGTTTCAGGTCCTTTGTGGCAGAAAGAAGTTGAAACCTTCACTTCTTCCCTCGACCATACAGATTTGTACTTTCTCACAGGTTCCTGCCTCCAGATTCCTTCTCTATGAGGAAACCGCCATGCTGCAGGCTGAGGGTCAGTGCAGCACAAGGGAAGCACTGAGAGGAGCCTGTCCTCTGCCCCCACTGCCAAAAGCACATCCCAGCTGCAGTGGCTGACAGCGTGTGGCTGTGTGTGCTGCCACCTCGCCCTTGGCAGCTTGTAGACATTTTCTATTTTTGGCCACATGCTCTAGTTGTTCCCCTTCCAGCTCGATTGCGCCTTTAACCCAGTACTGAGCTAAAGGATAGGAAAGGATTAACAGGGTCTGCTGACCATGAGTGCTGCAGTTTCATACCTGAAGCTGCTTTTAAAAAGTAATATGTAAGTGCTCAGTGACACTGCCTGTGCATCTCTTTATAATAGTAATTTTCTTAGTCCTTGTTTCTGCTCAGTTTAAATAGCTTGGATTTGATCTTTTCCCTTCAGTCTTTCCCTTCTCTGTGCCAGCACTGAGTTCACAGATTCTGTTTGTGCCACCACGGTCTATCACTGTAGGAAAGTGGGATCTGTAGGTAGGCCTTTCCTCATGTATAAATGTATCTGTTGGTTTATGAAATCCACCCACATTTGTTCTTAAAAAATGTCAATAAATACCAACACCCAATTAATTTTTAAATCCTGATGTGGTACCTTTCTAGCATCCAGTAACTGGTCCTGGGTGAACTTCCTCAGATCCAGAGCCATGAGTTTCATTTGTTTATACAGTTATTCACTTATTTATGAATCAAAGAACAGAGCAGATGAGCACCATGTCCTGCCCTCAGTTGGCAGAAAGCAGCTGAGTACAGCTGAAATCAGTTCAGTTAATTGATAAAAAAACAGCTGAGGATCAAGCTGGGTGAACCTCTGTGAGTGCTCACTATGTTGCTAGGACTATGTTGCTTTGTTCCATTTCCAATTTCCTATTTCAGTTTTATATTGAAGCAGCCAAACTTTTTGGGAGTAGTGGAAAAGAAGTGGGAGGTTAAAAGATATTGACTGCTACAGCTTTTTTCAGGACCACTGTGCTTCTGCACTTCAGCTGGGCTTTTTCCTGACCTGACTTTGGAACTAATTAGGAACTAGTCAGAAACAGATATTATGACTGGTTTTATGTAAATACTTGTATCCTCAGAGCTAGAGAGCTCTGCTGCTGTCTGGAAGATGTGGGGAACCAGGTAAGTGGAGAAGCATTGTCTGAAAATCAAATAAAGCTGTAGTCTCTGATGCTTGACCTATGATGCAGGGAAAGGCTGGTTGTTAGTTTTCCTTTAGTAGAAAAGGAAAGTAGAACTTTTAATGTCAAGGCTGATTAGGCAGCTGTGAGTAACTGAAGGAAGTGCTATTGTGTTTAAGATCCTGGGAAAGTAAATATGAAAAAGGGGCGGGGGGGGCAAAATCATCCTCAGCTGTAAGGAAAACAGATTATTCATGTTGGAGCTTCGTAAATGGTCCTAGATAAGTGCCAGAGAGGTAGCAGCTGTTCTTATTACATCCTGGTGGTCAGTGGGGCCGTGTACCAAGAGAAGACCTCTCCTGGCCGTAACACAGGAGAAGCTTGCACAGATAGATATACAGGCACACCTTTTAATCCTGTGTGTGGCAACAGATCTAGACCTCCCCACAATGATATGCCAAGGTTCCTTGCCTGCTCTTTATTAATGCTTGTCCTTGGGGTCTCAGCTGCGTTTCCCAATTACTAAAACCTGTTTTGTCCTAAGAGGATTCTCTCTGTTCACAAATTCAGGAGTTTCCTTCGTTTGTAGCTCATAGCCTAGACAATCCATTAATTATAGGCATCTATACTTTTGAACGCTCTTTCTAGGAGCTGTGGCCACTGAATCCTTTGTCAAACTCTTCTGTAAAAATTTCCACCCTTGAACTCTACTTTGTGGGGAGAAAGAGAAGATAGCAAAATGAAACTGGAATTCCTATGCCCCATGTGAGCAACAACTGTTTGATACTTTAGCAATCGAGGGATGCAGCAAGGGATATTAGAAACTGCAAAACTTTCCCATGAGACTTTTTTTAGGGTAGTTGTTGGCAGGATATGCTTTTCCCTTATGAAATCTAGTCAACTCCCTTGTTTTTTATGTTTCTTTGTTATGATGAGATAAGCAAGAGGCATTGAATTAGAATTTCTGAATTCTGTTCCTACCTTTACGACTTACCTACCACATATCCTACAAAAAAATTCTGCCTTTTCCAAACTGTTCATTATTTCTGTCTTCCTGGATATTTGAGTCTTGGATCTAGGATAGTTTTGTCACTGTAGGTAAGGTAATGCAAAATAGTCATTGCCTACCTCTCTTGTAAATTCCTTTTTTCTTATAGGGAATCAAGTGTATGCTTGTACGTGTGTGGGGGCAAAGCACGGATTACAATAAATATTTTTTACAATACCTGCTATTCATTAAGCTGTTATTACTGGTAGCAGATAGCTATTCATACAACATATTCAGTTATTCATTCACTTTGTTCACTTACACACAGTTACCCAGTTGGAACAATAGCTGGGAAAACAACCCCAGCTGCTCACTCAGAAGTAGAATTAACTTCTTGGTCATGTTCAAAGTCCCTCAGAAGGTCCTTTGCCTCTCCAGGTATATATACACTCCTGTAGTCTTCATGGGCATATGGCTGCCACCACCTCTGTCTGGCCTGAGTTACACAGCCTGTGGTTGATATTAGTCTGTGCTTATGTCCTTGTACAGATTCAGCAGATTTTTGGTGCTGTGAGTTCATCAGCTCTTGCAAATTCTACAGGAGACTCCTAGTGTCCAGAGCCTGTCGGTCCATCACAAACTTTCATACAAAAGTCTTCTAAGTAAGTACATTGTTTTCCTCTTTCTGGCCTGTTGTTTTCTGGTAACTATTTCTCCATCCACAGCTACAGACAGCTACACGATTTGTTCACTGAAACAGAAAGAGCCTTTACGACTCCTCTTCCCTTGGCCATGAAATATTTCTCTTTTTAGGCCATTGCACTGAATGTGCATGTGCAATTTCATGTTGTACTTCACCTGATCTAAAGGCAAGTTGCTGCCAGAAGAGCAGATCTCCCACCTCCTCCCCTGCATCAAATCTAATGTTTGTCTCCAGGGTGACCTTGATCTCTTTGTTGACCTGAAGGAAAATTAAAACTTTTTTTTTTAAAATAACTATTTTTCTTCTGAATCAATGAGATGGAACAATCGACAAATTGAAGGCAACGAGGACTATGAGAGTTCACACCTGCGACACATGGGGAAATGGGTGCCACAGTGTTGGTGACAGAGTTGGATCACGTTAACTCTAGTGTTAAACTTCTCCCCAAAACCTAGATGACAAATCCTTGAGCTTTTTCACAGCACTGTGTTGATCATCAAATGAATGTGATCATCAAACTCTTGTGCAAAGTGCCATTTTTATACATTCCCTCTAGTATGCATTCACGAATTCCTAAAGTTATGCAAATGTGACTCAGCACCTCAAAAGAGTGGACTGTGTCACAAATGTTTAATGCATATAGCAAAGCTAGAAGCAAGCTGCTTCACTATTAACAAGGTTAGAGCAGTATGGCCTCACTAATGTCTGGAGAGAACAACCTGATTTTTACTTTTGAAGGAGAGGTGGACCAAAGCCATGAAGAAGCAAATATAAAACACCAAAGATAAGGATAAAAATCAAAATTCCGTGACTCCATTGTCTGACAGCCCCCATAAGGATACAGATAGATAGACAAATGCTTGCTGAGCTTTTAATGGTCATTTTACAATTACACCACTCAGATAAGACTATTAAATTCCAAACTGAATATGCATCATTCCGATGGAAAATCACAAAGTGGGGAAAAAAAGAGAAAATATAGCAATTGCCCTTTATTTTTATGCCAACAGGGCTGCTGGAGACATAAATGTCCAGCATCACATGAAATCTATAGCGGAGGGAAGGGGAAGATCCAGTTCTTCTGTTCACCCTGTCATCCTATTAAAACTGCCTTTCTGTTGCAATAAGCAAAGGAGGTTCTTGCAATAAACCCAATAAATTCCTCTCCTGTATGAGTTTGGCTCAATCCAAGGACAAGGAAGCAAAATAATACATGATCAGGTATTCAAATATGGTAATGCTTCTACACAAATCACCATTCCCAGGGCCATATTGACTGTGATGTTTCCTTATTTCTGAGTGCTTTACTTTGTACCCTCAAGCATTCATCAGTCCACATTGGAATTATTTCTGTACAGACAAGGAAGGGAGTAAGTTATCCTAGTGTAATTGCTTCTACCTTAAGGACTGATAAGTATAAACTATATCAAGGGAAAATTTATGTCTGCCAGAAAAAGTCTATAGGTAGTTCAGGGCATAGACTTCTTGGGCTTAGTGCTCCAGTGCTCCACATCATGTATAGACATTAATGCCCAAACAAAATGAACATCAGCTGTGCAGAAGGTTGCATGGAGATACATAAGAAATTATTATTTTTTCATTCTTAATTTAGAAACATGAAGAGCTAAAGGCCTTTGGGCCTGGTTTCCAGTTTTACTTTGTCTGCTTGTCCCACAATCACAAGTTTCTGTAAATACACAGTGTTATGTACTTTTGAGAGGATGTTACTATATGAAAATGGATCTATAAAAAATGTACATAGGGATGCAACTCAATATAGGAAAGAGTAAAAATAACACAGCTTCACCTTTTTGTGGGGCTAAATTTCAGGAAGATTAAGAGAGATGATTTAACCACACTACTTTCTATAGAAAATGCCAATAAATACTGAAACAGCTCTGTGAAAGTGACTCTTCGTCCTGGCTTGAAGACAGGTACAATTAAGTGATGTCTTCTTGATCCCATGGACATGATGCCAAAGAAGACATTGGGTAGCTAATAGAGCCAGGCAACATGTCATGTCAACAGTATTGGCTGGGCTGGCTCAGGTCTAACCTCTCAGTGCCATGGCACAGTGCAAACTCTCAGGTCAGCATTAGGAGACTGCCCCTGCCCAAGTTCCAAGCTCAAACACTCACAGCTCTGCTACACTCATGGCCAACAATATCAATGAGAAATTAACAGGTCATGACAGGTGTATTTACTATGTTGAACTATATACCTCCTTCATGAGAACAATCTCCTTACATGGGATTTAGGTTTCTTCTTCTCACATTGGTCTTTATTCTTTCCCATTTACTTCCTTTTTTTTCATCGAGAAAGAGAAATCATGAAAACAAAGCTTTCTCAGGCTGTTTTTTATGGCAACAGAAAGAGAAATGCCATTTGCAGGTTATTTAGAATCATAGAATAACAGAATAATTTAGGTTGGAAAGTACTGTATGTCCCTCCTCTTATGTTGGGCACTCCAGCCTCCTGACCATCCTAATGGCCTTCTGCTCAACTTGCTGCACTTTGTCAATGTCTGGGGAGCCCAAGCTGGGCTCCCTCCGGTTTAGTGCCATCCACCAGCTTGCAGGAAATGCATTCCATCTCCCTGGATAGGTTCTTTAAGAAGAGGCAAACCAGTATTGGCCCCAGTATCAAACCCTGAGGAACACTCGTTGTGACCAGATGTTTATAGAAACCTTCCCAGTTTTACTGAGGTGATCATCCCCCCGTTAGTTCCCATTGTTGACAGTCCATCTGGCCTCAATGATCATACAAGTTCCCTCTTCAGGGGAACAAATTGCACTTCCCAAAGTGAATTTTTTAAAGTCCCAATCACCCCCTGGAGACTCCAGTGAGCTGATCACCTGAATCCTTCACATTTTCATTATTACATATTCTTTAATGAAAACTGTAATGAAATCTGTGAGATGTCGTAACAGTGTACAAAAAGGATGAAATTTCCAATCTGGGAGAAACCAACCTCATTTTAATCCTGACAGCAAATATTAAAAATAGAATTAAATGCAAAAGAAAAAAAAGTAGGAAAATGTGATTATATATGTACACAGCAGACTTAGAATCCATATAATATCTCTAACTACTTTTTGTTATGCTTCTCCAGTGAAGGGCACATGATGTTGGCAGTGTTCTTTGCAAATCTTTTGGCTAAAGTGCATCTATTTTTTTCTACCAAAATGCTATTGCAGAGTAAGAATTTAAGCAATGACAAACATGGCAATAAAAAATTGTAGATCGATGTATATAGTGGCTTATTGCAGGCATAAACGCTGTCTTTGGAGAGACAAAGTGAATTCAGTAGACTATTGACCTGCAGTAGAGTCCTTAGAAAATAAAACTGGCAAGAAGTGGTTTATTTTATTTTATTCAAAACTTGTTATTTTATATCAAATGAGATCTTGGGCTTAAGCCATACACATCCATTCCCTGAACCTTCTCACATCTATAGTTGCTGCTTACACCTTTACTGCAGAGAGGAACTCACCACTTCCATGCTTTAAATGATTTTTTCCAGCAGAGGCAATACTACACAACATTCAGACTTGTGTTCCAATGATTTAACAAGGACATGAACAGCCATGGCCAGTGGCAGTCTGGGACCTAAGCAGATGAGATTGTCAGAACCAAACAAATGAGATTTGTAGTGGTTTGGGTTTTTTTTCTAAATGACTATTTATTTCCTACTGCAGGTAAGAAAATTGCAAGACAGGAAATGTACTTTGGAGAACAATTCCTGCTGCAAGCAAGAAAATATCAGTGCAATGTGCATGTACTGCAGATTTCTTTCCCAATCTAAGTTTGACCTGTTTCCAGTGTTAGTTTCCTATTCCTTCAGATCACACATTAGAAAAGAGAGAGAAAAAGAAAAAAAAAGTTTTAAAAGATGGTGCAACCACAGAGATAACACCACTAAAATAAACCTGCATGTATACATTATTTTAAGTTCTACTTTAATATTTTGTAATACCTAAAACCAAATAGGTTGAAATATTTTGTAAACATCTGGATCGAATATCCCAGGAAAACTTCAGCTAGTATGTAAAAAAATGAGACGGCTTCTATAGGGAGAAAAATAAGGGAGAATGGGGAGAAAAATAAGGAAGACATGATCCTTGCTTTTAAATTTCCCCCTCTGGAAGTAGTCACACCATCGAACTGTAGGCATCTATATCTAGGTGCAAAGTTAGAACATCTTTTCCTTGGACCTGAATAGCTCGATGGAGATGAACTGACTCTTTGGTGCTGGTCAATACGTACGCGTTAGGCTTTAGCTCTGCATCACTTGTTGGAATAGATGACTTTTCTCTCATTGTGTATACAGACTGAAAGCAGCGGGGGTTGTTTCCTAGTGTGGACCACTGAGTTTGATGTCTGATGTGAGGTGGTGGGAATACACTTATTTGTATGGATGGGGCTCATCTGACCCACTGCAAACATCTACACATGGCCTGGTCATCTCTACTGCTTGCACAGTCAGTGAGAGAAACATGGTACCACACACCTCACCCAAAAAGGAGGAGTCTGAAAGCGAACACAGAAATTTTGCTCCAAAAGTGCTGTCTCTCCACTGACTAAATCAGGAATTCAAGTTATTTTAAAATCAGATTTTTTTTTTTTATGGTGTGCACAGCTAAAGTTAAATGAGATTAAGTCCATCCTGCATATCTGGCATTAAACCCCACACTTAATCTAATCAAACTTTTCTTAGCTGGTTTACAGAGAGGCTTCCATTTAATCAGAAACATAGCTCCCCAAACAGCTATTTATCAACTGTGAACTTTTCAATATTAACAAAATCTTTGCTAAACAACATGGGTTAACCTTTTTTACTTCCTCTGTGAGAACAAGATTTAGAAATTGCAAATCCATTAACAGCTCAGTGATCAATATATACTAGCCTTGTTTTAGATAATTATATAATCTGAAAAACATTCCAAGGTAATTTCTAAAATAACTGTATGAGAGCTTCATTGATCTGCCAGAACAGAAAGCTAAATAATGACTGAAGTAATCCACGGATTCTGTTAAAGTAAAATTTTCAAATTTGGGTACCTAAATGGAAGCATAACATCCATATTCAGATACCTAAATGATTTATTGAAGTGCTTAGCAAATTCAGATTTTTAAATTTGAATGAAACATGATCCAGCTGCCTAAACACAGACATGTAGTGCCATTTGAGACACGCTATCAAGACATCAGCGTGACCCCAGCTCGTATGCGACAAGGTCTACAAGAAACCCCACTCTCCCAGCTGGATACTGGAAACCAATCCCTCCAGTCCCAGAATGGGGAACAGACCCTGGCCCACGGAGGCAACACATAACAGAGGAGGATTTTCAGATAAGATCTGGAAATCATGTCCACCTCTGTATATGCTGTGCTGTAAGCAACCAAGTCAGAAAACTTTAACCTCAGCTATTGGAGTAATGCACTTAATGCCTTAATGTAAGGCACTTTGGAGCTCTGTGTGGTCTTTTCTACTAATGGAGATTGCTGGTAACATTTAATATCTTTAGTAAAATATCCAGTCTCCGTGGGATGCCAATTATGCATAAAGAGGCTAGAGAGTGAACAAGCACAGCACACACTGCAGGCAAGTGAGGTCAACATAAGTTTTTTAGAGGTAATGGAAAAAAAGGCTGCAGGTAGAGCAATGCACTGCACTTTGCTGCCAGGAATATCTCACTAACCTGTGTTATCTCTCACCACACACAGAGGGTCTTGGTACACTTCACCAAAAGGGAAAATTTCATACGGAAGTAGTGCTACTGCCGTCGCTATAGTATAGAGCAAGAATTATTTCACAGCACACAATCATATGATGAGGTAGTTTAGACTTGGGAATTACAAAGAAAACACTGTCTTTACAGTCATTTTTGTGATTAATAGTTGCTAGCTAGTGACAGGAATTATAAATAACCATAGATAGTAAAGGGCTGGACCATTGGTTAGCCATCCACTTCTTATATCACTGGAGCTTTATGTCACTTTTCATATCACTTGATTTGTGCCTGATGAGGATTTGCACAGTGCATTAAAGTTAGTAATTCAATTTACAGGCAAAATAGAAGCAAAATCTCACTCATTTCCTTTCCCCTCAATCTACTTATCCTACTGCCTGACTTCTTACACCTTCAGGTTTCTCTTTCTTTCTTCATCCTTCTCCTCTATTTCTTGTCTTCAGCAAGTACATCATGTTACTACATAGCATCATCCCTCAGTCCCAGTGGATCCTCCCTTTTCTTTCACCATTCTTGTGAACAAATACAGTTTTCTCAGTGTCTTTATCCACATTTCTCTCCTTCAGCTTCAGTTTGACTTTTCTGCTAGCAGCCTCTTCAGTGGTACTACTCTCTAAAACAGTTATTCATGAAAGAAGCTGATATTAGATGTATATTCCCTTTGTAGGACTGAGAGGACTTGCTCAGACATCCTTGTTTGTATTTGAGAAGAGATTTACAAAACTGCTATTAGTCTCCCATATTGATAAACTATTACTATTGTTTGCAATGAAGTGTTGACCCATGCCAACCCGCATTTTCTCAGACAATGTCTGGGTGGCTTGTGTAGGCCAGGGACCATTCCCAGTCAGCAATTTGGATGCAAAACCTTCTTCAGGGTCAATAAGTTTAGCTGTACGAATGCAAACCAAAATATGTCCGACGCATCAGAGCCAAAGAACAGCCCTGGTCCTTTTAATTTAATAGTACAGAAGTAACTCTACATTCTAAAGAACAGTCAGGTCAGTGTCCCCCTACAAAAGTCCTTCAATACACAGTGAAGCTGGATAAAGTCTAATATAAGCTGGACGTTGTACTCTGAGATGATAAAGTTCTGAGGAAGTCTTCTGTGTTCTCCGGCTGAGTTTTTCCATATGACTTAGCTGGAGGTATCATGGTTTTCCTGCTAAAGCAGATTGCTGGGTGGATTTCAGGGACCTTTGAAAGTCTCTGCATAAAAGTCCACTGGTGTCCCTGTGCCAGCTCCTCAGAGGTATGGTCCAGTTGCAGCCCTTGCTTATAATTCAACTGGTTTTTTTTTTTGTTTTGCTTGCTTGTTTGTTTTCCATTTAATTTTGGAAGAAGGAAGGGGATAATGTTCAGCAAACCATCCCAAAGACTTGTGCTTCTCCCCAGCATTTCAAATCTGTGCTACCGCAGCTGGAAATCCAAGCAGAACCCTGTCATCTTCAAAAAAACTCAAAACTTGACTGTAGGCTATGTGTCAAGGCAGAAGAAGAAAGAAGAGCAAACTTGACAATCACACTCATAGTCTCTAATGAATAAATGATTGATGTGCCCAAATAAGGCAGATGACAAATTCATGCCTGGTCACTGGCAACCACGAAGTTTCCTTTTGTACCTCACTTTTTGTGCTTGTTCAAGCAGATCTCAGTCCCACATCCTGTGATCGTTTCTGCAGACTTTGAAAGACTTTAAAAAGTCTTGGTTTTCTATGGTTAAGACAGCCACTTGCATTGTTTAGTCTAAGATTAAGCCTATATGCTCTTTAGATGAACCATCTCTGAATGTCATGCAAACTGTATAAGATATAAGCCAAGATTTTCAAGAGTCAGGCTCACATTTAGGATACTCAGTCACTGTCCAGCGCTATGCATATCGGGTAATGAACCTTTTTTGGAAGTCTCAGAAGTGGCGTTTGCAGTAATCTGCTATTATTTTACCTAATCACCTACCTTAGGTATATCTTTAAAAAAATTCTCAAAATTAGTTCTTCTTGAACCTGTTAAACCTAAATAGTTATGTGATATTATTAGCTCACCAATGCCACTCCTTTTCAGGAAATGAACATTTAGTTTCCAATTTTTTTCATTTACACTATTCTTTTTGTTTCTGTTTGCCACCCATTTTTTTATCCCTCACAACTCTCAACATTGATACTTCATCTCATGAACATCACTTAGGAGGATGAATATACCTGACACGATTAAACATGCTGTGACCTTTCCATTATTACCATTTAGTGAAGTACGTAGACCCTGCAGGTCTCAACATCTGCCAGTCAGAGCAGTGGCTTTGCTGGTTCCCAGGGATGTTTGAATTCTTGAAGAGAAATGCTGAACAAGCCTGGAGAGTGCAATGTGTTCTGGACACACTCGACTTAATGTCCCTACAGTAGTCCTAGTGCAGGTGTGACATTCATGTGTGCAGAGCATATGTGGTCTAGCCTGTCCTCAGTGTGTCAGATCCACTAGTCAGGAACTCCACAGCAGATTTCACCAACAGAAAAGAGGGAACCCTAAATATTCACTCCGATGTTAACCAGTCACAATCATGGCACTGAGTAACACCCAACCCAGTTCTTCCCCTATGGATCCTGGTATTTAGCCCATTCCTGCTCTCAAAATATTTGTCAAAGACCTTTCAAAATGCTCAGCGTTAAGCCTTAATATATATGTTGCCATAGTGATATTTTCTTTATCCTCTACACTAATGACATCCAGAA
>WAAD01019611.1:102361-134142 GCA_013389945.1 Fregata magnificens
GACTGCACAGTAACTTAGCTGCTCATAAATCACATCTCTGAGCACATTACACCATAGCAATGGAAGGTGAACTGGGACTACAACCACTCTAGCCCTCCCCTTCCTATTCCCACTCCTGGGAATATTGTAAATACTGAAACTTTTTATATTGAATTCAGAGATTTCTTTGCCAGGTTGTTCTGTGATGAAAATTCAGCTAGCCTGAACTTGGGTTAGAGGGGTGTAGTTTTGTTTGGAATTCTGGAGAAAAATATTTAAGTTCAACTGAGTTTTGCTTTAATTGTTCTGAAGTCCTCCCAGCTCCAAACTGAAAGTGGAATGCTAAGAGTAACTGATAGAGGTTTAAGAACGTATACTGAATTCAAAGTGCTATTTCCCATTCTTTCATTTTGCTTTGGAAATGTTGTAGCTCTATGTAATTTATTGGAAAACAGCGATTAAGTTGGAGAAACCAAGGCAAAGCAAGTTACCCAAGTAGTCCAAGGCCACATGGGACTGGGTGAAAGAATAAAGCAAAACAAACAAAAAAGAAGTCCAGATCTTGTCTTCCCATCCCCTGCTGTAGCCACTAGAAAATGATCCCAAGCCCTAAATTTCCTCTCATGTGTCTGCACTCTGCAGCAAAAGACATTTAAATTTTAATTATCCTCTGGCTATTTTCCAAAGATTTTTTTTTTATATATATATTTTTTAAAATGCTTATCAGCCCCTGGGTCTGTTTGAAAGTATTTTGTGCCATCTGAGAAGTCTTATTTGCATAGGAAGATTTGATAGCAGAAGGGAACATTCCTTCAGAACAAAAGAGGTGCTCAACATGCTGCTGTGTCCTTTGCTGCGATTGGTGTGACGGTACCGTGTGGAAGTGTATTTGTAAGGCAACCTTTCCTATTAGCAACTGACCTTTCTTCCTGATCAGATCCTCTGCTTTTTAGCTTTTAGATGAAGTGTGGAAAAGAAAAGAAGAATACTCAAACGTCTTTTCAAGCAGAGAATCGGAAACCAGCAAAGAACTCTGATAATGAGGAAAATCTAAAAGTATGTAACAGCAAAGAAAGCTGGCATACTATAAAGTAGAATTCAGGAGAAAATCTAGTGTGGGAAGAGTAGAAAAATGGTTAAGAGACACACATGCAAAAAAAGAAGTTTTCACAAGGAAAAATTAGAAGTTTGGAAAACAAAATGAAGAGGAGAAAGAGCCTCAGTTATGAAAAATGACATGCAGAAGCTCAGGTATAGAAAGTAGCTGAACTAAATTAAAATTTTACAATAAAAGACACTTTTTCTTGGCCAGAAAACTGCTTGTAATTTATTGCAAGATTACTCAGTGCAGGCGCTATTCTTTATCATGCATCTCACCTGTGTCTTTGAAAGTCTGCCCCAGCGGAAACGGGATGCTGAGATTAAAGATTTGAGCAAAATATTCCACTGTGTTTTCGGTCAATAAATCTGCCTTATAGCCTGGACCATGCCCACACTCAATTTAATCAAGATTCATTGGAGTTCAGCTTTCTATCCTTCGGGGAAAAAAAACAGTTCAAGAAGCTTGGCATAACAGTAGAGGTGTGATATAGCAGTACTTTATAGTACAGCCTCTTTGCAGTGATTTGTGTGAATAAAGTCTAATCTAGCAGACTGTCTCAAAACCTGCCAGCTGCCCTGCTTGTGAACCATAAGATTTACCACAATGTCAGAAATAACATTTGTCAACTCATTTATCCACTCATGGACTAGGGCCAGCACCAAATACTTCAGAATAAGATGAAATAGCTCTCACAAGAGACAGCTATATGATAATCTGCCTGAGTAATGCTCTTATCCTAAATCTTAATAGTTACTGTTTGTCTTGAGCTTTGTATCATGAGGATTCACGGGCCCTTCTTCATCTTAGCTGTTTTCTTTACTTTAGCTATTCTGTGTCTTATTATTTGTAGGTAGATACACTCACTCCTTACCTGTGACTACATTCTTGGTCTTGAACACTTCCAGTGGAAATGTGTTGCACGTTGAAATGGTGTGTTGTGGGTAGAAAAAAAGGGAAATAATTGTATTGGCTTTTGCCCCACCACCTTTTAAAGGAGACATTTGAGAGTCTTCTGCTGACTCCCAAAACGTCACCTTTTCTCACAGTGTAAGCTACAAACACAGTTTTACAGTTTCAAAGTAAACTTTGTAGCTTAGCAACTCCATTCATGTAAAGACCTGCATCTGAGGCTCCAAGCCAAATCTAGCTTCCTATACAAACCGAAGAGAGAGAGCCTGTTTTACAGGGGTTTATTATCTGACTGGGCAAGATGGAAGCAGAGCTGGGAAAAGTAACACAACAGATAAACATTATGATCTGAGGGAAGTTTGGCAAAACACCTTGTTTGCATCACAGATGACCTTTTATGTTATGATTTGGCTGTCATTTTTAACATTTTAGAGCAGGGTTTTGTTGGAGCAGGAGTAAGTGGGCAAAGAAATAAAAATGTGAATGTGGATGTTAAAGGCTAAGTGAAGGAAAAGGGTATGGGGTAAGCAATTTAACATTACTGGTAAGTGGGAAGAAAGTCAGATGGCAGACAGAAAGCAACAACCACAGCTGAGGTGAGGGTGGCATTGGTGAGACACTGGAGCCCTTCACTCTCCTGCTGCTGCTGGCTTATCCCATTGACCTCTATGTTCCCCAGCTTACTCGGCTGGGACAGTAAGAGATCATACTCTTCCCCGCAAATTCTTGTTTTTCACATCCTGCAAGCAGGCGGGGGTACAGACAAGGCAAGAGGGGAGGAAATAACCCTGGCTGGATGAAGATTCCGCTTTCCCTTCTATAGTCCGATTACTTTTCTGTGCCACCTCTGCTGTGTATGTGATGCTACAGCAGGTACTTTTATCAGTGTAAACTTTACACTTTTTCCCCAAGGATCATAATGACCCGCTAATTTTAACATTAATCTCTCTCCAACAATGTGAATAAAATAGTTGCATGATAGAGAGTTTTTTTAACCTCTTCACTATGGCTTGCTGCCACAAACTTCTCTGGCATTCTCTGCAATGACAGCTGATCTCTGATTCTCTCTCCCAAATGACTGCACACTCGTAGAAGAAAACACTGGTTTTTATTTTCCCTAAGGAAAAGACAAAGGTTGATCCATGTGTTTAAAGGTACAGAGTTACCAATTACAAGTAATTTTTTTAATGAAGGAAATAGGCTTAATTCTATTCTAAAACACATTAGTGCAATTCCTTCATTTCAATGGTTTCATGCAAGTGTAACAGAGCTGAAAATAAGACCCAGTATATTTAACTTGGTGTAACAGCACACATGGGAATTATTTAAGCATAGACTGATGATATGACTAATGTTCCATCCTGACAGCCTGCTCTGGTGCCTCCCTCGATTTTGCTTCCAGCCTTAGAGCTTGTGAAGCACAACAGTATGCTAAGCAATGAAGACTTCCTGAAAATAAACTCAGTCTCTGGGTCAGATCCCTTCACCTTTCTGTACCTCTGGTTTTTTTCTGGCCCTTTGCCTGTTACAACATCAGCAGTTATTTTTTTTGTTTGTTTCTTCTGACTGAAAAATTAAAATATAAAAAAAATTGCGGAGCTCTGAAATATTTCTGTTTGGAACCGCTTCCAGGGTATTTCACAGATAGTATAGCTTTGATATATGTGTATCTCCTTTCTGTACATTAGCAGGCTATTTTATGTCTTGACTGATGGATCATATGGTCATTATCAGAAAAAGAGGCAGTGTATTCTGGGTGTTCTCAGCTTCAGTGAATCATGGGAGATGTGGTTTGGCAGAGAAAGGTGGAATGATGCAACTGGATTGTAGTTATCATGAGGTACTCAGGCAAAATTTTGAAATACAGAACTTTCAATTATTGCATCTTTGGGCAATTTTTGTGCTTCAATGTTAAAGTTGCATTGGAAAACAGATACCACCTTCCCCCAAAAAAGCTTGTTGAAAATCCAATTTTCCATCAGCCCTTCTGACCAAACAGCTTAAATGTAACACTTTCGGCCAGTGCTCCTTGCTATGCCTTTTCCCAGTGACTAGATCTCCAGTCTCAGCCACTGCTCTATAAATAACCACGCAGCCCTCATAAGATAGGCCCACAGAAATGCACTGCAAAATCTGGAGGCAGCCAGGCTTACCACTGATTCTTTGTGGATAGAGGGATCCAGCTGCCTTGTCTGTGTGTAAGCCCTCATATTGAGACAGTGACTTTGCAAATTCAGTTGTCTTTAAGTCTCTAAATGTATGTGGTTTACAGAAGAGGCTGGGACTCTAAAGCTCATTTCCACATAGCCAAGTTGGTGGATTTCTTTTTCAGAAGTCAGGAGGAGCCAGGCTCCTTTTACTCCTCCATGTAAAACCTTTTGAATGCTTGTTTTGTATACCTAATCATTTTAGATACCAAAAGAGCCTGTCCATCCAGGTGAACCACATTCTCTAAAGTCAGGGAACAAATCACGGACACAGATCTGATCAGGAGCCCCTCTGATAACGTTTGCCTCCCAGAGCTAGTCAGGTCAGGGCACGAATCATGTCCTCATTCAGCGTCCACCAAATTTTCCGCCTACCACCCTATTGCGTCTGTGTTTCATTCCCATTTCTTAGCACTTTTTGCCCTTCCTACAAATCATGCTAATTTACTAAAATAATAAAATAAAATCTTCTTCAGACAATGCACAGGAAGCCTTGCCTGCTCGCATAGAGACTGTCTCTGCTATTCACAGGAATAGGAGAGTTCAGTATATGTGTCTCTAAGTTCGTCACTCATATTAATTCGCAATAGTAAAAAATAAAAGTAAAATATATTATTTCATCAGTCATTTAAATGCCATGATCTATTGCTTTAATAAAGAAAAGAAGAAACCAGAAGGCTTTATATTTAGAGCAGTGTCAAAATGAGAGCTTTCTTCCTCTCTTTGAAATTAAGGGGTTTTTTTCTTTTTTGAGTCAACTGCGTTTCTGTGTCATACTGTCATTTGCATGAATGACTCTGAACTTAGGAAACTGAAATGTCTGTAAGTTAAGGATCAACTGCTATGGTGAGACTAATGGTTTCATTAATAGTACAAGCTTTGCAAGGTCATGCCTGTGGCTCTGAAACCATGGAAAAATTTCCAAGAAAGATGGACATTACAAGTGTAGGGCTGAAGCCACTGGTTGGATGAGGACTATATCTAATTCCAGTGCCATGACATGAGGTTCAGTGGGTGGATGAGGGGATAGGCACCTCTCCCAGCAAAGTGTCTGTCTAGGTAGTATTGGTCAAAAGGTGAGGTGCCAGTAGGGCATTGTATTTCCAATAAAACTTCTTATGGGTCTTTACTTGGTTTCATCTGTTCAGCTTTCTACTTGATGAACTTAATAGAGTAGGTTGTTAAAAAGATCTCACTGGGTTTTTTTCACTGAACAGAAGTTTTGTTTTCTCTGCACCGTTATCTTGTCACTTCTCAGCTCTGCCAGGGTGTACCCCTGGGCAGAGCTGTTTTTCCAGGCCAATCATTCAAAAAAAAAAAACCAAACCCAAAAACCACCAAACATGTAAGCTGAATATGAGGAGTTTTTTTAAAATACTGATATTTGGGATATACTAGTACATTGGGGGGGTGCACTATTGTGTGCAGTCAAATCATGGTTCTGATTTTTTTCTTTGCAGTTTTAGAGGCACACATCAAATATTGCACAGTCTACAATAAAAGCCAAAGGTGCACTTAGTATAAGGCTAAAAGGTATGAGTAGGGTAATCCTTTTTATTTCAGTCATAGTGTTTCATCTACCTGTCTCTGCACCGAGTCCAGTAACCTGTGTCTGGCAAAAATGTTTCTTTCAAAAAGGCATCCAAACTTGATTTGAAGATATTGAAACATGATATCATGGCTGGATCTGTACTACAAAGGAGGTACTCTGTACTACAGAGGAAGGTCTGATGGTGAAGAAAGATAAAGGTAACATTCATGGACATCTCTGCTGGCTTACCTGTTATGTGATGTGTTAGATGATCAACATGAAAGTATAGCTGAAAATAGAAAGAGGATTGCTTTTATTATTTGGAATCTGGTAGCCTCTAACTCCTTCTGTTGTGCCAGTTAGAGGCTCTGAGATGATAACTGTCTGCAAACTTTCACAGATATTAGTCTTAGCCTATGCTTTCTCTGGATGGTGAGCACACAGAAGTTCAAAACAGGCTTTGTTTGCATGTGGTTGCCCACCATGTAGTTGGCAGGATGCATACTCTCTTGCCCATTCATCTAAGCTGAAGTCCTTCTCAACAGGAAGAAACATTTCATTCCGTTGCACTGCAAGTATCGTAGGTCCCTGGAGAGTCGCCTACTGCCGCTGACACCAGCTGGTCTGGCTAAGGTCATGGCAGCAGTGTCTTCCACAGCTGCTTCTCAGCTCGGGCCATGCCAAGGAACTTGTATGCGCCTGATGCTGTGAGATCAGTGGAGTGGCAGTGCCACCCTGAATACTTGGCAGTTCTTCCTGCCACAGGCCTGTTGTCTTGGCTCATGCTGCTGTGGCTTGTTCAGAGGCAACCTCATACCTCATTAGACCCTCTCAAGATATTGCCTCAGCAGCTGTGGCTTGGAGGTAGAGGTAGCATCCTTAATGCCAGCATCAATCTGAACCCAGCTTCCTTACTGCACTCACATTTGCATGCTGTTTTCTGCACAATAATTGCAAGATGAAAGGAGAGTAGATGGCAACAGGATGGCTCCAGGAAAACCCGGTGGAAATGCCTGCACCTTCTCACCAGCTGCAGTTCATTTACTTACCCGCAGGAACTGTGTGGCTACTAGTGAAGGAATCTCTAGATACTCTTTTCTGGGAAATCTTCATAGGTGTTGTCTGTAACTTGAAATTGTACATATGCAGGATTCAAGAAACAAAGCTTTTATTTTCTTGATGCAATTCAGTGTTTTCCTCTGTAGCCCCTTTGGCCTGGACCTGCAGGTCCTGGCATCCCAGCTCCTTAAAATTCCATCTGCAGAAATCGTGACACTTCTAGTGACACCTTTATCATTTCATAGGCAAGTCTACCTCTTGGTGACTTCACAACACTGTCAGTCATTTTCTATCCAGGATTTTATTATATCAAGAGAAACTTAGTAAGTATGTACTGTCACAGTTACAGCAAATCCATGAATTCATGAGGAATGCTGAATTCTTGGACATGAAGGTATCTGAAGGAGAATTAGCATAAAAGCTTAGCATTTTGGGACCTGCCTGGCAATGCAACATTGCTATCTGATACCTCATTCAGTTTTATTAACCCTGCCATACTAGTCAAGAATGGCAAAGCACATAGGATCTGGCTGAGTGACCAGAAATGTGTAAGAGCTGGCAAGAGATTGAAAAAAACCCCAAACCCCAAAAAGCACAACTGTCATCCACCCTAATCATGTCACTGTGGTCCTCACTGGCGATAAATCATGTAATCTTTTTGGTGGTCATCTTTTCCATGCAGATCTAGGTGACATTCTTTTGTTGTAAGAAACAAACTGGCCTCAGAAAAAGTATTGGGATGTTCAGCTTCAATATCCTTTTTTCCATTTAGGATGCACTCACTGTAGTGACAGTCCCTGTAGCACCACAGCACCCATTAACAACCTCGTCTTTCTTGCAGACTCTCTTTGCAGCAACAGTTGTAGGTATGGTCTGTTTCTTGTCCTTTTGGTGTTTACAACATAGCACAGATAGTTATACATGTGCTGTTAAATGTGTCCACTCTGGGGAAAATCCCTCGCCACCAGGTCAAGTACTACAGAGCGGTTGCAGCTCACAGTTTGGGGCTGGCCTCTTTACAGTGAACTTGCCGTATCTTCATTCCATAATTCTTGGAACAACTCCATAGATCCCCACTTTCCTAAGACACAATTTTCACTTATTATGTGTTTTTTAATTCAAAGTGTCAGAACCAATGCAGGATCTGTGCTGTATCCTGCAAGAACAGTGTATTTATAGGATAAAACCAAAGCTAGTCTCTTTTTTTTTTGCCCTGGAGTGTGGCATGAGAACATGTAGTGATGCTGGAGGATGGAAAACCTGCTGGGATAGTGTTAGAGGACTATATGTTCAGTGACATAAATCCCAGTCTCATCCTTACTACCCATTAAGAGAGGTTTCTTTGGAGAACTCTGGACCACACAAGCATGTTTCATTTCAGAGGGATTTTGTTGGTTCACTCTAAAGGAGAGCCTACCACCAGTTATTAAGTGTTGATGCTCAAGGAAACAGGACTTGGGATTGAACCTGATGATAGGTTATTTGACAGTGGACTTCAAAATCCCTGGCATAGTAGACCCCATCACTGAGCACATTGCCAGTGCAGAACTTGCATAGCAACTTCCCTCTATTGCCTGAGATCAAGTATTTCCTTCCTTGTCTGGCTTGGATGTCAATGGGAATAAATGGAATTGGGGGCACAAATGAAGCATCTGTGGCATTGGCCTGTAGCTTGGACAGAGGTGATTGATTATCCCAAGCTATGGCCTTGCTGTCACATCAAAACCAAAGTTTGAACCAAAAGTCTAATGCAAAGGGAAAATCCCATAAAATGCAATCTTATGCAGCATAAGCCGCAAGGTGAAGGGCCAAAGTTAAAAAAATCTTGACTAAAGTCCTTTTTTGAAGAGAAATCTCAAGTATGGACTTCCAAATCTGTATGATGCTAATGACATCCGAAGACAGGGACTGTTACGGAAATGAGCAGAGAGAGATTAAGAAAGCGGTGGTGTAGATGGATACTAGAATAGATACAAACAAGCAGAACAATCATGTCCTGGCTCACTGCTCACACATCATGACACGGGTGTTATGATTCTATGATCTGCAGCTAGTAGCCCTACAGACAGTTTTAGCATATCATCCAACCATAACCAAAGCGTGCAGCATCTCTTTTAGGAGTGTTAAACTATTAGCTAATCAACCTCAATTTTAAAAATATGTGCCAAATTTCCAGTTTCAATTTGTGTGGCTGAAGCTTGTAGTCATTAATTCTTGTTATGCTTTTCTCCGCTAGATGAAAGAGCGCTATTTTCTCCTCATTAACACAAACATTTTGTAATCAATTCATCTCTCAGTCATCTTTTGATAAGCAAAACAGATTCAGTTCTTCAGGTGTCCCACAGGAAGGCATGCACTCCAGCCCTCTAATTAATTTTTGTAACAAGTTTTTGTATCTGTTTAATTTTCCCACAGTCTAGTGACCACATCTGGACACAGTGTTCCTGTCTTGGTTTCTCCTGTGATGTATACAGAAGTAACAAATAAATCAGTAAATAAATAAATAAATAAATAAAGGGTCTTTCTGTTCCTCCTCCATCACTGGCTGGTTCAAAATCCTACCAACGTATATTATCTATGGCATCCAATTTGAAGTTCCCACTGAGTGACTTCTGCATGACAATGCCTAAATACTTGTCAGAATCAGTGACTTTTCAGGATATAATTCTACCCTCATATGCTCTGGCTTTCATTCGTCTTCCTAGGTTGGCATTTGGATGTAGTGAGATTTCTTTTTGTCTGTTTGGATGGATGCAGGTAAGCCAGGGATATAAATTGCTCCATATGTCAGCCTCAGCCTCACCGGTTGGGCAAGCTTTAGGCCACCTGCAAACTATACTGTCATTTTAAAAGAGGCAGTTAACAATAGTAAGAGGAATTATGCAGGAGTGAGTGGGAAGGTTAAGGAAACATATCTTTCCCACTTTCTGCTTCATTAGAGTGTATATGTCTATGCAGGACTGAGAGCTGTGAAAGACTGAAGCGTAGTGGTCACCTCAGGTTTCTCCATAGTTGTCCCCATCTTAATACTGACCTTCCTTCAGGAAGCATTCTTCTGCCTCTTTCCCCCTCTCCAGACTTTTACCATGTCTTGCAAAAGTCAATTATTAGCAAGGAAATAAAGCACTGTGTTGGTCACAGTCAATAAATCAGTGTGGTTCACAGGAAAAGGAAAAAAATCCGTGGATCAAACTAGGATTTTTTGATGTACAATAGGAATAGAAAATCTTTGACAGAGTCAGGTCTTGTAATGACGGAAGAAGGTATTCATTAGAAAGGTTATAAGGCACCACTGGGATGCATCTTTATGAGAATATGTGAGTTAAAACAATGGCTTGCTTTGTTTCTATGCAAAATCCAAAACCAAATAAATAAGTAAAAAGCAAAGGTCATATATTTAATTTTCCTGTTCTTAATTTTTCAGGAGAAAATCCTGGAATTCAATGCTTTCTTCTCATGCTGTCACAAATGTATTCTAATGGCATTTTAGGTTTTACTGCAGTGCAGCATGAATTCTCCTGCCTACGTGTGTTCAGCAACAAATACAAAACAGGCCCGACCTGCAGCAAAAACACTCTCCAAACAACATTTGACTATTGTATTTACAGCAGAATTTCATTCAAAGCAAGCAAGCTCACAAGACTGAATCTAATTTTCTCACATCACTTGGAGACCATAATGCTCCAGTGCCCCCATTTTGAGGAAAACAAATTTGAAAGATTTTCTAGAACAGATCAACCCACATATTTAAACAGTACAATTGAATAACAGAATAGTTAAGCCAGTTCGGCTGCAAACGAGTATGCAATAAGCTTTATAGGCAGAGGGCAGGCTTACACAAGTGCATTCACAAATACAAATTGCTTTCTATGTAGACCAAAGTTTGCTTACACAGATTTATGGTAGATCTTAAATGTTTCTCTAGGGCTCTTTGCTTTCATGAGAGAGGAAAGAAATAGAGAAATGAAATCTCTTTAGCACTCCTGTTTCCTCTCTGCACGCACCTCCAAATCTTTTCTTTGCTTTATGTCAGTACTTGTGTCACTGACATCAACTCCATCTGGTCCCAGAGTACCAAGACCAGAATAATTCTGCCTATAAGACCTCCTACCCTCACCAGGCTGAAGCAGGCAGCACAATGCCACTAATTAACCTTGGCTATGTAATATCCTTAGGCAGTTTGGCTGTGATAACACTGCCGTGATGACGTGGAAGTTACCGACATAACATGAAAAGCTGACACAAAAAAGGGCTGTGGGCTTAACAGTTTGGTTTTTTTTCCTCCTGTACTAGCTGGCATAATAAAACATACCATGTCTTCCTGCAAACCTTGGCTCTGTTATAGCCGCCTTTAGATGAAAGAACAGCATGATCAGTAATTACTCTCTAGTGAATTTACTCCATCATTTGAACATCTCTGATTGTTGTCAGGTTTTTATCCATGTTTCATATGAGAGAACTGCTCTTTGTTATAGTCATTCCACAAAAGCTATAGGATGCTTTTGAAAGGTGTAGCTGACTGAAGGTTATAATAATACTGATCCAAAAGTTGCTTACAAGACATGTTTTGTGTGGACCAGAGAACTTGTGTAGAATTTCATAAACTGGCTAACAATCTCCGTGAAAGCATGTCTAGTTAGGTTTAATGGTGTCTGTTAGGTTTCTCTTTAATTTCCACTAAAGTTTTCTACTCACAATAAATGTTTTGCTGTTATTATAAAGCAAAAGTGGATTTTGCTTGTTTGCATCTAGAAGATAGAGAAAGGAAATAAAAAGAAGCAGAAGGAATGCTAATTCCTATTTCTAATTCCTATTTCCTGTTGTATTTGTTGTGTTTGTGAAATAACACAAGCTATTGACTTGCAGTTTTGAAGCAGGTCCAGAAGGAAATGCTTGTTTTCTGGTTCAGAGCTTGAAACAGAGCTAAAAATTGGTTTTGCATGAAACCCTTGGTTTTGCTCCACACTTCCTGTGTGACCCTCGAAAGCTGCTGTAGGATGCAGGAGATGAATGGGTAATGACAGACTTGACTTTCATCAATATCAGTGAGGCTGACCTCCATCTTCCTGGAGGGTGTGCCACAGGGAAACTCAGCTGAGGTCCTTGACCTCTGCAGAGCTTATTGGGTGAATGATCGTGATCTTGTAAAGGAGCCATAAAGAAAAATAGACTGCAGCTAAAGAAAAGTGTTTATTTCCCAGATCAGGAGAATGAAATTAGGACTATCTACTTAGGTCTATTAGGAAATATTGCTCACTTTCTGTGTGAATGAAACACAAGACACTTTTTTGGTGCTAGATCAGTCAGATCATGTTCAAGGCACAAGCTGTCCAGAAATAACACCACCCTCCAACAAATAACAACTAACACTGCAGAATAAATACCCGTGGATAAATTTGCATACCTATCACTGTCATGTGCTGTAAGGTCCTTGAAACACTCAAAAGTGGCTAGTCAAATGATGTACCATGAATACTACTTCCTACAGTATTACTAGTGATGATACCAATACTCTCACTTCTAGACTGAGTTCTCACCATGTTGGACACTACTCGTATCATTAGTGGTTGCTCAGAAATCTCTTGCTGATCACAGTTTGCTCATCTGTCTACTTCTTTTCTAAGGACTGTATCATAGTGTTTGAGCCTGACGTCAGCAGAAGATTGGAGAGCTGATTCAAGACCATTGTGATTTTTTACTTGGGCCATAATGATTGTACCAACATAACTATCCTTCAAATTCAAGACATGTGTTGTCCTTGTATTATGAGTTTGGACAGTATCAACACATGAAGTAAAAATAATAATACCTGTTATAGAGAGGTATTCATATCTGGAAGTGTGTAAGAGTTTGTGGATAGCCTCTGACATTTCAAAAAGTGATTGTTTTCTGTTTGTGAGAGAATATGTTCTGCTCCACAGTATTGGATATCGTGCCCTTCCTGTTCATCATCCAGAAAGTCTATTTAAGTTTAATTCATCCATACCAAAATTCTGGTAAGGTTTGAAGGGAATTATTTTGGGGCATTTTGTCATCATCCATTTTTCCTCATAAACCTCGTAGAATTTGTTCCAAACAGAAGAGTGCCTGCAGCAAGTACTGATTCCCAGGGAGTCTGAAAGAAGGATTAACAGGCAGGTGAAAAAAAGCTCAGCGGAAGTAATCTAGCTGTCTCTTCTGAAATGCTTGTGTGCTTGACTATTTCCTGCCTAGCGCCTACCCTCATGGTTAGTCTTCTCATTCAGTAGAAAGGAAAAAGCATAGAAGAGAATTCCCTTAAGAACAGAGCAGGAACACATTCCGCCCTCTCTAGTTTTTGAGTGTCATTGCCAATAGTGAGACATTTGTTACAAAACAGCAATAGCTTTTCTGTAAAGTTGAAAAGGAAAAAAAAAGGCAATAAAAAGCACAGGCAGAGTCTTAATATTTTGATTAGATTAGATACTTTTCTCTATATATGAACAATGAATCAAAACGCAAGCAAGAGGTAGGGAAGTTGGCAAGCCCCTTTAGTGACAACAGCAGCAGCTGCCTCTCAAAACTGTAGCCAAGTCAATGGAGCACGACTTTAATGGACTGTGTGGAAGGAAAGTTTCTTCAGAGCTGAACAAAAAAGGAAGAAAGGCTTGAAATTAACTTGAGTAAGCTGTAAAAACAGAGGGTGAGAGCCAAGCTTTAAAACACGCATGCATCAAGGGAAAAACATAATCTGGGGAATCCTCTGATCTGGGGTGAAATCCTCCTACTACTCTCCCACAGATCCTCATCAGTAACTGGATTGACTAGATCCCTTACCTGCTGGATACAGCCTGAGCTGGTGCAGGAGCACTGGCCGCCCACACCAGTGAGTCCCATCCATGGCAATCACAGGCAAGTATGTAACAGATGCTTTGCGTAAAACAGCCTGCAAGATTTCATGTGTTGACTCATGCAGCCTACAAGCCACACAACACTACCCATCCCACCAAAGGAAATACAAGACTTGGAAGAAAAAAAATGGCCTAGAGCCTTCAAAATGGTAAAGGGCAAAGGAGAGAGCTGACAGAGGGCATGGCTGCATTTACACAGGTGTGTTTCTACTGAAAACAGTCTTTTCCCCATCTTTCCATGTCACTACATGACTTAATTTCCTTTACCTCCTACTGTCATCTCCCTCTTTCAGACCATAAAAGCATAAGAACAGACCTATTAGTTACAATTCCTGCAGCCTGAAACTATTTTCATCCAAGGGGATTTCCTGAGGCTGACATGGTTTTCCATTTAGGGGTACCTTACAGACATCTCCTCCAGCCTTCTCCAGTCTCTCATCTTTGGCAAGAACTTCTATAAATTAATTACCTGTGTGGTGGGTTGACCCTGGCTGGATGCCAGGTGCCCACCAAAGCCGCTCTATCACTCCCCTCCTCAGCTGGACAGAGGAGAGAAAATATAACAAAAGGCTCGTGAGTCGAGATAAGGACAGGGAGAGATCACTCAGCAGTTACCAGCATGGGAAAAACAGACTCAACTTGTGGAAATTAGCTTAATTTATTAGCAATCCAATCAGAGTAGGGTAATGAGAAATGAAACCAAGTCTTAAAACACCTTTCCCCCACCCCTCCCTTCTTCCTGGCTCTCTACCTCCTCCCCCCGAGCGGCGCAGGGGGACGGGGAATGGGGCTTGCGGTCAGTTCATCACATGTTGTTTCTGCTGCTCCTTCCTCCTCAGGGGGAGGACTGCTCACACTCTTCCCCTGCTCCAGTGTGGGGTCCCTCCCATGGGAGACAGTCCTCCATGAACTTCTCCAATGTGAGTCCTTCCCACGGGCTACAGTTCTTCACGAACTGCTCCAAGAGTGGGTTCCTTCCACAGGATGCAGTCCTTCAGCAACAGACTGCTACAGCATGGGTCCACTGCGGGGTCACAAATCCTGCCAGAAAACCTGCTCCAGCGTGGGCTCCTCTCTCCACGGGTCCACAGGTCCTGCCAGGAGCCTGCTCCAGTGCGGGCTTCCCACGGGGTCACAGCCTCCTTCAGGTGTACCCTGAAGGAAGGTACAGGTTGCTCTGGTGTGGGGTCCTCCACAGGCTGCAGGTGGATATCTGCTCCACCATGGTCTTCCATGGGCTGCAGGGGGACAGCCTGCCTCACCATGGTCTTCACCACGGGCTGCAGGGGAATCTCTGCTCTGGCGCCTGGAGCACCTCCTCCCCCTCCTTCTTCACTGACCTTGGTGTCTGCAGGGTTGTTCCTCTCACATATTCTCCTCTCTCCAGCTGCAACTACGCAGTTTTTTTATTCCACCTTCTTAAATATGTTATCACAGAGGCACTACCACTGTCGTTGATGGGACATCTTGGAGCCGGCTGGCATTGGCTCTATCGGATATGGGGGAAGCTTCTAGGAGCTTCTCACAGAAGCCGCCCCTGTAGCCCCCCTGCTACCAGAACCTTGCCACACAAACCCAGTACAACCTCTAACTTGGAAAACTTCCTTTTGTTTATTTTCAACCTGAGTCCTTTTAATTTCATTTGAAATTAAATCAAATTCAGTTTACCCATCTTCACACGTTTGTTGACACATTCAAAAAGCTCTTAGATACACTTAAGCTCTGCTACTCTCATTTTCTAATGCAAGCTTCCACAGATCAACTTTCAAAAGTTGCTGGTTGACTTCAGAACCTGAAACAACTTGTTTTGCAGTGGAATTTAGTACTTATATCACATTAGACCCAGACAGTTCAGCTTAGCAAGTTAGCTGAGTCTCAAAGTAGCTAGCTATGGAAAAGCTGTGCAGCAGAGCATTAGTTGAACATTTTCATTCCTTTTTCCATCCGCATGCACAACAGGGCATAGAAATGCAGCACTCTTGAAGGCACATGCATGCTGGTTTGTATTCCTTGCCTGCACTCCTTTTGTTTCAGTCACTGGCTGCATGTCAGAGGATGCACAGGGCTACCTCCACACTTCTCAGCCTGGAACTCCACTGCATTTTTGAGTCCTCACAGGTACGTGAAATTAAAACAGCTCTTGGGCTATGACCTGGGATGAAGGAGAGACCTGGGAGAGCTGAGCTTGTTAACCCTGCCTTGACCATAGTCAATGCTGGCAGGGCTGGGATGAGAAGCAGGTGGCAACTGCTGCTGTGAGTTCGCCCACCACAGACATGGGTGCAAGTGCAACAGCAGCAGATTTCAGGCTGGCTGTACTGGCAGAAGATATGTGGTGCTTGAATAACACAGTTCCTTACACGTGTACTGGAGATCAGGCTGCAAACAGCCTTTCCCAAAGATACTTTTCTCTCCACAATGTGCTGCTCTTGTCATCTGTCTGCTTAGTCTGAAGCCAGACTCTCTGGATATATTTTGTTCTGGAGGAGGGTCATATTGAGAAAGATTCCTCTTTTTGGTACTGATAAACAGCCAAAATATTTAGTTAATAGGCTGAACTAATGTGAAGTAACATGATGGGAAAAATACTTACGGAATCCCTGCACGAAAAGTTTCTTTCTGTCACAGCCAGTGAGGAAAGCAACAGCACAGTGAGACGGTCAGTTCTTACAACTTCATAGTTACTTATTCTGACACAGAGCAGCTTGAAGAAAGACCATTTTATCTGATACACAGCAGTTTTAACAAAGATCTTTTTATCTAAATTATTTGCTCCTCAAACCCAAGCAAAAAGACTTGTCCAGTTTGGAAAGGAGGGTGAAATTTTCACGCAGTATATCCAGATTCTTTAAAGCCATCAAAATGTTGCTTAATTTAGCCTGGTGCTGTCTTTCACAGTGTGAAAGTCTGGAGGGATTGTTAAGGAATCTTAAATATGAAAAAATATTAAAAAGAAAGTTGGAGAACTCAGGCCTTGATCCTGCATCTGTGGTACTTCATAGCAAAACACCAGGTCTGGTCCCCATGATGAAAGTTGATTATTTTTTCTACCAACAGCACTGTCCTTCTCATTAGATTTACAGGGAAAGGTGGCTTTTTGGGAACCCTCTAAAAAACCCTGTAACATTTCAAGGTTAGAAATGGGTGACCAGTGAAAAAACCTGACCATTAAGAGAGTTACACACTGAGAAACATTTATCTATCATGAACTGTAATTATATAACTGATTACTCAGATGTCAGCCGCAGCCAGGGGACATTGCAGGGATAAGGCTGCCATCATACCAGGCACTCCGCTGGCAGCAGTGTGCTCCATGCCAAAGTAAATGAAGAATCAAAAGGGGAAATAAAGACATCCCAAAGTGACGTGGCTTCCTCACAGTCATAGAAAACATTGCTGGCAGCACTGGTCTCCTAATTCTTCCTAATACTTTCTCCACTTTGAATGAATCGACTTTGTATTTGCTTTCAATTCTTGTGCACCGGCTTTATTATTAATTTATTAACATTTATCTATTATTGATATATATTAATTATTGATAATTATTAATTTATTAATTGCATTTTCTCAGTGAAAAATTACAGTAGATCAACACTCAACTTGAACACATGACAAAAAACATTTGTGAATGGAATAGTAAGCCCAAAGAAGTGCATATTAGGAAGCAACTATTAAAAAGGTATTTAGCATGGAATCATAAACTGCTTGAACTGTTTATTTGTTACAGAATTCACTCACAGAGCAACTCCTTTGATTAAATTTTTACTTTGGTTGGGTCACATAGCAATCGCAATGCTTTTCACGTAGTAATCCAACGCAGCTCAAAGGACCAATACTGCAATGAGCTGCTCATGAACAATTTATTAATTGATTACTTTGCAAGATTATATACATTCTTTTGAGCAAAAAAAAATAGCTGTTTCTTAGTTTATTAGTTATAAATTGTTCTCCTGGTTGTGTTCTAGAGGGTCTAAAACACAAGCCATTCTGGTAATTGCATTTTTCCTTTCACATTTTCTTTTGCTTCAGTTATATACAGCCTTCAACTTCATTCCTTAAATTCTTGAGTCATGCCACTGTACCAGCCCCAGGCACTGTCAAAGTGGTTTTGTGTGAATTTAGTGCTCCATGAGAGGCTTTTCCCTGGCAGCCTGGAAAAACAAACTCCTCTTTATACATATGGCTAAGTGCAGCATGGAAGTGATGCTACAAGTTCCCTGAACAGTCCAGCAAGAGATGAGAAGGTACATCCTTCATTTTCAGTGTCTTTTCCTAAATATCTTTGATGACACTTCCAGGGAGTCCAATACTTGATATGAGAGTGTTTTGTGTTATGTTCACTGGGAGGTGAGTCAACATTACCTGTTATTTCAGTCCTAAATGGCTTTTGTTCTCCACCAGTGTGGGCTGAGTTGGATCCATGGACCTCATTTTGGTTCTTGCGCCGGTGGTAAATGTTGTAGATAAAGTAGATGAGGTGGGATACTTTCGGGGTTTGCTTCTGGGAGAGGTGAACCAATTTAGTCCATTTTGGCAAATTATTTAAACACGAAAATGTTTTGTATGCTTATGTGTTTAGAAGCTGGCAGAACTGAAGCCCACATCCCAATAACATTCCTATTTATTCCCTTCTGCAGGCAACCTTTTAAACAAGATAAAAGGTTCAATTCAACCTTAAGGTATGTGCAATATCCTTTCTCCCCTTCCCTCTTCCTCCCCAGTGACTTAATTCATTTGTTAAACTAGAATAAACTGCAAACCATAGAGAGCTGTCTAGACAATGGAAAGGAGGTGAACAAAGTTAGGAGACTCTTCGAGGCAGCCTCAAGCAACCTGTGATGGGATATCTGAGCAACAGAAAGGATTTGGCTAGACAGGGCTTCGATCTTTGAAGTTGTGGCCCCACGGCATTCCTATGCCTCTCAACCACATGAATTTTCTCTTAAAACCTGGCACGTATTCCTTTTCCTTCTCTTACACCTTTCCCTGAAACAAACCCCCACAACTGATTTTATATAATCACCTCGAGAGCAATCAATAGTTCCTGAAGTTTAATGCAGCACTTTGTTAAGCTTGCAAATGAATAACGACTACGTGGGGCCAAATGCTGGGCCCAGGGCTGGTTTGCCCCTTTCAGATATGGGCAGAGAAGGTTTCCCTCTCATGTTAATGTGTTGTTGCAACAGGGGTCAATAGCTTCAGGCTTGATCTTGATTAGTATTTAAAGGCATATTGTTGGAAAGTATTACCTGAGGCATTTTAACCCTACAGACAAGTGAGGAAACTAAAACTTGTAATTGCTGGACAGACTCCATTAGAAATGCACTAGCTAATACCTGTAAAAACACACCGTTCCTGGTCTCTGTGGTGCTTTAAAATGCATTCCTTAATATAGCCTAATTTGCATTTAATTCTAGAAAAGAATTACCTTGTTGCCACCGCCCACCCCAACCAGACCCCAACTGCCCAGCAGGCTGTATGAGGTAGACTGAGGCTTCATCACCTCTCCTGCTCTTCAGAAGCCTTGCTCAAAAGGCAGCTCACTGCAAAACACAGTCTCCCCTCTGCAAGATGCTGCAGGGCCAGCCACGATGATGGTAATCCTGAGGTTGTGGAAGATGTGGGCTGACAGGTAGGTGGGTGAGAGAGGTGCTGGCAAGCCTAAAGATGGCACAGAGGTTGAAGCAGGGACTGAATCAGAAAAGTAAAAGTGGCAGATCTTAAGCAAGCTTGCCCATGATTTATACTGAAGGTGTCTCTCATTGTGAAGCATCCGGCCCCTCTTCATGCCGTGCTCCTTCCTTGCATGCTCTGTTTAGCAATGAAGTCACTGGCATTTTTGTTGTCCTCATGATGCTTCCAAGGATCGAATGTAGGTTGTTTTCATCTCCCCAAATGCTGGCAGTCCTCCTCTCCTTATTAACCATTCTGGGTTTATATAAATTTTATAAGTCCACTTCTGGAGGCAAGGAATCAGTGGAAGAGGATAAAAGGTATCAGAAGTTGCTATTAGGAGGTTACTGTGAAACTAAATGAAATGAAAACCTAGATTTCCGCACAGCAAAGAGAGCCACACAGGAAATGTCCTTCCTAAGGGCAGGTGCAGTCTGATCCATGCTACTGGATAATGATTTTCTGACATCTAATGATTTATTCTCCAAGATTTACACCATCTTGGAATTCCTCATTGTCTAATGCTCCTGGAGACACTGTACACAAGAACAGCTTCAGAAGTTCCCAGATCCTGCTGGGTTTTTCCTGATTTCTAGCTTTGGATTTGTCTGTGGGGAGGCATAAAAGGACAGAGAATGGATTTCTCAGCTATTTTAAAGGAAACATTAAGGAGAGAAGCAATGATTAAAATATATTATCCCCATGAACTGAGAAAAAAAGAGATGAGGGAATACAGGGTAAAAGCGGAAAAAAAAAAAAAAAAAAAGCTCTAAACATGCTCCAGAGCTGTTATGCAAAGGTAAAAAAGAAAAGTGGCTCCATTATGTAAGCTAGAGCTAGAAAAAATTGCCAGGCAATGTACGTCCCCAGCAAAAATCAAGTTTTTGTTTTATCATTTCTTCTTCACCAGGAGGTGGGGCTATTAAGCACTGAATTTATTTGGTGCTGCACTGAAAAACTGTAGGTAAAATGAAAACCGTCTTTCTCTTCATTTTCCCTCTGAAACTCATTGTGAAAATGTGAGCAAAATGCATGAACTTTCTAGATGTTTCAAGCATTTATTTCATATTCTGATGTAAAAACACAAATAACTTTAAAATGATTTTGCAATGGTTTAAATGAACTGCCTTTAGGAGTGAATTAAGTACCAATAGCTAATTAAAACATATATTAATTTGGGAGACTGGAAATCTCAGGAGGTTTGTAATTATTACTATTCCCAAGTTTCTATTGAGTCTATTTCTAGGATATCTCTGCAATTCAGTTACAAGGATTAAGTCACAAAAAGAAGTCACAGGACCCTGCAATGTGGCTAATTGCATAATAAAAAGATAAACACATTTAAGGTCACTTAATTCTAATTCTGACAAGCTGCCACAAGGGATGAAAGCAGCTTTTCTAAAGTAAAGATCCTGAGCTGAGGGAAGTGCTTATTTCTGGTGCTTCCATGGTTCCTGCTTTCACCACATCTGAGGGAGATGTTGCAGACCCCTTGGGATGGGAAGGTGCAGCCAAAGGAAGGAAACATGCGGCACAGCAGGGAAATAGGTGCAGGCCTGAGCTCTCGCCTTACGCCCTAGCCATTAAGCCAAGATGCCTTAGTGGCAGGTCCACTTGCCTCTCTTCAATGTCAGAATTGCCATGTAAATGTTGAAGATGCATTTCTCCATTTCATAAGATATGTGTGATGGGCATATAATTACTGGCACGGACTTGCAGCTAGGATGATTTAAAGGTGTTCTTGTCCCCATCATGTTGTGTTGCAAGCTCTCACCTAATATGGCAGGAAACATGGTTATCGCACTGTGCTGATCTGCTTCTGCACCTGTAGAGAAAGCATTTCTGATAGACATCATCAGAGATGGTCAGTCCTTTCCTTGTCCTCACAAATACCCTGGGTACAGCCCACCCTCAAGCAGAGCAAAAGAAAAGACCTGAAGTCCATGCAGTGCATCTTAACAGACATCCGCTTAGCTGGGGATGCCACAAGGATTCGAAGAGTCCTTGCCTGGTCACAGGGCTTAGGTGTATCCCCTAACACCTGCAACATCAGAGGTGGCCCTAACCCGTTCACAATCCAAAGTCACAGTCAGGAGTTCACTAGCTCAGAGAAGACCATCAAGACATCCACACTTACCAGGGAGGCTACAGTCACCAGGCAAGGGAAGTCAAGAATTATTTCCAGCAACTGGTGCTATTGAGTTCAGGAGTAATGACTGATCATTGCGTCCTGCGGCAGTCACAGCTTCTGCCAGCTCATCCAAATGCTTCCTCCCACTCACAACACAGCACTTCCCTCTCCTCCAAGATGACTCATGCTGTGTTCACTTCCATCCACAGCCCGGTGCCTGCCAGGCACTAGGAATAAAGCAGAGCCAAAATGTGCCCTTGGGTGTCATGGCGAGTTCTATCTGCAGCATATAGAGGGCAATGAAATCCCAGTTGTTATTCGGTCTCCTCTGTGGCTTCATCTTGGTACTGAGCAAGATGGAAACTCATGAACAAGAAGAGTTTTGTGATAGTCAGCTGCCTTGTGTTGTGCCCTACCTGAAAACATCAAAGTTTTCAACCCCAGAGGAGTTTGAAGGACACTTAGCACTTATTTGTGATCAATAGTTTCAAAGGTTAATAATAAATTTATTCAAATAAGGGTGGATACCTTGTTCCTGTCCATAAGTAGGTGGAGAGCATTAACTAGATAGTGAGAGTTTGATTTTCATATCCATAGAAAAACAGGCATCAGGAGCCGGCCTGTGAAAACTTCCCGAAGGCCCAACAGAGGGATGTAACAGACAGATAAAGCAGCTTGCTCTGTTCAGTGATTTTAATGTTTGTCAGTATTAGGAATGAAGGGACTGTGCAGCATTCAAGTTTCAACTCTTGGGCTGACAAATCACAAATTTAATTCTTTAGTGGGCAAAGATTTCCTTTGTGATCTCAGATTTGTCACTCCACACCATTTCTAAACACACCATCTGTATCCAGATGCCATATGTACCCATCTACCATAATGTGTTGGTGGTGTAGAGTCACAGAGATGCTTGAAGATGTTTAATGCTAATATTTGGGAAGCATCAACACTACAAAATCCCAGTAGACCTCTGTGAGTTTGAGTTTCCCCTCCCTGGCGCCTAGGCGTAGAGTGCAGTCTGCATAGGGCAGCAACAGAACAAGGTCAGGACACATTGCTAGAAAAGGGGTTGATGGGGTTCCTCTCCTTGTTCTGGTGAATATTTAAATATTATATATAAACTAGGTCAGATATTAGAGGAAGAAGTGAGAGGTTAAGAGGTCCTTAACTCAAAGTTCCCTATAAAGTTTATGGTGCTATCTCAGAGGGATGGAGCATAAATTCAAGCCTTCTCAGGTAGAAGATGTCTGGTATAAGTGCTCTAAACACTGGTTCATTGCTTAACAGAGAAAATACCTAGCCTGTTTCCACCCTCCCTTTTCTGGTTGGATTTTGAAATGATTTAACCTTCCTGGAGCTTTTTAAATGACAGTAGATGTTTAGGTGTATATTTTGGTGTTATGCCTTTGGCTGAAACCTGCAGATGACTAAAGTGCCAGCATCTCACTGACATACAGGAATATCTTGGAAGACCTTGACCAGAAAAATGTAGAGTTGTCTGTTCAGAGATATTAAATTCCTATTGTAAAACACTCACATTGGACTGGTGGGAAGGCAAAGTCATAAGCTGTTCTGAGGAGGAGAGATATTATTGCACTGTGATATAAATGCTGTAGATGGGAGTTTTACTGTGGGTTCAATGAGGACAGAATTTCATCCTACACCACTGAGCTCTTAAGTTAGAAATCTTGTGTATAGCAGATACTCAACTGACCATTGTGCATTTCTCTGCTCCTGACCTGAAATAGGGCAAAATAATTGACCTATGAATTCCTTGATTATCACTAGTCACGCATATTTTTTCTTTTTTTTTTTTTTTTTTTTTTTTCTTTTTCTTTCAGCTCATGGTCAAAATACAAATGCCCAATACATCCAGAACCTATTTTAGTTTCTATAAATCTTTTTTTTCTTTTTTTCTTAGCTAGCAGAAACTTTCTAGTCTTGAAATTTTGCTTTACCTCTGGCTGAAATTTCAGACTTATTTAATATTAAAATTTGACAAACTGGAAACATTAATGCTGAATTATCAAGTAGTTTGAGGCTACAATTTAATCTACTATAAAGCAGACTCATTTTAGTAGGGAATGTCTTGCGGTAGTTTTACTGTCTGTGCTTAATATACTCTTTTGTTTCTTAAAAATTACTTACAGCTTAAATAATTAACCATAGTTTATGCTTGACATTATAATATTATTCTTCTTTGCATACAGATCTGGCTGAACTGATTTGATTGTGAGATCCTCTAGGCAAAACTGCTGTCTCTTCTGTCTTACACATGACTGAGAAAATTAACAGGTAAAAGCAATAATATAGTGAATCTCATTCAGGCAAGAGAAGGCGTATAAGATAAAACCAGATACTTGCATCCTGATTCTGATTTGAATCCATCATTTTTTTATGGTGGAAATAAAAGAAGAAAACACATGAATTGTCATACCTGGAACCTTCATATGCAAATATCCATAACCTTTGTTCAACACAGAGTTTGTTCCCACTAGTGAGAGGTTATGATATTGTAACTTCTAGCACCTTTGTCTCACTAATGAAATATGACAGTAGAGGTCCATAAATTCCCAACTCTGATGGTCATGTTGTATTTCCTGCAAGGGTCTTCCAAGCACCGACATTTCCAAACATGGATCATGAATTTGGGGGGGCAAGATTTGATCAGGATGCTGTTGTCTTCCTTGTGCCAAGAAGCACGGTTCTCTTCCAAGCAAATTCTGTCCCCAGCTTCAAGCTGAGTGTAATGTCAGTGCTCAAGAAAAAGCAAACAAACAGCCCAGCTATGATGAGTTATGCTGTGTGCAGAAAGCACGAATGGAAAGGTGACAACCTTAGCCAAAAGAAAATAAAAGGACAAAAAGGATAGCAGATTTATTTTAAACATTCTGACAGGGTACCAGTAATGAAGAAAAAATGATAGACAGTATAAAAATAGCAGAAAATGTGCTTGTGACCAGAAGTCAAAGATCTGTTTGCTTTTCTTGTGCCAGACTGCTCTTGCAGAACTGAATACTTTTATGATGATCATTTATTATTTCAAAAGTTTTTTAAGTGTTCCCAGTATGGGAAACAGCACAGTGCAGCAAAAACTGGCACAAGGGCACACTCAGATCCCGATCCCAGTTTCTCAAATTTCAGATGAGCTCAGACTTGAGATTTCATTTGGAGCTCCTCGCTGAAGACAGCACATCTCTGCTTATACCATCAATCTAATTCTTTGTTCTCCCTATAGCATGGGCTATTTGCAGTGATAGCTTGCTTTAACATCTTAATCTATGCTGCAACACAATTCAGAGGTGCTTCTGTTCCATTGGGATACATAGCAACTATGGAACCTATAATGGTGAAATAAATCCCCAATAAAATGAATGTAGATGCTCCCTTTATCTTGAATGATTTCATTGATTATTTTGAAAACCAGCTAAACATCAATAGCACCTTTTTAATCTCTAACTTTTCAGGATTTTCATATAGCTGGATTTTCTTTTTGTTTCTTGTGAAACATAGCTGAGAATATCTCTCTAGAGAGAGGCAGGGAAATTTTTGGCTTGTTTAACCATGAAAAGTCCATCTCAGAATCTTTCCTGAGCTGAAACATTCATTGAAACAGGGCTTGCTTTGTTATGTGAAGAAATGGAAAATGGCTTTTATTTTTACAGCTGTTGCATGGCTGGTGCCTATGTCTGTATTGATATCAGCAGATGTTATAGTCTGGTTTTATCTGTTGAGGATGAATAAATGTTTAGTGGATGATGGGCATGAAGTTCATGTGTTGTAAATGTTACTAGAAGATGACCCAAAGAGCATTATAGATGGTGATACAGTGTTGGCTGTATGTATATATCTGCCCTTAGCTTCCCCAGGCCATAATTCAGGGAGATAGCTGTTCACTGTTCGTCCCTTCCAAATGTATTTCTAACTGTAGAAATAAAACCATTTTAGTTCAGCTGTTCACCTAGTTCACCTGTTCTGTCTCACTTATGCTGATGTAACCTAGGAGCCATGCGATTCACTTCTTCAGAGTTTTATTAGATTTACAGAGGTAAAAACAAGAATTTGGCCCTAGATAGGATTAGACACAGAGCATGCTTATTACTGAATAGATAAATCTGCCTTCAGTTTAGTTTTTCTTGGTTAGACACAAAGAAATCTTGCCCTCCATTCTTTGCAGGCTTTGATATATTTTTCCATTTACATGAGAAGTTTTTTTCTTCTTTACTTTTTTCTTTTTCAGAGTGACAGAAGCCTTCCATTGTTTTGAAAGAGCTAGAGACCACTAAGAACTGTTGAAATGAAAAACAAATTCCAACAGAAAAAACTCAAAACCTGGGGGGATGGAGGAGCTTATTCCCACCTTATGCAATATGGACTTGGTGTCTTATACATAAAAGAGAAAAAAGAGCCTTTGAAAAAGGCAAAGATGACGAGGAGGAAGCAGTAGAAACCAGACTTGGTCAGCCTGTACAGCAAAACAGCCTTGTGAGTGTTCAGCCTTTCCTGCACCAAAAATGCAACCCACAAAATAGGCCCTGGTCCCTGCTCTCTCTCTCCCCAGCCCTATCAATTCTGTTTCATCCACCCGAGCTCAAGAATAGCAAACAGAAACACCAATTGTTTCATAATAGTAGCACATTTTATTGTGGTAGAAGACAGGAGATACAACGCAGAGGAGGAGACTGGACTTGGGGGAAAAAATCAAGGGACCAGGAAAACTGCTCTTCTGAGTTGACTTTTGGTTGTTCTAGTTTGTAACAGGAGCAACAAAGATGTCAGCAGATGTTTGACAGACCCCTTTCTGCTGGTGAGGTATCTGATCTACTCAAATTCCTCTCCACGCTATTGCTTATGTAGTTTGGTTTTGTGCAATTTAATTTTCATACCTTCATGTAGTCCTCGAACTTGAGTCTTTTTACAATAGAGCCCCTTTACATTTCCTTGGCTCTATAAAGGGGATTTAATATTTTATATTTGCATTGATTTTAAGGACTTCTGCCCCACCAGAGTACTGAAAAAAGAGCTTAATGACTCTGAAACTCTACCTCCATCCACTGCATCTGGTTCATTTTAGTCTCAAGGAGATCTCTGGCGTTTGTGTGTTACTGTTCTCCAAGGGATACATAACTGTAGTGCCCTCAGTGGAAGAGCTCTGAATTACTAGGAGAGCCTGAAGTCATCTGTCAGTCGAGGTGGTTGCTGAGGCACTTTCACACCTACTCAATCGCAGTGTGATTAGGTTGGGATCACATTCCTGAATCACATGGAGTCCACATGTGAGCACATGAGACTGTGTGACCTGGCTTTCAATGATTTAGAAAGGGATAATATGAGATCAGTGTTCTGTAATTTTAGAAGATAAAAAAACTTTTACTCACATATGACAGGCCAAAGAAGAATTTGTGAAGCAGAACTTGTGAACTTTGTCATAAGCACTGTCTGGATGAGGAATTTCTCTATTCCTACAAAGCAATTGTTTGCATCCAGCTTGCAGGTGTCTTCCTGTCAATTAGAGTGACCAGTTCCTTGGTGAGTTCATCATCTGTATACCTGAGCACTACAAAGAAGACAGTGGAGGAAGTTCTCATGCCTTGGAGCACGTCATCTCCACTTGGGGAACAGAGAAGTGAAGGATGTTGCACTTAGAGACAGCATGAGATCGTAGGAGTTCCCTGCTCATTGCTGTTTCTCAGTCCACAAGACTATGCTGTTCTTGTGCTGCAATTTGGTAAGCGAAACTTTTTCTTTCAGCCTTCTTCTTTTGTTTCTGGTTTCTTTTTTTTTTGTTCCACATTCTTATGCTGAATTTTAGTAACCTCTGAAACAGAGTAAGATGTGCTTTATACCTTCTCAGCAATGTTCCCTTGCTTGTTCCGTCCTTAAAATGAATTCTTTAGTTATTTTTTTCTTTCCTCAGAGGGATGTCCTGTTCTGTATTTCACTCAACAAGAAGCAAAGAATGATTTTTCTATTTTTCTTTTTTTTTTTTTTTCTTTAAATAAAGTCAGGATGTATAAGGAATTAAAGCAGGGCAGTAAAACATGCTTTCGACACTAGGAAGATGCGGATCGTAGAAGCACTTTACTGGTAATAGAATAGCAGCAAAGCATCCATGGTATGGATGCAGCTGTACTGGAAATGTTCTGTTTGTTACCAGTAAAGGAAAATAATCCACAATAATGCCAAGGAAGGCACAAATCTGTTTTTTTATGTATAATTGTATATATATTTGCTGACCTCCTGATATTACTTGGGAAAACACACAAGTTGAAAAAAATCCACAGAGATTGTATTTCTGTGAAAACAAGTTGAAAATAATTTTACTTAACAAAATAAGCATGAAATATAAGTAAATAAAAATCATGCTGTGCAGATATGACATAGCAAATGCATATGCTGCTGTGACCTATAAGAAATGTGTACAAAGGAATGTGAACAAAAAATGAAAAGAAAAATTCCTGGGAGGGAAATTACTTATTTTAGTGCAGAAATGTTACCTAATTTACCTAAGTTCAACAACTGAGTTTCAAGAACTATTTGAATCTCTCAGATGGGAAGCTTTACAGTCCCATTCTTCAAGGACAGAAGAACGTATCTGGGGTGCCAGAGCCATCTTTTATTACTTCAATCAATATTATGAAACATTTTAATCTATAAAAATGTAATTGGATATGATTACACTGTTTTCTTGCAATCTAATTAAGGCAAAGATTATGTTTATGTCTTCTTGGCAATTAAGTGCTTTCATCTAACTTTTTGCCTGTCTAAAGCCTTGACTCAGCTCTTTCTCATGCAACTGATATCGTCTGATCCTAGAAATTCCTCTTAGTCTAACTACTTGGCCTGTACTGCCTTATGTGTTACTCATGTATGCTAATCTCATACTCTTACCCCTTCTGTCTGCAACAGTTGTGATATACTTTTCCCATACTGTTTTACATATAACACTGTTATTTAAGCCTAAGAATTAGGATTGAATTATAGATACACATAGGACCTTCCACTGGCACAGCTCCTTCAGTGAGTAATCACATCCCTCAGACCCAGACCAGAATACCTGTTTCAGCCAAAACTTTTCACGTCTCAAAATCTTCTCATGTACCCTCTTCAGGGTTGATTTAGGCTGCTTAGCCTAGCCAGGACTTAACAAACTACAAAGGTTTAATGAGTTTACTAAATTTAACATGTCACCTGAGCTTCAGAAATGAACTGAAAAATTGCTGTGAGAGTGCCAGAGATTCTTCCAAGACAGCAGGTGTTGTGGGATCATGACCATCCTATCTTGCCTGTGTGGCTGATCAGGGGCTGGGTTTGCTAGAGCTGATTGAATGGAAAGAGTTGATAACAGAGAGACTGAGAAAAGGCAAGAAGCAAGCAGTTCTAATTTATACAATTGCAAGGTAAATACTGGGTCATGTTATAATTTAGATATTACATTGCTTCCACCTAAGGCTAAGCCAACCCTATGAATGTCCATCTGCTGAGATCTGTCAAAGTCAGGATTATGAAGATATATCATCCATGCACTAAAAAGGGCAACTACTGGTATAGCTTGCCTTGCTAATGGAGATGCTTTGTGCTGTTGGACCAAAGTGCAACATTGCTAGCAGAGCTGTGTACAATCCAGGAGAACTTTGCTGCTGTAATATACAGTTCTGCTTGGGCCACTAAAGCACTTGGAAGCTGGATAAAGTCATAGGTTCTTCCTGTTGTTGGCTGATCTGTTTGTGTCTTTATTACTCTTCAAAAAGCCTGGAGATCTCCTCTGTTTTAATCTATGAGATAGACAATGTGGTCTGGTCAAAACTCATTATTATTCTAACCATTAATGTTGTGTGGCTTGAAGAAGAAGGATTTATTCCCTCTGCTTCCATCGTTTCAAGCCCTTTCCATTTTTAAAAGGGTAGGTCATGCAGGAGATAAAATCTTTGATCCTGCAAAGCTGAGTATTAACTGTCCTCAGAAGCTATTGCATCATCTGCAGTGAAAACATTTGATAATTTCCAGTCGCTTCAAAGTTCTCCACCAGTTGTTGAAAGTCCGTTTAACAATCATGAAGGAGATCTACACTTAGTACTGAAGGCACTAATACCTCTCCTGAACAAAAATTATGGGAACTCAGAGCATCTGACTGGGGAAACCAGTGTTACTCACAGTCATACAGTTCTAGCTGTTATTTGTTTACAAGGTATTAGTTACCGAGAATCTTTTACTGATTTCAAATTTACTTTAGTGAGAAGAATCAGAACATGCCTTTTCAACACAGCTTGGAGGGAAGGTTAATAAAGAAGCCTATTTCCCCACTAAAGCCTAGGAAAGCATTGCAGTTTTCAGGATAACCACCACTGTTCCTTGGTGAATGTTGGTGCTGCTCTAACACATGTAGTTAGAGGTATTAGAGTCCAAAAGTCCCCCTGGAAATCACTCTCCAGGGACCTCTGTCCCTACTATCTCCTCTTTCCTTTGGAGGGACTTGATGTCCCTAGAAGAGCTTGCAATCTCCATGGCCTCTGAGTTCAAGGGCAGCAATTTTTTCTGGCCAGGATATCAACTGTAACTCAGGTACAAGGCACCTCTGAGCCGTATTTATATTCTGTGAATCCCAAAGCAGATCAACAAGACCATAGATCTCACCTAGAACATTAGGCATATTCAGAGAAAGAGCTTAAAAGAGAATCAAATACCACTTTATACTGACACATTGAGATACTGATTCATACAAGAATGATTTTTGAGTTGATAGGATAAATGGCAAAATAATTGTTATACACTTAGTGTGTCTAACACACTAAATAAACAGATAGATAGATAGATAGATAGATAGTGTGCAGTAATAAATAAATAAGTAGATAGATAGATAGATCCATAGATAGATAGATAGATAAAGTGCAGTAATGATAGATGTTGAAGGGGGCAAAATCTGCTTTTCCACAGGATCCATAAAGACCAATGAACTCTGTGCACTGATTGTATGAAAGCAGTTATTTGTGGTGCCAGCCTTCTGCATAAGGATGACTGGATGCAAGGAAAGTTTCATGCCTGTGACTTACAGAGACTTTTTAAAAATGAAACCTGTCTTTATCTTAATACAATAGGAAGGATATGAAATGGCGCCAATAGTTTCCTAATGACATGCAACAACATTAGAACATTCTCAAGAACAATAAAGAGGAATTAAAGGAGAAGCAGACTTCAGTAGACAAAGGCCATGGTTACAATTATAGTTTGGCTACTAATGGATACTCCTAACATTAGAATTCTAATATTTCTCCTAAGCTTTAGGAATGCGCAGTTCTGTCCCTTCCTGACTGGTGCATCCCAGGGAATAACACAGAAATTAACTGCCCCAGCCAGAAGAGACTCCAGATTTGCTGTCATTAACCCCTTCGGACAAGGCACCTTTGAGGTTTCCTAGATCAGTATTTAACAGAAGTTCTGTCAGCCCAGTGAAAAAGTCAACTTCACATATTTTGTATATATTTATACATATTCCTTTCTGTATGAGGTAGAACCACATTTTGTCTATTAATTAGGCATGGACACTCCATAGTGGCTATACATCACTTACAGGTAAGCTATGTGAGGCATCTGTCAATAATAGAGCAAGAAATGGGTCTAACTCTTGGTTTCTTCCTCTGACCACTATGCCATGAGCCTGCCTATTAGCAGGGAAGGTGTAGGTTGGAAAATGATAGGGAATGATCTTGCAGCTTTGTTTTCCTCCTCTACGTCCTGCTTAGATTCCAGGTACACATAACTCTGGCAACAATCATGTCTTTCCATAATACTTATTCCTTCCAGTCTGTGCAACTAAGGTTGGAGCTCATTGTGATACACCTTGTTGAACCATATCCATATTTAACTAACTCTGGTGTCTTGTGACTTATTTAAATGTAAATTGCTTGTAACAAATGGACACCCAGTTCTTTTCATTCCCCCTGAGTGGAACTGTTACCTGAGAGAGAGATTTTGGATACAGTGCGTGGCACTGACTGCCAGCCTGCAATAAAAATTATGCTAGACTGGAAAACTCAGAAAGAGGATGCAAGGATAATTAGAGGTCTGAGAATTTTTTTTTTTTCCCCAGTGGAGGATTTAGAAAGCTGAATTTAGATTCTTTAAAGGAAAGAAGTTAGCACCAGATTTAATCAAAGCCCAGAAGTACCAATAGGGGTGGATATTTCTGATGCCACAGTTCTCCTTAATCTAGGAGAGAAAAGCTAATAAGAACCAGTGGTTAGAAGCTGATACAAGACAATATAAATTTAGATACAAGTCTTAACTGTTAGCCCTGAGCAGGGAATGTTTAAAAAAAAAAAAA
>WAAD01019611.1:134193-147230 GCA_013389945.1 Fregata magnificens
ATTCTTTCCATTCTATGAAGTCTCTAGACCCATTCTTTGTTTGGAAAATGATGGTCCAGATACAGGAATTTCACGGTGAAAAGCTATTGCTTGTGTTGGCCAGGAGCTCAGTTCAGATCAGTGTTTTGTCCTTAAAATTCACACCTCTGAAATGAGGCTTAGATCTTCTTGTATACACCCAGAGGAAAAGAGAAGCCCAACTCAGGAGACATAGGCCTAATATGGAAGTGGAAATAGAGAGGAGGGTGAAGTGATGTACCACATGTCAAACCATGGGTGGCAAAATCAAAAAAAAAACCAGGCTTCCTGATTCTCAGTGTATTTCTATATCTGTTTGGCCACGGAAGTTACTATTATAGTGACTAGGGCTTGTCAGAAAAGTGCTCTTCTTTTTTTAAAACCATTGATTTTTTAGAAATAGCAAACAAACACCCAAAGACTATTTCAAGAACTCTGGCTGAAACCCAAAATTTCTGATATTATGGGATTTGCAGTTTACAGTCACTGTGCTCTTAGGGATATTTTTTGGTTGTTTTTTTTTTTTTTTTCCTGATCAGAGTGCCCACTTTGCCTACTGTGCTTTTGTTCTCCTATTCTTACTGAGGTACTTCAGTATGTCAGGAGAGTCCCACAGCCAGAGGCACATGGAAGATGTGTATGGGTCAGTAAGCCTGGATATAGAAGGAGAATAAAGGAAAAGAAGCAAATAAACTATGACATCAGGGAGCAACTTGGTAATGTTTTAATCAAAATTGTGGCTTCCACCCACCAATATTCAGATTTCTTGTGAGTAAGTTCATTTTTTAATTGTCATTAAAAAAAAAAAAGCAAAACACAAAAGTTTTTTTCCATGGAGAGTAGATATTTAAAAATGTATGAAAGTGACAAAAAAAATTTCTTTCTTCAGTTTCAACAGAAAAAAAATTCAATCAACTATTTGAATGACAGCCAGCAGTAATAAAGAATCAGAATTTCAGTGTGTTAACATCCAAAAGCCCAGCTGTTTATCTGAGACCTGTCTAAGTATTTTTGATGGGCATATTTTCATCACACAAAGACTCATAAAATCATATTTTCATCTCTGAACATTACTAGGTACCTACTTGCTTTGAAAATATTGTTTCTTTTCCTAACATTTTTACTAGCCACCATATAGTCAAGATCATGATGAACAGAAATAGGTAATTGAAAGAAACTTCCATTAAAACTTTCAGCATAATTTAGTTTAAGAATGGAGGGTACTTCTTGTTTTATGTAAATTGACTAAGATATTTCAAATCAAGGTATCACTGTGAGCAAACTCTTTTAATTGCCAAGTTGTTATATTATTATCTAAAATTATACATTTTTTATAAAATATAAAAAGCACATATATTATACTATAATTATATAACATATAGTATAGGTGTATGTTATGTATTTCTAAATATTATTAAAGATACATAAATATCTAATTCTTATAATAGCTAATGGTTCAGATATTAGTTATATAATAGTTTCATATATTGTGTTTATTAAATGATATTCTCATTACACATTTGCAGATCATTAATGAAGCATATCTTCATAAATTTCTTTAATGTTATTGTCAGATGGGTAACTTGCAACTTTATTCAATCTGGAAAAATATTGCACTCAAATTCCCATGAGAAGAAAGTTATTAATGACTAGATTGATTCAAGTTTCTATGACAACACATTGCCGTGCAGGATCAGGTGGAATTTTATAACGGTAAGTTGGTTTAAGGATTGAATTCAGCATGGGATAAGACCAATGCACCATTAGGAACTGGCTTGAACCTGTGTAGGAACTAATAGGCAAGGTGAAACCCTTCTGCACAAGCAGCTTCTTGCTGTGCACAAGCAGCTCCACTTGCAGGGCCCAGACACTGTGTGTCCATTCCCTTTTCCATCTGGGATGACCCTGAGGCTGGGACCCAGCATTAGCTTGCTTTGGGACGTTCTGTAACAGAAGATCTTGGTGTATAATTGAGGGTTTGTGCTAATATAGTTTAAAACTAGAAATAAAGCTCTCCTGGAGAGACAAACTGGCAGGATAAGGGAAGCTACCATCCACTCTGGCACCATCTCACGCTAAGTCCTTTTCACTGCTTACTGTAACGCTGTGGCTCTTTGGCATTTTGATTCTTGTAAGATAGAAAGGATGCTAAACTACAGAAAGATGCAATCATCTATGGAAGTGATTGAATTTCTTTTATAGTCTTACATCTTCTTTGCTACCTGGATGGTTTATTAGATTAGTTGCATGTCTTTAGTCTTTGTTTTCTTTCTTAAGTACCCCCTCTCCTCAAACACCTTTCTCCCATAGTATATTAGTTAGCATCTTCCCGTGGTGGATGTGGGTATTGAGGAAATTAACAGAGGAAGGACTAATGAGGCTGAAACCAGCAATTGTTCAGAGAACTGTTTTTTATGACAGCAGATTTGATGGTCCAGATCTCACAGTCTAAATCTACAATTAGCAACAGACTTCTTATGTGACCAGAAATTCACTTAAGTCACCTTCATATTTCTATGATGCTTCCCCTCGCACATGTTTTTTCTTTCTCATCTACTTTGGTGTATTTGTTTTGGAGGTGAGGCTGTCAAGGGCTGCCACAGAGACAACCGCATTTGAAATGGGGAATGAGAAGTCATCACAGCACTGAGGCTGAGCTCAATTGATGTGATTCAGGAACATGCATATCCTAACACAGTGTTAGAAAAAAGAGAGGAAACCAAAGTGCAGATAACTTTCCTACTTCAGGTATATATAATGTTTTCTTTACTGCATCCATTGCAATTGACTGAAGCCTGAAAAAAACTATTTTTGAAATATCAAAGTGCAATAACTGTGGTCTTCTGGATTAATTCAGGGTTGTATTACATTCAGAAAGTAATTTATGAAAGATTATTTAAAATGTTATGTGAAGACTTAAAGTTTCTGAAGTGTTTAAACTAGTTACCTTTTTTTTTAAAAAAAAAATATTTTTAGAAAAAACAAAACAAAACAAAACCCTTTCCCTGACAATTTAGTTTCTTAACCATGAATAAGGCAAAATTGAAGTTATTATTCAGGAAATGACCATATATGTAAGAAAGATGTTTTTATCCAAACACTCTTCTTGTGAGTATTAAACAGCTTTTATATATTATTCGCTCTGACAGCTCAGGCCCGTGGGATTCTTTCTTACCTGATATGGACCTTAAATAGACATTTAGCCATTATGACAGTTCATTGGTCTGGAAGAGAGAACAGGTTAAGGTATCCTTTTACAGCAGCATATCACTACAGCCATACCTTTTGGTACCAATCTGGTCTTACACATTATTAAAACCAGTGATTTGGGAAATTGGAGTGTGAAGGAAAAGATTTTTACAGATTGTGAATTTTTTCTGCTTCTCTGGGTAGCACTCATTTTACCTAAGTTTAGTTACCTAACAGTTAGGTGTCCAGCCTCCTTATAGAATCTGTGAAGGAGAGAAATGTTAGACAACAGTTCACCTCATCTCTCTCAAACCCATTTTAGGATGGGATCAGTAATTTTTTAGGGTGTGCCTGTCAATCTACGAATCATAGAAGAACCAAAAGGAATAGTTTAGACTAGTTGCTTACTTTTTCAACTAGACATAGACCAGTCCATATCATGTTTTTCACCTGTCTTTTGGACATCCCTGCATTTTTTTGACTTCTCTGATAAGAGAAGTAGTCTGATACAAAAATGCCTTCCAATTAAGTGACCATTTTGGAGAGAATTTTTTTTTACAGTATATCAAAACAAAAAACCGTGCAATATATGTTAGGAGTGCCAAATCTGATAATTTGATAATGATGAGACTACTGTAGCTCCATGCCCCCAGGTCCACCCAGGAGCACGATTGAGCATGTGTTCCCAGTAAGCATACATACACAGAGCCCATATATACAACATGGCTGACCATGCAGATCAACACAGACACATCAATTCAGCATTCAAACACAGCACCAATGGCCTCATCCTGTTCCCTTCTCCAGCTGATCAGGATGAAGGTCTATCAGTGGGAAACCTATACGTATGTGCGAAGTGGATCCTTCCAATGGCTGTGATCAGACACTCATTCTAGCCAGCAGCTGCCCCTGGGTCCCAGTCTGCCCAGCTGCTGACACTTGGGCGTAGGAGCCCTCGGTACTGATGCCCCACTCCAGTTGTTTGTGTATGTGAATACAAATACATGCAGGCACACACACTATGGACCCCACCAGTAACAGGCATTAGACGTTCAGCCTACCTAGTAACTGGCCCTTGAATCCTCCCATCTCTAGTTGCCTCATGTGCAGAGATGCACACATGCAAACGGGTCTCTCAGTTGATCCCCAGACCTTACAGTGTCTCCAGTAGTTGGCTTGGACCTGGTCTCTCTGGTAGCCAACTGGCAGGCCTTCTGGTATCTCAGTCTGTCCCAGACTTATGGCCACTTCAATACCTGCCTCCTAAGCTTCTTACCTACTCGCCACCAAGTCTTGCTTAATACTGTCAGTCTCACACTGATATACGTATCCACACTGTATGCACATACTCCAGTTTCTCCAGTTGCTGGCGTCCAGAAATATGGGCCTGTGATGGTCCCATTCCAGTTTCTGGCTGTTGTGCTTCTGGGCTCCTTTGAGCGTGTGCAGATGATCCTTGCATTATATAACCTAACAATATACATCTACATTACTTTTCCCAATGTGTTTTACAGATTCTATATAAAACAGTCACTTAATTTCTCAATAAGAAATAGCTGTTTCTGGCACGAAACGTGGCATGTGTTCAACAGAGCATGGCTCCTTTTATAGCCAAAGACCATAATGCCAGACTGAAAATGTACACTACTGGCTAAATACCCAAAGGCCAAATCTGACCTAGGCAACATGGGTAAGATTGCTTGAAAAAATGTCCTGTGACCCTAGGTGGCTTCCAGTAAGTTTCACTTTAATTTCACATCTCTTTCTAAAAAACCCAGCCTCCTCAGCAAATGTTGCCAAAGACAGAAGCTGATTTGATTTCTAAAATCATATTTAGTGTGTTTGAGGGACGGGTTTTCTCAAATTTCCACAGTGATCAAGGACCATAGTATTGATATTAACTCCATACTTGTAAGAGCACCAAATTGAATTAAAAGCCAATATCAGATCATTGAGTGCAAAATGGTTATGTTGGGAAAGTACTGATCTTCAAAAGCATAATATACATCAGCTGTGAAAAAAAAAAAAGTTGTTTAATTTGAAAAATAATATTTTTTTCACATTTTCTGGTGCTGTTTCCCAGTGCAAGTACAATGCTAACTGAGATTCATTGAAGGCCTGATTTCATAGCTTTAAATAGAATAGGTCTTGCCTAGTTGTGAAATTATCATTTATTTGCTCAGTAAGCTATATGCTAGTGTACTGGATGAAGATAATGTTCTAGTAGTCAAATTAAAACATATTTGAATGTGTCTTTTTGTATCAGCTTTTTACACTTCTGTAGTAAATATTATTCATAGGACCCATTGTCATTTTTTCTCTCTGATTAAGAGACAGTGCTAAATACTGAGCAGTGAATGACAGGAGAAAGTACTCTTTTATGCTAATTGATTTTTAAAGTAGCCCATGAGCTAGAAACAATTAAGAACTACTGAAAATAAAGTCTCACAGAGATTATGTTCATGAAGATGTTAATTTAAAAAAGATGAATTGTGGATTTTTTTCCTCACTGAAGTACTGTAATTACTGTAAAAGTGAAGCAATAAACAGAATCTAATGGCTGATCCTATCTTGTATAACTTAATTGTCTTTTCATAACAAAAATATTACATGAATTTTCATGTATAAGAAGACTGATGTGATTATTATAAAGCAAATTCAATAAGCTAGATATGATCAATATACTTGAAGTGCAAAAGCTCCAGAGAACTGGAAGATGATTAATGTGAAGCCAACAGATCTTTCAAGGCAGACTCCAGGAACTGTAGAGTAATAGTGTGATGTCCAGCAGAACCTCTAATGAAGAGTAAAATTAATGGACACACGGATAAATAGTAGGTGTCTGCCAATGTAGCCTTTGGAAAAGAATTCATACCTTATATACCTACTGGGATAATTTGAAGAATCAATAAATATGTGAATTTATTAATATCTTTATTTGGACTTCCAAAATATATTCAATAAAAAGCCAAAGAAAGGCATTGAGGAAACTTACCAAATACTCTTACCAAAATTAAGCTGCTGTGGTATAAAATGGAAGTTCCTTGTATGGTGGAATAATTTTTTAATTGCCAGGAAAAGGGGGATAACAATAAGCAATAAGACTTACAGTATAGGTAGGCCAGCAGTGGAGTTCCCCAGTGTCTGTCCTGGGAAAGGGGTGTGAATAAAGAGTCAACAAAGTTTGCCGATGATACTAAGTAATTTATGGTAGGAAAGACAGGACAGCTGATGGCTTCTGGAAGATATTACAACCCTGAATAACTAAGCAATAATATGACAGATGACATTCAATGAGGGTGAATTAAAAGTGATGCTCAGGTAGTAATACAGTCCAAACTTTACATAGAAAATGATTGGTTTTGAGTGGACTGTTATCATCCAGGAACAAGACCTGGGATTACAGTATATAATTCTGTGAAAAAATTAGCTTAATGATAAGAAATGTCAACACAGCAAACTGAATATTCAGAATTACAGAAAAAAAAAGAAAGAACATCATTATGCCACTGTACAGGTCCACAGTGTGTCCACGTCTTCTGTAGGGTGTGATGTTCTCATCCCTCCCCAGTTTTTATCTTAAAAAAAAAAAAAAAAAAAGAAGATTAAAAATAGAGTAGAAATAGAGAGTTTCAGAAGAGCAAAAAGGGTGATCAAGGTCTGGAACAGGTTCTGCACCCGTATGTAGGGTAGCCTTTTTTAAACTGCAAACAGACAGTCCCCGAGGATATTGAGACCTATAAACCATAGGTGTCCTAAAGAAGATGGATGGGGATCAGCTGTTTGCTGTCTTTTCCAGTACAAAACCAAACCACCTAATGGAAATGAACCTAAAAGAAACTAACAAGTGGCAAATTGAAAAGAAATCAAAAAGGGCAGCTTTCATACAGGATGAAGAATCTGCCCAGCCTACTGCTTACAAGGACAGCTGTCTGTTTCTGGAAGTCACTGAGTCATAAATTGCTGGAGGCAAGTAGAGTATTTTCGGGAAGTATTAGTATTTCTGCCTGATACCACCTCCTAGATAGTCACTGTTGGTCACTGTCAGAGATAGAATAGTGGAATAACTGTATCTCAGTTCGAAACAATATGCCTATTTTTATATGATTATCATCAGATCCAACCTCCTGCATGCTGTGGTTAAGTGTAGGGCCCAAAAAGGTCATTTTTTCTTTGGAGACAATGCATTACAGTGATTTAAAAATAAATGAAGTATCCAAGGATCTTACTTAAAAAGACTTTAAAATACACTGAGAAGCTTCAAAAATTATCAACATGTATGGACATTTTGAGGGTGCTAAATCATTAAGCTTCCTTTGCAGAATTTTCTTCCCATTCAGAAAAAAAAAAATCTGTTACTTACTGTCCTGGTTTCGGCTGGGATAGAGTTAATTTTCTTCCTAGTAGCTGGTATAGTGCTGTGCTTTGGATTTAGTATGGGAATAATGTTGATGATAACACACTGATGTTTTAGTTGTTGCTAAGCAGTGCTTGCACTAGTCAGGACTTCTTTTCAGCCTCCCATGCTCTGCCAGGTGCACAAGAAGGTGGGAGGAGGCACAGCCAGGACAGCTGACCCAAACTGGCCAAAGGGATATTCCATACCATATGGCATCATGCTCAGCAGATAAACTGTGGGGAGTTGGCCAGGGGGCAGCAATCGCTGCTTGAGGACTGGCTGGGCATCAGTCTGTAGGTGGTGAGCAGTTGCATCACTTGTTTTTCCTGGGTTTTGTTTCTCTCTCTTCTCTTGTTGATCTCCTTTTCATTACAATTATTATTATTATTATTATTTTGGTTATTAAACTGTTCTTATCTGAACCCACGAGTTTTCTTACTTTTGCTCTTCAGATTCTCTCCCCCACCCCACTGGGCGGGGGAGGGTGATCGAGCAGCTGTGTGGTGCTCAGTTGCTGACTGGGGCTAAACCACGACACTTACCAAGCAGAAGTGCTGAAAATAATGTGAGATTCATATAAAGGAAACAGGTTTCTCCAATGGTCTGTGAAGTGAATAAGGTTTGGTGCGTTAAGTTACTGCATGCCAGTTGTGCTTCTGCAGTTGTTGGTAAGGACTCAATTCAGTCAACAGAATGTAAGTACTTAGCGCTATTTGAAATGGCTCAGGGTATCTGAGACATCCTCAAGGGTCTGGCAGATACAACACAAAAATTAGACCAGATCCTTCTGGAGTAGGAGCTTGAAATCAGACAAAGACTGCGGCACAGCAAATGGCACTAGACACCAATGCTTAACTGCAAAATAACTGTCTCTGTACCTGCACCTAAGTCATCCCTTGTGAGGTGATGAGATTTAGCCCAAAACATCAGTGAAAAAACGTTATCTCCCTTTCTACTTCATGGAGTAAGAACATGCAAATACACAGTCACTTATGTTCTGTTTTCTCCATTTCTTTTAAGCTGCCACATTGGTCATATGTCCAAATAAAAAAATCACAAAGTTAAGCCCAGGCTTATTGCCCATTACCAACCAACTTTGTCACACGTCCTTTTTCATTCTTTTTCTAAATACCACCTGATTCTATTTCTGTAATGTGATAGAATGTGCACAATCCATTTGTTAGGCAAAGGGGTTATAGTTCTGTATCAGTTCTTTAATGAAGCATACAGGCACAAACGTTAATTTTTTATTTGCTAATAGAGATATATCTCAGTAGAATAAAAACTTCAAAGAATCAAACAATAATGAGAACTTGTCTTTAATTAAGCATTTCACCAAATGGAATAGGCTGGTGAAGGGACTAGAAAACAAGTCTTATGAGGAGCGGCTGAGAGAACTGGGGTTGTTTAGTCTGGAGAAGAGGAGGCTGAGGGGAGACCTTATCGCTCTCTACAACTACCTGAAGGGAGGTTGTAGGGAAGCGGGTGCTGGACTCTTCTCCCACGAAACTAGCGATAGGACGAGAGGGAATGGCTTCAAGTTGCGTCAGGGGAGGTTTAGATTGGACATTAGGAAGAATTTCTTTACTGAAAGAGTGGTTAGGCATTGGAACAGGCTGCCCAGAGAGGTGGTGGAGTCGTCTACCCTGGAGGCGTTCAAAAAAGGTGTAGACGTGGCACTCCAGGGTCTAGTTTAGGAGTCATGGTGGTGTTAGTTGATGGTTGGACTTGATGATCTTAGAGGTCTTTTCCAACCCAATGATTCTATGATTCTATGATTCTATGATTCTATGATTAAATTCAGTGAGACTGAGTGTCTGAACTCTACTCCACCCAGGCAGCAGCAGCAAGATGCATCTGTGTCACTGACAACAATGAAGTGTAAAAATAGAACATAGTCATTATTCTTCTGAAGTGAACCAAATTTTACTGCCGCCTTCCCCCCGCCCCCCCACTACCTCCACCGATAAAGCATTGTTGGGTTACATGCTAACATGTTAACAACATACAACTGTTGCAGGCCTAGTCATGGAGGTGACACATTTTCCTAGCCAAGGATGAACCTTCTGAAAAAAAGTGTTTCAGAGAGAAAATGTTCAGAGGAACCAGTTGCTGAGTATCTTACCTTTCTGCCTCACATATACCACATGCTTTAATTGGTCCAGTGGAGATATGATGGAAATCTGTCATCATTACATTGCCAATCCAAGGGAACTTCACTTCCTTTTTCCTAAAATTGTGACTGACCACTGAATAGAGCTGCCAGCCATTCCAGAAGGCGCATTGGTTTTGCTGCCAACACAGCATCTACAGGTGCAGGGGATCGGTATCTTCCCGATGAGAAATAATGTGAAAATTAGAACCAGTGTTTACACTGACATCTGCGACTGTAGTGAGATTTTTCTAACCCCATACTCATACCACATCCAGCTGAGATCACTCACCTAAGGACTGATCTGAGGGGAGCGATGTGGGTAGGAATGGGAAAAATCCTTCTTGTTTCTTACGTGATACTTCAGTTCCCTCTGTGAAAGATGGATACCCAAATTCACAAGCCATTTCCCATTGTTGTCAAGGATGGTGCAAGGACAAAATAATAGCATACATAGTGGGGCATTTAAATGTGACTTGAAGAGCATTCTTTGGAGTAGGTTGAGGTTAGATAAAGTACTGCATTATCCTCCAATAACTTCCGTATGCGCTAGAGTACAGTGATAGTAATGCATTCACTGTCCTATTTTCTTAATCCTCTTGGTTGTGGAGCTGTGGCGTGGGTGTAAATCAAGATTAAAAGATAGGAGTTTAGATAACTGTGCATAGCTAAGCCCTGAAAATATTAATTTTTCTCTTTGAACTGTGCTAGTCATGATGGGGAGTAAATTAATGCAGGATTAGAAACATTATTTTATACAAGATGTGTTACAGGGCCAAAATGAAGAGCCCTATTCCCTGTTAATTAAACCACACTGTTCATATTGTTCAAAAACACTGATTTAAGGAGCAGAACTGCAAATTAGAAAATATTTTGGTCTGCTTATGTTTAATTTTAATTAACTGGAGACATACTAATTTGACAAATGTTTCACAACACAGAACTTGTAAAGGGCAAGTTGAAGGTTATGCTTCATCTGTAGAGTATATTTTAAGTACAACCACATTAAAAAAAATGTTAAATACATACTCCAGCCTTACAACATAACACATTTAAAACACTTTACTGTAGGCTTTTTACCAAACAAATGTTTTTGCTTGGCATAAAATTATTGCTTAAATATTTCTGAACTTCACCACTACGTACTTCAATAAACATAACTGATCATTTCATTTTGTTTCAGTGTGAATTCTAGAAACAACACCCATGCGGTGGAATACAGCTCACCTAACATCAGCATTCTAGGGGGGGTCTAACATAAAATACATAATTCAGTCCTCAGAGGTCAAAATCTCACTTCAGTGATGAAAGAGGAAGCCTAAGTAATTAACTTAAGATTTAAGCATTTGATTTTTTTCTGCAATAAACTGAAAAAAAAAAATTCAGGTGAATCCCACTTTTTAGGTTACTCATACCAATTTTGTTCAGGCAAATAACTTTCTACATTATATTTGCTTGCTGAAGAACCAAAGTAGGAGTGATTCATTTCATGTTAGGCTTTCTGCAGAATTCAGTGGGTTTGGTTCTCCTTGGAATTGACAGTGTCGATGTTTCTGTTCTAGAAATTTAAGCTCCTGTTTCTATATCATACTGGGATATCAGTATCTCCCAAGTATTAAATGTATGTTATGAATAATAGAAAACATAAAATTGGAGATGCGGTACTGGGCAACTTAAGTAGTTGAGTATGATGCCGTGGTATCTTCAAAACCTTGGTGAGAAATATGAAGATAAAAATTTTCTTCTAATTTCCATCTTACATTTATTAACAACCAATTTCCTTCCATTTGATTTGCTTCCACTATGTGTATCTGTTGGTCTCCTTTCCTTCAACAATGGTACTTAAAATCATGAATTACTCCCCATTACTTGCCCTTCTCAGGTTGATTCTTCTGCTCTGGAGAAAAGGACTTCTCCTATAGTAAGACTCTGCTTCCCTAAGATTTCAAAGAAATCTTTAGAAATAGGTTGGCCCACTTGTCTCTGGGAGGATCACCTTGTCTTCTTTGAGTTGCAGCATCATGATTGAGAACTGGTTCTAGGAAAAAATTATATTCAAGAGATGTCTGAAAGAGAGACAGTAGAAGAAAGGCAATGTCTCAGTCTGGTCAATCATCTCACACATAGCTGTGAGAAAGGAAAGGTCATGGGCTTTATCAAATATCCAACCGGTAGTTGAGTATGGTGAAGAGAGGAATGGGAATATGAAGTGATAAGTTACCTGAGAATGCTGCTGCTAAAAGAACACCTGCTAGTGAATTTTGGAAAGTTTTCCAGAGTGCCATTTCTGCTTTTCCATTGCACAATCAAATCAAGTGAACATTTTCAGGTGTGAGTAGTGGGAAGCAATCATATTTTTGTACTCTTGGAAGTCACCACATTTTGATTACTTCAGGGTGAATTGTTTGCCCTTTTTAATGCCATAAGTTTTGCCTAATATCACAGTGTTCAGATACTGATAATTGTTCCCTGAGCAGGGAGATCCTTGAACTTTCTGTAGGGAATTTAATTTTTCAAATACAATTCTTTGAGCAGCCATGTGATTAAGATTAGGGAACGGATCTTGCAAAAAATGGCAAAGTCTTCATCTGAAGACAAAGTTTAATTTCCACAGAATTTTCCAGATACTTTTGCTCTTCAGGGAATCACTTTTAGTTAAACACAACAGGACACACAATTCTTTTCATGATAAGCACTAAATCAAACTGTTTTCTTTTTTAATACATAAGGCCAGTAGCACAGGCAATAATAGAAAAGTGTGTAAAAATTATTAACTTCACTAAGTGATGTCAAGTTTTCTTGGAGAACAACCCTTAAATGGAAAGTGTGAGGTATGACTAAAGATTTGATCCAGGTTTGATAGCTGTTACAGGAGGTGAAGTCTTCAAACCCTTCTTACAGTCTTTTGAAGCATAATCTCTTGATCAAGTCAGTCAGTAGAGCCAAGGAGCTGGAAAAGCCATGTCTCTTGACAGTAGACCAGAACTGAGAAAGGGAAAATAGAGTAGGAGGTTTAGAAGATGAGAAGAGCTGCAGAGGAACTATAATAAGAAAAAGGGTAGACTTAGCAGCTGCCTTGTCCCAGTACCAGCTGTAACTATTCCTCTGCTAATAGGAACAACAGAGTTGTGTTGTGGAGCAACACCAGGGATATATCAGGAACTGGCATTTCCTTCAGCTTCTGAATCTCGGTGTGGTAGGTTGACCTTGGCTGTATGCCAGGGTCCCACCAAAGCTGCTGTATCACTCCCCTTCCTCAGCTGGACAGGGGAGAGAAAA
>WAAD01019611.1:150311-246824 GCA_013389945.1 Fregata magnificens
AAAAGGTATCAGAAGCAGTGGATTCCTGTATTGTTCAAAGAACAAAACTAACTTCAAAAGGAAGGCAGTAAGCCTTCAAAAAGATGACAAAGACAGACAGTGATATACAGAGTGCACAAGAATGAGGAAGAAGGAAAGAAAGAGTGATCTTTATGGCTAGAAGTTTCTTCCAACTCCAGACATAATTCGTGAAAAGAGGGAAGACATTCCTGAGAGAAATGTAGGTCCATATATAAGATATTGTATAACAAATTGCAGTTGAAAGGAACTTCAAGCAGATATTTTTAATGTTAAACTTAAATCCCTTGGGAAAAAAATGGAGAAAAAAGACAAGGAGAAAGGCATATTCATTATAATGGACAGGATTGTACATATAAAACCTTTCAAAGCAGTGTAAATATTTAAGCAGATGCAATGAAAAACTTTTATATTATCTGAGGATGAAAGCATATTTCTGGAGTCACATATCTTTGAGTCACTGACCAGAATAAAACCTGAGCTTTTCCTTTCTAACCCTCTGCACAACAGGTTTTCAAATCTTCCCAGTCATCCATCCCCACTCCTTTATGATTTCCATTTCTCCTTCACTGAGCAGGTAACTAGTAGAGTGTTTGAGTGGTTAAAACTAAATTCTCCATTCCCACAGAATTCATGTCAGTTGGAACAGGGATTTTAGCAAATCAGATAATGTCAGGGCAATGTTTGTAAAGGGCTTTTTAAATATAAGGCTCTTAGTGTGCTTGAATTTGCCCCCAGGAGTCTCAATTGTGTTCTGTCATTGAACTCTGAGACCAAATTACTTCTTGCTTCTAGGCCTCAGTTTCCAATTTTAAGCTTCTGAAAATAGCCTAATTATTGCATGTATTTTCCCTGCCTTATCAATATTTAAAACCAGAATGGGAGGATACTGGGGAGGATACTACATTATCCAGCAGCTCTCTGAAAGGCAGGTGGATATGAAAAAATGTCTCCAGTGTGTTTATGCAGGTAAGACCCTAGTTATTCTAATTCCCTGACCGGAAAGAATAGTGACAACGTTATAGTTTTGTTTCATCATCTTTCATTCAAATAAATAAATAAACAAATAAATAAATAAATAAATAAAAATAAAGAGTCCACCAGCAAAAGAATTTAATTCTGCTCTGGAATGCTTCCATGAGCCAGAGCTGGATTAAACCATAGATTTTGGCCCAGGACAATAAACCTGAGGCATAAATATCTTAGGCTTGTGACAATATCACAATTTCATCTCCTGTTAAGGAAAAAGGAAAGTTCTCATGTTGTCTGTTTTAGAGAAAATCTTGAGAATAGGAACAGGTTGTATCCTGTATGACGAAGTCTGTACAATTTTACAGACAGTCCATTTCTCCAGGAGAGGACAGAAAGCAGTAAAAGGAGGAACACCCTTGCCTCAGAGGCATTGCCATGGTCATTTAGACCACCACCATTTGGAGGACAGTGGTTTGGGATGGGGCAAACCACTATTCCACTGAAATGGAAGCCTTGGGAAACTGAACGCAGCAGTCTGCAGAGGGATCCAGATTTCCAGTGATCAGCTCTGTCATGAGTAGCCGTGCCTACTTTAATGGTACTGTTTCCCTCTTCAGCAGTAGAGGGGAACAACATGCCACATCTGTGGCCGCATCCTACTGTGTTTCACCAGAATCCTGATGTCCAAACTGCCCAAATCAAGGACTGCCCAGGCTCCCACCTGGCATGGGAGACAGCTTCTCTTTCCTGTGGGACGGGGCACATGCACTGAGAGTTTGTTGTATGTCCCAGAATGTAGTCGGGATGTCTCTGGGGTGCAGACCAGGATCTCAGAAGTCAGATGTGACTATCAGGCTCTTGAGATTTACAATATAGTCTTGCTTGACAGAGGTGACAAGTGATGGCCCCAGTCAAATCCCAAAGGTCGTTGTTCAGTGCTGTCAGTAGTCCCAAATATGGGTTCATGCATGTAGAGCACAGTATTTCTGGATGTTCAGTGCAACTATATCCTTAGGGAACAGTACCTTAAAAAGTGATATGTCCGAGATACGGTAGGGAAGGAGGAATGAAAAGACTGGATCAGTCCTTTGGTTTCTTTTCACCTTTATTGAATCCTAAATATGGTGTTAAGATGATGAAAAATCAGAACCCAAGAGTTCAAAAAAAAAGACAATTTTTTCTCAAAAGAGAACAAATCAAGCAGATAATTTCCTCCAGCACAATGAAAACATTGCTTGTGGCAGCCTACCAAATTTTCACCTCTAACCACACTGAAACCAATCCTTTAAAAGTCACACATTCTTTCAATTGCAATGGTAAAATTACAAAATTGCTACCAAGCTAGATAAAGGAATAATAAGGACCAGAAACATTATTCACTGTAATAGAGTAAGGCTGTGGCATGCTCAAATTCAGGTAACATCTTACAAATTTCCAAAAACATTTGCCGATCTACGAGGCATCACATCAATGTCAAATATTAAATCTGAGAGAACTAAAGAAAAGATATCAATATATCACCAGATTTCAGAGTGTTTAGTAGAATGAAGAAAAGATTTTAGTACAAATGCTCAGGGAACCAAACCACCTTTTCTGAAACCCATGCGTATATGCAAAAGCAGGTATAAAGCTGATATTTCAAAAAACTTGTGAAAATGGGGCAGGCATTGATAATTTACCTGACCTAAGAGTGGAAACTTGAAACAAGGCTAATTCACAGTAGCAGCAGAAACCTGTAGGAGCATCACAATGCAAAAGAATATTTGCAGAACAGTGCAGGAAATACCCTACATATAACTGTCATAACTAATATTTTGCATTTTTTTAATGCTAAAGCCTGAATAAAAAGCAAGTTATATGAAGAAAGCAAACAGTAATTTTGAGGAAATAATTTTACCTGAATATGAATTATATTTAAGCATATAAAAATAAAAAAACCAGCCATCCTGCTTTTTGCAGTTTAGGCCAGGAGGAGATGCAAAGACAGGCATCAGAAACAGCTCAGTGTTAGAGACATCAGCTGTGAGCCCAGTACAATAGTACCTCAGGTCTGTATTAGAGAAAAAAAGCAATATGGCAATCAAGCAAAGTTGCATTAATGTTATATCATGACCAACAAAAAAATTACTTCGGTAATGCAAATTCCAATTAGAATACCAAAGAAAGGATGAAGGCTAAAATTTCCGCTGATTCTGTTAACATACAGCTAATTTCAACTAAAACTTGTGGATGCATCAGCTTACCAGCACTAAACCTGAGACAGGTTATTTAGGCAGAAATAGAAAAAAAAAAGGAAGAATACTGAGCCCAAACAATGTATTATGAAATTTTGCAACATTGCTGCTAACTGGCTACCAGGAAAGTTCTACCTGCCTTCCAGGGGTCCTGTAGGTTACTCTTCACTCAGTGCAATATCTACTTGGAATAATGATCCAAAGTAAATTAATGGAAGAAAATAAGTCCTTTTAGCATCATCAGTGGGTCCACCAGCTGGGTAAGCAGAAAAGTATCTACAGAAAGGCCAAGGAAGCTGCACATTTGCATAGAATGAAGAACTAAAATGAGCCCACTGCCAAAGTCTCACATTGAAGAAGAATCACTCAAGGCAAAACTGGGGTGCTTGGGTCCAGAGACACTCATTGGCAAGAGCTAGTCATTGGAAGCTGTTTCGTTAAGAGGGCAATTGCCTCACCACATCTTGGATATTAATGATAGATGTATGTAGCTGAGCAGGTCATATGGAATCAGAGCTGTGGTAAAGAGCATCTGTGCAGCCTGCAAGAAGCTTTTCCAGAATTGCAGATGACAACATCGGTGTCTGGAATTGAAAACAGTAGGGGGAAGATGTGGCAGATCACATCCATTGCCTTGTCCCTCTGCTAGGAATAGCAGGGTAGCGAAGCTAAAATTACAGCAGAACAAGATTGCTTTCTTAGTTACTGTAGTATGATATTCAGGACCCTGGCTCATGCCCCAAGAGCTATATCCTGACCCTGGACAAGGAATAGGCAATGAAGCAGAGTCATACCTAACGATAAAAAAATTCAAACCTTTCTATCAACATCTTTTTGAGCTGCCTACACCGTCTGCATTTTTTAGGTCATGTCCAGACAAGGAGGAAATATGGATATTGTTACCTTCATACAACTGAGTGTGTAGCACGGACCTGGAAAGCAGCAATGACAACTGCAATGGTTTCTGTGTAAATGGGCAAGCAACACTGCATGGTGATGCAGTGAGGCAAAGTCCAAGGGACCATGACACGTGGCTTTCCTGTCAGGTCCACTCTCACTGGCAGGAGGAAGACATCACCCACATGAAAAGGATGTGTGTGGTCAGGGAGAAGTTCAACTAGAACTTTCACATGCAAATCAACTATACCCTGAATAGGAATATTTTCCAAAAAGTCACATCTTCTTGGCTACCCATCGTCATCTGTTCATGCTGTTGAAGTACAAAAACTACAGGCTGAACGGAGAGGGCTGGAGATGTGTAAAGGTTCTGCCCAAAGCAATGAGGAGGACAAAACCAAATTTTATTTCTGTGCAAATTCTGGCTCCTCCAGTGGCATTCATGATCATCTCCAGCTTTCATAAAAGCTGTGAAAAGCAGGGAAAGCAGAAGGAAAATATAATATCCAGGTACTGTGCACCCAACAGACCACAGAACAAAGCAGAAGCAAATATTTTGACTAATTACTTCTTTCACTGCTTCAGTACTGCAGTACTTCAGTACTCTGGTTTCTGCAAAGTAAGTAATTTGTCTGACAGTGTCAGAACAGGGTTCACAGATAAAGCAGTGAGGCTTTTCCACCAGCCTGCTATCCCAGCCTGTTTTGCTTCAGACAGCAAACTGCAGTTTACTGGCAGGCAGTTTGTACAATTTACCCAGCAATGAGAATTCACTCACAGCACATCACCACTTTCCTGCAGTCAGTCAAATGTCAACACTGAATCAGCAGTTGAAATTATTAAAACTTAGTGAAAGAAAGCTGTAAGCATCAAAGAAAATCTATGGCATGCTATACCTGGATGTAGAAACACTATCACAAAAGGTATTAATTAACAACAACTTCATACAATATCTGATGTCAAGACGCTGTTATATATTGGTGCTCACAATTCCATCAGTAACAGAAATTACAATGGAAAAAGTGCAGGACAAAGGAAAGCACACAGAGACAAGCTAAAGACTTTTCAGATGTACACTGTGGAGGACCTCAGGAAAATGCGGCATGCAAGAGAATTCTGCAACAAGGCTGTGAATGGGCATTTAATTCACTCAACTCCTCACTATTGCAAATACCACTAGGAAACAGATGTGGAGATGGTAAAATATGCACCCCATTAAACTTTAGTTAGAGGACATGAACAAATCCATGAGAGGTTGATGATAGATATGAGAAGGCAATAAAAATATTTAATTTACAGTAGGACAAAAGCAAGAGTCTCCTCAGAATCAGAAAGGCTCCCCTTGACTCCAGCATCAAACTTCCTCCACTGTACAGAAAAGTTTTTGGGCAGTGTTGAGGTGTGAAAGCACAGCCTTTCCAGGAACTTCCCTAGCTGCCAAGAAAGTTAAAAGTGAGATAATAAAAACAAGGGTTGGTGCTAATGGTTGGTAATGTACACACACAGTACAAACTTTATTAGCTGAAGTGCATATGAGGAGCAAAGCATTGGGGTATAGGGTTTCCTAATGCATTGGAAGACAAACTGCGATTACAGAGAAGGATGCAGAGAAGTGTTCAGTGTACTATGACAGTATTTTGAGAGCAAAGGTTGAACACTGCGCTGTCTTGGCTGTCTTGTTTCCACTCTCTCTCAGCTTGAATACCAAGCAGATGGAATGCAAAATATTTCAATTAGTGGTAGCTAGCATTAAAGTGACTAAACGTTTTGGAAAAAACCCAATGTTTTTACAATGACTGTGCTTTAAAAGCTAATGACTTCTTGCATTATGTCAGGTACATAGGCTCATTTTAAAATGGTTTGTGTCTTTTAATCTGAGATTATAAAGAATATCCACCACATTGTGGTTGGCATACCAGGTTCCTAGTGAGGTCGTTGATATGTTGGTCACCAGACTTCCTTGACTGGAGCCATGTCAAGTGACTCTGGGACTCACAGAGAGGCAATCAAAAGTGACAGAGTAACTGACAGCTCTGACAAGTGATTGTAGAATATACTACATAGTACTTTGCTGTGGGAAAATGACCTAAACCTTACTGTTAATTCTAAATACCCCTTAACAGCATGTGCTCCTCCACAGTGTGTTATTATATTGTCAAAAAGGTTAGCAGAAAGAGCACCTACTTCCAATACATGACTGAATTGCTCCTTGTTTCTACCATGTCCAAGGAATAGAGTTCAGAGACGATGGTCGTTATGCAGAGCGTAAACACCAGCCAGCTTTCTCTCTTCTGTTCATGTAATGCTTAACTCCCTTCCTCAATACATTGCTGACTTTTTCTCTGAAGTCAAGATCAAAAAAAAAATCCTTCTTTTATGTTCTCTGTGTGAATGATCTCAGACAGAAAAATTGCACGTCAATGAGCAATAAAAAGAAAAACCTCGCATATGAGGAAGGAGCACAGATGTAAAGAAAGATAAGTAAAAACTCTAACAAAAGCTAAAAGTTCCATTTTGAGATTTTTCCCTTTTTCTCTGTTTTTGGATCTAAGACTGTGGGGGTGTTTGTTTATGTGTGGAAGTTTATTTAACTTCATGCTAGATCTTTCCAAAGAAATCACGTAAGTTTGATATCTGGAACCCTTGGTTTGATGGTCTTCATATCTCCTTGCTTTTTCTCTTGCAGGCTTTCCACAGTGACGTGTTTACTGGCATCACTAAGCTTTCATTTAGGCTATTAAATCATTTTTTGTTCTCCAATCTATCTACTGACATTTTATTCTTTCTATGGAGATAAAACCTCTATTATTGTCAAGTGGATCTGAAAGCATTTTCTGCCTTAGGGTGTTTGTCTGTTACACACAGGAAGGAATGGGAAGAAATGAAGATGCTCTAAGGGACGTAGGCATTTGATCTGTTAAAAAAATGTAACTAAGCACAAGTGCTAAGCACTTCCTTTTCTGTATTATCCCTACCACTAGTTAAACATCCAGCCAACACAGGGCTTCACTGTTTTACACCTAAGGTGAAAAGAGGTCTGGCCTGAGGTTTGCTTTCAAGATGAGGTTGAAAATCAGACCTACTGTTGCAGAAGTGTTAGTCCAAAAGGAGGTACCATGCTGGGAGCTACCTGGGCGGAGACAGACTGGCAGGGAGCTGGGGTAGATCTGAGGTGGGGAGAGATCAGCCCCTAAGTGATGCAAGTGTTTCACTGGGAACGCTAGCAAGAAGGTCTGTATCAGTGCATTCTGGTTTAGGAGCTGTCACAAACAATCACACCACATGTAACAGTAACAAAAAATACTAAAATACTAATGTAAAGCATTTTTCAAGGTCTATACTAGGGGTTTTACTAATATGCTGGTGTTGGTAAAAAAAATCCCATCTTTAGCTGACATAGGTAGGCACAGTTTTTGAAGATGATAATGACCCTGAATCTCCTGGTACTTCATGATTAAAGCAGGATTAACAACACTATAATGATCAGTGAGTGGAAAGGTATCTGGCACAGATACTGAGAGATGCCAGTGTACAGTGTCCATGTCCAGGTGTTGGCAGCAGGGGCTGCAGGGAGGCTGGCTCCAAGGGCCCCAGGGCAGGACACAGCTGAGCCCCTCAGCCAAGCCGGGGGCGCCGGGGGGAAAAGGGGTTTCAGCAAGGGCCAAAGGCGGCACAGGCAGAGGAGGAGGAAACCGAGGAGGGAGCAGCAGCGGAGGGACCCCGAGGCCGGAGGAGGAGGAGGAGGAGGGCGGGAGGGGCTGCAGACCCGGAGCAGGGATCCCCTGCAGCCCTGCAGAGACCCCACTGGAGCAGAGACCCACCCTGCAGCCCGGGGAGGGCCCCACGCCGCAGCGGGGGGAGATTTCCTGCGGGAGCCGTGGCCGTGGAGAGCCCGGGCGGGAGCAGGTTGTCCCTGAGGGACTGCAGCCCGGGGAAGGGCCCGCGCTGGAGCGGGGAGACGTGTGGGGAGGGAGGAGCGGCCGAGAGGGGCTGTGATGGACTGACCGCAGCCCCCATCCCCACCCCTGCGCCCTCAGGGGAGAGGAGTCGGGAGTGAAGGGGTGAAGATGGGCCTGGGGAAAGGGATGGACGGCAGGGAGGAAGGAGTTTTAGTTTTTACCTTTGTTTCTCACCACTGAGCTCTATTTTTAGTTGGCATTAAGTTAAACTACTTTTCCCCAAGTCGTGTGTTTTGCCTGTGATGGTAACTGGTAAGTGATGTCCCTGTCTTCATCTTGACCCATGAGCACTTCCATCCTATTTTCTCCCCTGTTCTGCTGAGGAGGGGGGGCGAGTGAGTGGCTGGGTGGGAGCTTGGCCGTTGCCAGGGCTGACCTGGCAGCCAGGGCTGACAGTCAGACTGGAAAGTTCTAATGAAGATTTCCTGAAGCAATCTACGAGATCTTACACTGAAATCCATGCAGCAAACCCTCTATTTAGATTGGCTACATCTTTTAAAAAAACAGGCCCATTTTTACCTACATAGGCTTTCCTGGCATCTGTTTACCGCAGAAATCTATAAATTAATTGACATCACAGCCTCCCTTGAAACCACTGGTTGAGGCGTGCTTCCCACTATCTTGCTGAGTGTCAGAACAGTCTTCTAGTTGTCACTGTTCACTGGAAGAAAATCCCCAAGGCTACTGCACTTCCATTTCCCAAAATAGCTTCTGCAGTTTAAATGTATACCCTCTGGATACGCAGCAGTGACAGACACAGGATCTGGATACCTCCTAGTCCCTAAACACCACACCTGGAGATATGAAGTGCCTTGATTGTAGCCAATTACAGTCACCCTGAAAATCATAATTCAAGCCAGGTGAAGGTAAAAGAAGGATACATTTATTAAACCCAAACCAGACACATCTGCAAAGCTTTATAGAGGTGAAAAGAAGAAAAAATACACCCACTTGCCTAGAGATAACCGTTTCTCTCGCCCTGTATGCCTTGGCTGATACACTGACAGGCTCTCTTCCTCTTTGTTGTTGAAAATGTCAGCTCTCACCAACAACTGAACTCTAAGATTGCCTGCACAAAACCAGTCCAAACATTTAGGACACACTTTTTTTTATAGTTCTGATCCATCTGTTGGGGTCATTCACACTTCCTATACACCATATCTCTGATCTAAGGAGAAAGAGGACTGGCCATTCTTCTCATCACACTTGCTTGAAGATGTTCATATCCATGGGTCTGGCACAAACAGTTTTACCTGTGTTGCCAGAGGATTAATAACAATCTTTGTTCTTGTCTAAACTTCTAACACGTCTTTAATGCGCAGTGAAGCATGGTGCCCTTTTCTAGTGAATGGGGAAATTTCACACCTCAGACTGATGGCTTTTCAGAGTCAGCTCTAGTATTTCACATACGACATCTAGACCAACAGTTTTTATGGAGACAGACACATGAGCTAAATGCAGATCATTACTGGTATTTGCCTGAGACGAGATATTAAGGTCATCAAGGACTCTGCGTGTTTAAGATTTTGGCCATTTTGAAAGATAACATGGCAGCCTGCCAGAGCAAAAGAAAGACATCAAGAGAGCGCACTGATGACTGTTGCATATAGCATCAGCAGCCTTTGCTGAACTTGTGCTCCTCATAAAGCAGCCCTAGGAACCTTAAAGGTACTGGGGCTGCAGACAGAAAGTAATACTAAATTATTTCTAAGAGGAATTGGGACTGAAGAGGTTTTGCTTCCAGGCCGGTGGTTAGAGCCCAGCCTGTTGCGTTACCACAGTGATCACAACATTTGCCTTCTGTACAGCGTCTGTTCAGAATGACGTTTTCCCAGGCTGTATGTACTATTAATATATTATTTAACAAACACTTGAAGGGGTGTGATGGTGTCAGGAACATTTTGGATAACAACTCTTATTCCTCCCACTCTGCTGTCACTTCATTTGTTTCCCGCAAGGGTACTTCTCAACTCTGATTTTGATCCCTGATATCTATGAAACAAAGGAAGAAGTATGAAAAAAGCTTATACTTTTTTCTTGTTTGTTTTAAATTAGGGATAAGTAAATGGTTCAAACTCAGAAAAGAAATCTTCCACAAACCCAAACAGTTTTGCTTTTCCTTTGGAATCATTCTAATTTTAGTGGAATCTGAAACCAATTATGTTAAGATTTTTTTAATAGCTTCATTAAAAATCAACATAAAGAATTCTATTGACTTTACACTTCATTCCCATAAGCCTCCTCACTATGTATTGTCACCACAACACAAGCAAAATCAACCTTGCTCAACAAAACACTTTTACCAGCTACCTCTTTTGGGATGTGGTCAACTGTCTTCAGAAACAACCTGTCTCCCTTTGTTGATTACTGAAGAAGACAAAGTCGGATGCCCAACTTATGTATGACTAAAGCTGGAAAATGATTCTCACCTATCTAAAATGTGAAAATTTATGTGAAAGCAACTGCATCCTCAACACCTGTAATTTTTTTTTTAATATTCATAGTGCTTCTTGCCCACCTACGGGATCGCCCTCCCTCCTTCCTTTTGCCAGGCAGAATTCCTAAAAAGAGACATAGTTCCCATCCTTGAGAATTTACGCATCCAAATGGCCAATGCAGACTTCTAGCAGAAGAACAGGAAGATATCACATGTTTCTTGTTGGGAGGTTACCAATGAAGAAGCTTGTTAGAAAGGAAAGACTTGAAACCTGCAGAAAACACTGGATGGACGAGGTGGACAAGACAGACAGGAATGGGGAAGGTGGGAGATTAGGAGGAATTATGAATACACTATAGGTTTCTAGAAGCAGGGGGGATTGCTTAAAGCCCCAGAAGGATGTGGTAAAAAGCCCTCAGGATAAAAAAAAGAAACTCCAGGGAAAGCTGGGGACCAAGGAACATAAAATCCTGCTTCTGCTGCATTGGAGAGCAGTTCCTTTGCAAGAGAAAAGTTGCAGACCCATAGGTCTGTCACCTTTTTCACACTTCATTTCATTCTGATCCCAGACGAAATGCAGCTATGACAGCTTATTTACTACTGCACTTGAGACCTTGTAAGTTCTTTTAAGTTTTCCCTTCAGAGACTTTAAAGTTATGGAAGAAGGATACAAAAAGGACTTTGGTGTAAAAATCTCCCTGTCCTTTACCTACTGTAAAGATTGTTTAAAAAGAACATTAAATTCCTTTGTTTTTCTTTAATCTCAGTTATGGTCCTTCTCTTGTCATTAGTTTATTTGGTCCTGTGTTCCTGTATGTGCCTCCTTCTTTTTTTTCTGTTATGCATAACATCTCAGTGTTGTTATTATCATTTACTTTGCCACTTTTCTGAGCTTCCCTTGGCTTTCCTTATTTCTGCTTTACACCAGACCTGGCGTCTGTCTTATTTGGACAAGATCTGTCTTATATTGTGTTATTTACACAAGATTCCCATATGTTTTTTAAGAAGGCTTCTTTAGCCTCAGAAAATGTGCTCATTTTTCTGCTTAATGATGTGGGCTTCCTTTTTTCTCTTGGTATTCATTGTCTCTGGAATTGCTCCTTACATACTTTCTATGTTAAATTTGTAGAGTGTGGGGTGTTCCTTTTGTATTACATTCTTCAGCATGCTTTTAACCTTTTCTATCAGCATTTAGAGTTTGCCCTTTCACAGTTTGTTGTCACAACATTTGCCTTCTGGGAGACACTCTTAGCTGTAATATCAAATCTAATTTTGTCCTGATGCCCAATGGAACCCATGTAACCTTTGTAGATCGGTATAATAAATATGATTTTACCAGGACTGAATGCAGGAGATTAAACTCTATATTTTACAGCCATTGCCATTACTAACAAATGCTCCTTCCAGTCTGACTCCTTCTTGGTTAAGGTGATGACTTGCAGGGCTTTGGTCCTGCCTAGGAGATGACTTCTAAATTCATGCAATACCACGACTTCTGATATTGATCAATTTTTCTTTGTTTTGAACAAAGTAGCTCAAATCAAACAAGTACAAGAACATTGTTGAATGCATGTCCCATATAGATACAAATGCAGAGACCAAGAGGAGTATCTAATAGCATGCATTAATACAGATGAAGATAAATGCAGATACAGAGATTATTTTTATCACATAAATCAGGTAAAAGTAGGAAATAGACACAACTTCTCTTCACACCTGCATTTATACCTTCCAGAAGGTAGGGAGGTAAGAGATATTAGTATATAGATAAAGCGACATAGATGTATACTTAACACACATGTTTTAGCCCAAAATACAAGCCATAAACTTTTTTGGGTATATTCTTTCTTCTCCTGAGCCACACATCAGCGTGAAACAGCTGTGTAGCCTTTTGTTATTGTTTTATTTTTGTCTGTAAAAGTCTTGATATTGAAAATGTTGGGAAATGAAGTCATTAATTGCAGCATTAGCTCCCGGGGGATGGGGGGAGGGGGGGGTTGACAGGAAAATATGATCACTGAGCTATTTACAGGAATTGAAATTTGAAGCTCATATGAGAAATAGGAGCAGGAGTGGTAAAGAGGAGGGTTTTTCAACTGTTACCATTACCCTGAATGGGTGCAATGGAAAAATTAAAAACAAACCAGGAGAAATTACATAAATATTCATCATCTGCTACTTCTTCATCTTCCTAAATGATAGACAAAGTTTTTGAGAAGAGGAAAGGTTCCAAGTATGATTTAGTGATGGTGTCATAAAGAGAAAAATGTTTGGGTTTTTTTCAAGGGGTTTAATCTTCAAATAAAATTAGAGATGACAGGTAGATAAAACAAGGTGCTGGAAGGGAGATAAGGACAATAAAGGAGGTTATTAGGGATGCTGTGTTAAGAACTGGCCACTGCCTTCACATTTCCTTCCTCTTCATTTCTTAAGTTAAGTCTTTTGTGAAACTTTTTGGACTCTCAATTTTTTTCTCAGTTGACCATGGAACTTGTATTGAAACAGTAAAAATTGAGTTTATAGTTGCTATTAACTGTGTTGGAGCCCATGAATCCCCTGTGGTTATTAGTGAAATCACTCACAGTTGTCTTTTTTCTTACTTTGAAAAGAACTGTGATACTTTACCAGTTGGTACAATGGTGTAGGTGTAGGTAGGTGTAGGTAGGCTGGGGAAGTGGAAGTTCAGACACATCAGTTTTTGTCCTGCAGCTGTTGTACATGAAAGTGGTGGTATAAAAGCTGTGAGAATTGCCTGTCTTTTGCCTTGTCCCTCTGAACCTTCAGACACTTAAATGGATATTTGTGTTAGGTAGACAGAGTCACCAGTGTCTCTTAGGCAAGCCTGACCTTGGAAGCCCTTGTCAATCAACCTTTCACTGAACTTGTCTTACCTTCTAAATTAAACTTGTTCCCTCTGGAAACCCTGAGAAACCAGGTGGATTTTCTCACAGAAATGCAGTGGCTTCCTGGATAGTGAAACTCAGTAAAAGTCTTGGAAAAACAAGATATGCTTGGCTTGTGTTACAGTGGCCTCAGCTAACTGAGCCCCAAATGTCTGCTGAAGCATCTAGACTGCCTGAAATATCTGTATCGCAGGAGGCAGAGGAGACTGTCACTTTGTTGTATTCTGCATCCACTTACAAGCATTTTACTTCACTGTAATACTAAGAACAGGAAAGGTTATTAACAGATGCCAGAAAATGTGAATTCAATTACCGTATATTGGAAAATCCTCAGATGTAAAGTAGATTTACAAGGTACAGATATATATTTAGTCCAAGTAATAATTATGAACATAATTGTCCTTTTATAATATGAATGACATAAGGAAGAAAGGGGTAGATTGTTTTCTGTGGCTTTCATGTTCAGAATCAGAAAATGCTGAGCATGAGTGATAAACAGAGTTCACTGAAGCTCATACAGAAGAAATTTTTAATGAGAAAATATACTTCAGCTCCTACACATTTTTAGCAATTATTTGAACAGTTTTAAAAAGGCAGTGAATAAAAGGGTAGCAAGTTGGGGAGGGGGGGAAGGTACTATATTCAAAAATATATTATTTAAACTTGCAACTGTTACCAGCTGGAATTGCGGGCAAAAGAGACCATAAAGCCTCTCTTCTGTTTTTCTTATATCAAGAATGGCTCTATTTTTTAGTAATATGAAAAAAATTTGGTTCTTGGATTCAAATTAAACAGTAATTTTCACCCACATATATCCACAGGCAGCATGATGAGAATTTAGTCAACAATAAAGTTCTCCCTAACCTTTCCAAGACCACTTTTTTTTACGCAATAAACCATGCAGGCCATGTGAAGCAGTACTGGCTGGAAAAAGAATGTTTTGTTATCTCTTTATTGGTTTCTGTTGCTGTCACAGCATCACAGCACTGCTAAATATTATGTTCCTGTTTCATTGGCAGAACTTCACAGCCCAGAAGTTGTCTTCATTAACTTTGAGGGCCATGCCCGTGACAGTTTTTAAACTGTTGTCTCTGTTCATACAGGGAGTAAATCCATGAGCCTATAAGCACATGCAGCAAGAGAATAAATGCTCAAATACCTGGAGCTATGCCCAAGAAGACTACCTGGGGGATGCCTGCAGACTCACCTGCCAAGTTTAGATAGCATATAGATGAAATTTATAGACTCAGAGACACTAATATATTTAGGAGCCTAAATCCTGTTGAAGTAAAGCCCTTACATACCCTGAACACAGAGCTCAGCCCATGTTGAATACAAACTGTGTGAAGATGTAGATCTCTCCCCTCTCTTCCCAATACGTTATATATCTCCTCTTGTGCTGCCCTTATGTGCCTGGCAGTAGACAGAAAAATGCAATAGGGTCTTTTCTAAAAGGGTAAGAGGAGCGATAGCCCTTATACAGTGCAGGCAGGAACGGTCAGAGCCACTGTTTTCCTGCACATGGCAATTCACATTCAGAGACTCATACCAAGTAGCAGAGATGGTTTCAGCAAGCTGGAGATGTAGCCACCTGCACTGTAGGTTGCCTCTCCTCCCATACTGAAACAGCACTCAGACCTCTGCTGAGGTGCCACTAGCCCTGTTAATTTATGGGGAATCTTCATAATATTGTATAACCTAGTACCTCCAGTTGCTACTGCTAATAACAAAAAGATTACAGGCTTCAAACTAATGCTGCAAGGCCTCTGTACTGGGGTTTGTCAGGCTTGCTGTGTCTGGGCTTGTCTAGGCCATGCCTTGAGCTTTGGTTTAGATGACAGCAATTGCCTGGTGAGCCAGTAACTATCACCTAACTTTTCCTGTTCCGCTTTGCTTTGGAAGACTGTGCGGCATAAAGCCTATCGCTAAAATAATTTGACTATATTATCTGTAAGTGACGGGTAGTGTTAACAAATGCTTAATCTCTTCAGAAGGAACTATCTATGACTCTAGAATAATGATGTGGTACAGAGTACAACTGTGAAGAGATAACACAGGCTTTGAAAGTCTAAGCAGTGAATTATACCAGAGGCTCTACAGTTATAAAAAGCTCATCAAAGTTCAGTTACAGACTGCTAAAGGAATATGACTTCAGGAGTTGACTAAGAAAAGTTTTTTGGGAAAATAAAATTAATAAGTATCAAATATCCAATATACGTAAAATATGCAATATAAAGTAATTTCAGGCTTAATGTGGAACTGTAGACCAATAAAGAAAGATAGGGTGCAGAGCATATTAGAAGTATAAAAATTGCCTTAATTGGACCCAAGGATGAGAATAAATAAACTCCCAGCATCTGCATTGCAGTCCTCTGGCAAAGAACTTTGGGTGCTAAGGATTTGGTGCAACCCACCCCACTTCCCTTTTTCTCAAGAAAAACTGCTGCCATTGGCTTTAGGACCCAGAAGAACAATGAAAGGTTGAGCAAAACTTCACAGAAAAGGCGTGTTAGGTAAATGTGTATAATAATTTTAATGATATTATATTAAGACATTCCTGGATTAATAAGATCATTTGGTCTGTGACTGTCAGTATCACTGGACCAATAACAACTGTTTGCTCTATTTTTATTACATTGTTAAGATTTTCATTAAGCTAACAACGAATTGTCAGCTTTGCATATGAGATGTGTTTCTTTTTTTCCATAACAAGGTTTCCAGTATAACAGCAGAGGTTTACACAGAGTCAAACTGCAGTAAACCTATGAGGAAGAAGTCAAGCAAAAGAGCCAGGAGACCCACATGGATGAGCAAAGAGCTTCTAGAAAAACTCAAATGGAAGAAGGAGGTTTACAGCATGTGGAAAAAGGGACTCGCCACTTGGGAGGTATATAGGATCATTGTCAGGATATTCAGAGATGTAATGAGGAAGGCCAAGGCCCACTTGGAACTAAATCTGGCAGGGAATGTCAAGGATAACAAGAAGGGCTTCTTCAAATACATCAGTAGTAAAAGGAAGACTGGGGAAACTGTGGGCCCGCTGCTGAATGAGGTGTGCGCCCTGGTGACACAGGATGCAGAGAAGGCAGAGTTACTGAATGTCTTCTTTGCTTCAGTCTTTAGTGCTAAGGCTGGCCCTCAGGCATCCCAGCCCGCAGAGGCGAGAGAGAAAATCTGGAGAAAGGAGGACTTCCCCTTGGTTGAGGAGGACTGGGTTAGGGATCATTTAGGCAAACTGGTTCCTCACAAATCCATGGGCCCCGATGGGATGCACCCACGAGTGCTGAGGGAGCTGGTGGGTGCTGTTGCTAAGCCACTCTCCATCATCTTTGAAAGGTCATGGAAGACAGGAGAGGTACCCGAGGACTGGAGGAAAGCAAATGTCACTCCAATTTTCAAAAAGGGCAAGAAGGAGGACCCAGGAAACTATAGAACAGTCAGCCTCACCTCCGTTCCAGGAAGGGTTATGGAACAGTTCATCCTGGAAGTCATCTCCAGGCATGTAGAGGAAATAGAGGTTATCAGAAGTAGTCAACATGGATTCACCAAGGGGAGATCATGCTTGACCAACCTGATAGCCTTCTGTCATGGCATGACTAGCTGGGTAGATGAAGGGAGAGCAGTGGACGTTGTTTACCTTGACTTCAGCAAGGCTTTTGACACTGTCTCCCATAACATCCTCACAGACAAGCTTAGGAAGTGTGGGTTAGATGAGGGGACAGTGAGGTGGATTGAGAACTGGCTGAATGGCAGAGCTCAGAGGGTCGTGATCAACAGTGCAGAGTCTGGTTGGAGGCCTGTAACTAGCGGTGTTCCCTAGGAGTCTGTACTGGGTCCCGTCCTGTTCAGCATATTCATCAATGACCTGGATGAAGGGATGGAGTGTACCCTCAGCAAGTCTGCTGACGATACCAAACTGAGAGGAGTGGCTGACACGCCAGAAGGCTGTGCTGCCATCCAGTGAGACCTGGACAGGCTGGAGAGATGGGCCAAGGGGAACCGAACGAAATCCAACAAGAGCAAGTGTAAGGTTCTGCACCCGGGGAGGAACAACACCATGCATCGGTACAGGTTGGGGGTTGACCTGCTGGAAAGTAGCTCTGCTGAGAAGGACCTGGGAGTGCTGGTGGACAGCAAGTTGACCATGAGCCAGCACTGTGCTCTTGTGGCCAAGAAGACCAACGGGATCCTGGTGTGCATCAAAAGGGGTGTGGCCAGCAGGTCGAGGGAGGTTATCCTCCCCCTCTACTCCGCCCTAGGGAGGCCGCATCTGGAGTACTGTGTCCAGTTCTGGGCTCCCCAGTTCAAGAAAGACAGGGAACTACTGGCGCAAGTCCAGCGGAGAGCCACAAAGATGATCAGGGGACTGGAGCACCTCTCTTATGAGGAAAGGTTGAGACACCTGGGTCTGTTCAGCCTGGAGAAGAGAAGACTGAGGGGGGTTCTTATCAGTGCTTATAAATATCTGAAGGGTGGGTGTCAAGAGGATGGGGCCAGACTCTTCTCAGTGGTGCCCGACAACAGGACAAGGGGCAATGGACACAACTTGGAACACAGGAAGTTCCAGCTGAACATGAGAAAAAACTTCTTTCCTGTGAGGGTGACAGAGCATTGGAACAGGCTGCCCAGGGAGGTTGTGGAGTCTCCTTCTCTGGAAATATTCAAAACCCACCTGGATGTGGTCCTGTGCACCCTGCTCTAGGTGAACCTGCTGAAGCAGGGGGGTTGGATGAGATGATCTCCAGAGGTCCCTTCCAACCCCTACCATTCTGTGATTCTGTGATTCTGTGAAACCATCATGTGAGCATGTAGCCTCATTAAAGACAGAAAACATTTTGTCTTTTGTGCTCCAACAGCCATTCAAAAGCTGAATGTCAAACTCATCAAAAATATAAACCATAAGAAATATGGTGGTTGGGTATGATAACTGAAAGGTAGATGCAGAAAACACACATTGAACAATGTCTCTTCTGGCTAGGAATTGCGAGTTTCATAAACCTAGACCTCACCAGTGAAAAATAATAATTTTAAAAAATAAATTGACATCCTTTCTTTTAACAAAACAAAGGCACAATAGAAGAGTGCTTAGACTTTGACAAAGACAAAGATCCTTGAAATGATGAGTCTTGGCTTGAAAGTACAACTTTTATTAGGTAATGGTTTCTCCCACCAATGCTCCCAAATCTCACATGAATTTCAGAGGGAAAATTTGTAATGGGAGAAGAAGGTTCTACAAATCTGTGCAATCCTTCACAGAGGACTATTAATGAAGGCATACAGTGTATAGAAAGTAAAAGTTAACAATGTTGGTTAACAAAGGCTTTGGCCATATCTTAGTTCCCCATCTTGTTTGGAATAATTATTGTTCCCATTACAAAATATACCATCAGTTCAGATGGCATTGGAGGTGAGTTAGGAATTTGACTATGCAGACAACATCAGTCTTCCAACTAATTCAATGAAAGATATTCAATAAAATACAGATGGTCTGGTAAATACTGCCAAGTAAATACATCTTAATACTAATTAATCAAACCCAGAAGTTATGAAAATGAACTTAATCACCAATAATTTCATCCGTCTGGCAAATTAAGCCTTGAAAATTGTTAATATTTTTACATCCTGGAGCTGTGCCACTACCACAGGTGACTGCAGCCTGCGATGCCTAGAATAATCAAACTCTATATTTAGCAAACTAGAAACAGTAGGCTTGGTGTCCATCTTCTGTTCCTAGCAGGCAGTCTGCAGGCAATCAGAACATGTGCTTTTTGTGGCTAACTTGCCACAAGTCTATAAGAACACACCTTTGGGTGGGTATGAAATTATATCTGCAGGTTCTGGGGGCTTGTTAGATAAGTCTAATTTTGAAGATAGACAAAATAAGGAAGAGGTTATAAATTGAACACAGCTGTCTAATAATATCAGTAGTCAGAGAAAGAGACAGACATAGTCTCTTTGGAGAATAAGATTGAACACTGAAATAAGTATTTCTTTGTCGAATTCAGTTCAGAGACAGAAAGTTGTCCCTTTAAAACATATGGAATGGGCAGCTCAGGAGTGGTTAAAATGATGTCATGAAAACAAGAAAATGAACTCTCAATTATCATAGAATCATAGAATCATAGAACCATTAAGGTTGGAAAAGACCTCTAAGATCATCAAGTCCAACTATCAACTAACACCACCATGACTCCTAAACTAGGCCCTGGAGTGCCACGTCTATACCTTTTTTGAACGCCTCCAGGGTTGACGACTCCACCACCTCTCTGGGCAGCCTGTCCCAATGCCTAACCACTCTTTTGGTAAAGAAATTCTTCCTGATATCCAATCTAAACCTCCCCTGATGCAACTTGAGGCCATTCCCTCTCGTCCTATCGCTAGTTTCTTGGGAGAAGAGTCCAACACCCGCTTCCCTACAACCTCCCTTCAGGTAGTTGTAGAGAGCGATAAGGTCTCCCCTCAGCCTCCTCTTCTCCAAGCTAAACAACCCCAGTTCTCTCAGCCGCTCCTCATAAGACTTGTTTTCTAGACCCTTCACCAGCCTCGTTGCCCTTCTCTGGACACGCTCCAGCACCTCAGTGTCCTTCTTGTAGTGAGGGTCCCAAAACTCAACACAGTATTCGAGGTGCGGCTGCCAGGTAACAGGCAGTTTGGGTACCATGTCAAGTGGGAAAGCATGGGGAGCAGAGAGCACTCTGCTTAGTCACCTCTGAAGCCTCTGTTCTAACAAGACAGCTAATTCACAAGTCACATAAGCTGCCCATGAACACAACTGACTGTTGGCTCTGTCAAGAGGTTGGATAAACAGTGAAAATTTACTTGCAATGGATTTCACTTGCCTTTGTTTTTTCCACCTAGTAAGGAAAGACTGTTGATAACAGAACTGCTGAGAGATAGGGGTTTTTTTAAAGGAATTAGTTGAGTCATCCTCAGCATTACAGGGAAAAAATAGGGAGCACTGTCTGTAACCTCGTCCCTTTGTTTTCCTTGCACCTACAAATATCCATCACGGTTTCAGCTGATTCCTCCTCTTGCTGTCTAGTTGAGTTATCATTGGGCTGGAAGAAGAAAGAAGTGCTGAGTACTCCCTTTGCCATTTTCTCTCAGGCCATTTAGTTCCTCGAAATATCAGGGTAGAAGGCTGGCTGATCCTGAATTTAGACTAGCTCCTAGCAAATGAAGGTTCCTTTCTGAAATGGTACTATTCTGGTACTATTCTGGAAAGGGGAAAAGGAGATCATTAGAACTGACAACCAAACGTGACTCTTGTTTTCCTCTCTGTGGCAAGTTTTGGCTTCTCTATTATAATAGCTTCTTATTATAAACCACTTCATGGTGTATCTCTACATCATTGAGGCGGGTATCCCAGCTGGGGGTCTCACATACAGCTTCTCTCTATCTGTGCATCTCTGCAACACCCATCAGTAGTGCATCAGGTATGCAATCATATGCCCCCTGCAGACTTCCTTTATGTCAGGGCAATGCTCAATATAGCGCCTGTGACTGGTTTCTATTTTTGTGAAGTAGCTTAGTGGAGTGAACTGCTCCAAGGAACCTGCTCCATGGATCATGCTAATGCTAAAATTACATTTATTTGCTTTATATAGCTTTCAAAATAGGTTCCCCCAGAAAAATTTTCCAGAGAACTGTCAGACCATTCAATCAGCTCTGTCACCAGAAGTCCATTGGTTTGTTACTGAATGTGGATATCCTTCTATTCACTGGAGAAGATAGATACAAATCATCCAGTAGACTGATTTCAGACTGAGATTTATTGATTTTAGCATCCTCATTGGGAAAAGTGTTGTAGAAAGATTTTCCACTAACACCACAGGATAAAAATGGTGAAAGATATGCTTCACTCTGTCATGAGTTTATTTTTAAAAATGTCTATGGTGTCAGTTTAGCAGTTGGTCTACATAGAGTGGCTACATACCTTACTTTGCAGTAGAAGACTCACAGTTTATTTCCACTGTTGGTTATAAAGGAAGAACAAGGAAATGATTCAGTCAATGTTTTTAGTGAAAAACACAGAAATTTTAAATTGTCATTTACTATTTATGCCTCGTGACCTGTAATATGTCACCTTAAGCCTGGTTTCTTCAGGTGTTTTTTCCCTGTAGCTGCGGAATTCAATGAATACAGCCTTTGCCAGTCCAAGCATTTGCTAACCCTGAATGAGACTCTCATAATCAAAAGAATTTTCAAAGGTACAAGAAATTGGCATTCTTTACATTTGTTTTCAAGCTATTGAGTCTTGAGATAATTCTTTGGATCATATTTTCAAGCTTTTCCCATCATCAGGAAGGCTAGAATTGATTTTATTTTTTAATGACTGTTGAGATTTCTATCAAATTACCAAAAAAACCCCCTCCAAATGTTGTAACTATAGCAATAAAATATCAAGAGTTGGCAAAATCATTCTTTTCCTTTTCTTTTTCCTCATTATCTACCAACTGAGGATGTATAATATATAGTTCTGCATCAAATCCTGCAATCTTAAATCTTTATTTATTTCCAGTCTGATGCTATGTTTCCCAGGGAAAGATATAAAACAAGACTTCAGAATTCAGCCCTTCATTTCTACCCACAAATAAAAAAAAACTGATTTAAGATATGTAGGAAGAGAGCACACAAAACTTTTTCTTCACATCCCCTAAAAAGGACTCCCCAGTGCAATAGCAGGGCAGGGTTGAATTCTGTTAGTGCTTTTCAGCACCAAAAATTAGACCTGTCAGGAGAATCCATTAATGCATTTTGGTGTTAATGCATTTGGACTAACTGGGTGGAGTACGAACGGAGCCTACCAATGGGTAGGCTCTCAAACACTTAAATAGCCATTCACATATGTTTCTTCATTTCATAGATGTAATCTCATGGTGTTTTTTACCATTTTGATATACAGAGACATATTCTGCTTTTATTTTTACCTGTAAAATTTTGTCGAAGCCAAAGTGATTGAATGGACTTGAACAGACCAAAGAGAACATTTTCACTGAAATATAAAATGACTGCAGATAAGCATATCTATTATAATTTGGCAGTTGTTTTAAAACAATGAGTGTATTTACCTGGGGGCTTTTGTTCACTTCTGTTTTGAATAAATAAGCTACTTGAAAAGCACAAGTGAATATTATAATCACATTTCAAAATACCCCGAACTCAGGAGCACAAAAGTCTTAAGTCTTTGGATTGATCTTCTCATATAGAAATATAACTAGGACAGGTAGCATCTATCAAGTAATCTAATGATAAATAAAACATAAGGTAAACCCAGGTGTTAGGTGTTCCAGGTAAGGCATCAAGAAATGATTAAAATCCTTAAGGCTCTAAACAGACATGGAAAAATGCAGTTTAGTTTGATTTTGAGTATATAAAAATAAACTGATGCACTAAAAAAATCTTTGAATAATTCAAGTTTTTACTTAGCATTACAAAGCAACAAACTGATTAACAAGAACACAGGAAGCAGTAAGTATACGCAACAGGTTTAATGAAACTGGGGTCTTTTTGGCTGATCCAGGGAGTGAGGCTTGACACTGAAGTCAATATTTAACTTTGGAATCTGTGTTGCTTGCACTTATTTATATTGAACCTTTGCCCATGGAAGAGAGATTGGAGTATATGATCTTTAAGGGTCCCTTCCAATCCCAACCATTCTATGACTCTAAATATAGCAGAGATATATAGTGCAGAAATGTTACACTAACAGAATTCATATCCTAAGAAGAATAAGAATTTTTGTCAGCATATGATTGTTTCTTGCAGTATTAATGTTTCATGTGCATTGGTCAATACCAGGTCCCTGCTGGACAAGCTGCCAATATACATTATTTTGTGAGTGATTGTTTCTCTTTCCACAGCTGCTGCATTTCTATGCTCTTACAACACTTGAACGATAGCTGGAATGTGTCAAAACAAATCATATTTTCATCTTGGTTTTTGCTGAGTAAGAAACTTAAATTTTACTGCAAAAGATGTGGTCTTGAAAATAATTTTAAGTGAAAAAATAGGGTATTGTCAATAACATTACCTCCAGAGGTATGTTAAAATGCTTCTAACAGTAAACTTAATAAATAACATTATGAGACAAGAAATTGATACCTTACCTACAAGGTGACAGAGAAGACATAACCTTTCTAAAATAATGTTCCAGATTGAGATGTCTTCCTATGGAGACAAAAGAGTGGTTGGAGTGTTTTACTGAAATATTGGTGGTTTTTTATAAATTTAGTATGTCTGGTGTGGAAGAATGTAATATTTTTTAAAAATTGTGATATTAAATCAAAAGGCTGTGCTAGTAGGAATAATATGCTGTTAGAGTCATCTAGTCTGGTCTTGTAGACGTTCAGACCTCTGTTGCAGAAGAACTAAGAAAGGATTCAGAGTATTTACTGATAAGAAGACATAGGTAGGATTTAGGGAGATAAATTCAAGAAATTCTGGTTACCCTAAGAGAATAGCTAGAAGGAGACAGAAATGAGGCATTAGATCCTGGACTTTTCTCAAAGTTTTTTTATGGGTTTGTTGGGGGTTTTTAATCTAAAAGTCTAATACAAAATGCAGAAACAGTGCTAAGCACATGAAGGAGTCACGGTCTCTCCCCTCTTAAAGCATGGTCTTCTGACTAGAGTTACTCTCTTCTGTGTTTTCTTCTTCTTCTGCCATGTCTGTTGCATTCACATCTGCACGTTGGCTTGCTCTCATTAGGAGCTCTGTTCTGAACTTTTCACACATTTCTGTTATGCCATCTGTCTGTTGCCGCACCAGCTGAAGTGAACACTAAGGTGGGCACAAGAGGCTGGGCAGAGGTTAGGCTGAAACAGCAAAGAGAAGAGGGGTTTTAATGTCCTTGTGAGGAAATGCTGCCTCAGACCCTGAGGGATTTGCTGTTCCCAGTTTGGGTAGGAAAGTACAGCTGCCCAAGGAAAGCTTGGCCTGGCAAAACAGAAGCTTCCAGAAGGAACCCAGCTGAGCTCCTGGAAGCTTCCAGAAGTACCCATCTTGTGGCCAAGAAGCTTCCAAAACGAACCAGACTGGTGCATGGAAACTTCCAGAAGGAACCAGCCTGGTGGCCCAGATACTATAAAGAGGTCGAGGCCCAGGGCTGCTGCAGGGTCTGTCTTGCTGCACACTCTGGGGAGCTGCTGTGGGACATGGTCTCCTTGAGAACCCTGACTCCCCCAAAAGCCCACAGCACAGCCAGCTGAGCACCTGGCAGGACTGTAAGTATGAGTATGTCTCTGAGCGAGTGCACATTTTACTCTCCTTTGATCAGCTGCTCTCAATATACCTAAATTGTATCTAGCTTGTATTTGAATATTATTATTTATTATTTTAATATGGTTTTATATCTTTATATTTGTATATGTTATCAAAAACATATAATTTATATATTTTTATATCTATTATACACATATTTATATGAAAATATAATATTTTATATTACCCAATGCCTCATTGGGTAACAGCTCAACAGGGAATTCGGAGCAAGTGCGTGACTTCCAGAGTGGTGTTCATAGGCTTTCAAACTGAAGAAAAACAACTTAAAATTCCATTTTTAGTCAATGAAGATCTAGTCTAGGGACACCTGCCACTAGACCAGCTTGCTCAAAGCCCCATCCAACCTGACCTTGAACACTTCCAGGGATGGGGCATCCACAGCTTCTCTGGGCAACCTGTTCCAGTGCCTCACCACCCTCAGAGTGAAGAATTTCTTCCTTATATCTGGTCTAAATCAACCCTCTTTCAGTTTAAAGCCATTACCCCTTGTCCTATCACTACATGCCCTTGTAAAAAGTCCCTCTCCAGCTTTCCTGTAGGCCCCCTTCAGGTACTGGAAGGCTGCTGTAAGGTGTCCCTGGAGCCTTCTCTTCTCCAGGCTGAACAACCCCAACTCTCTCAGCCTGTCTTCATAGGAGAGGTGCTCCAGCCCTCTGATCATCTTCATGGCCCTCCTCTGGACTCGCTCCAACAGGTCCATGTCTTTCTTATGTTGGGGGCCCCAGAGCTGAATGCTGTACTCCAGGTGGGGTCTCACAAGAGCGGAGTAGAGGGAGAGAATCACCTCCCTCACCTGCTGGTGATGCTTCTTTTGATGCAGCCCAGGACATGGCTGGCCTTCTGGGCTGCAGGCATATATTGCTGGCTTATGTTGAGCTTCTCATCAACCAACACCCCCAAGTCCTTCTCCTCAGGGCTGCTCTCAATCCATTCTCCACCCAGCCCGTATTTGTGCTTGGGATTGCCCCAAGCCACTTTACTGTCTTGAGGTTTTTAGTTCTTGCATGTTTATAAATACATCTGTGAAAATTAAGATACAGGTTGACCTCTATAATTTGGCTTGATGTGACATACTAGATTAATCATCACATACCTTGCTTTGACAGGGAAACCTGCTATGCAGCTTGGCTAGGTGGTACATAACCAAATGTTTACTCAGAAAGCCTTGATTAAGGATTGGGGAGGATCAGTGTGAATAATATAGGTTGTTTGGTCAGCAAAAAAGAATAGCTGACAAACCCACAGTTCTGTGTGAGAATGACCCAAGAGTCCTCGGAGAAGAAGCATTTAAAATGTCATTGTCTGACTTACTAGCTTTTTAGTTCAGCAACAGCTTACATGGATGTTTAAGCAGGCATTAATAAGTTTTGGACAACATTCTTTGAATTAGAAAGTTAACCTGGAGTATGTGTTACAGGGAAGAGTAGAGTGATCTGATTATCTCTAATGGAATTTGCAATAAAAAGTGCCAGTGATCTGTGAAACATGCATTTCCAGGAAACTTACCACTTCTCTCACAACCTTAACTGTGATTGAAGGTTGAGCCTGTTTGGCCTGCCAGATTAATTAGTGCCAAAGAGGCCCTAAAAAGGGACCTGAAGCAAAACTTCACTCTCACTTAAGACAAATTAGAGAAGAGCAAATTTGTTTTGCCTGGTTAAAACATCACAGATGTGAAAGTCTTATTCTAGGACAACAGGGTTTTAAGATACATTGTCCTTAGGGGAAGCCATGAATCACACAGAGGAAAAATAACACCAGGGTTCACAGTGAGAGTGTTTGGTCCCAGAACCAAAAACCAGTGCTACATTGCTGAAAGAAATCTTAACTTAGCAGACATATTTAGTCCTCTGTATCAGTCATTAAAAGCAGACAAGGCAACATATAGCAGGGTAATAACTAAGGAGGCAGTTTGACACAAACGGCCTCACTGGCATGGGAACAGTTGCAAGCTGATAGTTTGAAATCTGAGTAGAACATACAACTGGAAGGGAGAAGTACAGTTTTGTGGGAAGTAGAGTCAAAACTGCTTCCTTATATGTGACAGGCTAGTGATTTTTGTTGTCATCACTGTTACATCGGATCGATGGGCCGAGGCTAACTGTATGAGGTTTAACAAGGCCAAGTGCCGGGTCCTGCACTTGGGTCACAACAACCCCATGCAATGCTACAGGCTTGGGGAAGAGTGGCTGGAAAGCTGCCCGGCGGAAAAGGACCTGGGGGTGCTGGTCGACAGCCGGCTGAACTTCCAGCAGTGTGCCCAGGTGGCCAAGAAGGCCAACATCATCCTGGCTTGTATCAGAAATAGTGTGACCAGCAGGAGTAGGGAAGTGATCGTGCCCCTCTACTCAGCACTGGTGAGGCCGCACCTCGAATACTGTGTTCAGTTTTGGGCCCCTCACTACAAGAAGGACACTGAGGTGCTGGAGCGTGTCCAGAGAAGGGCAACGAGGCTGGTGAAGGGTCTAGAAAACAAGTCTTATGAGGAGCGCCTGAGAGAACTGGGGTTGTTTAGCTTGGAGAAGAGGAGGCTGAGGGGAGACCTTATCGCTCTCTACAACTACCTGAAGGGAGGTTGTAGTGAAGCGGGTGTTGGACTCTTCTCCCAAGAAACTAGCGATAGGACGAGAGGGAATGGCCTCAAGTTGCATCAGGGGAGGTTTAGATTGGATATCAGGAAGAATTTCTTTACCAAAAGAGTGGTTAGGCATTGGGACAGGCTGCCCAGAGAGGTGGTGGAGTCGTCAACCCTGGAGGCGTTCAAAAAAGGTATAGACGTGGCACTCCAGGGCCTAGTTTAGGAGTCATGGTGGTGTTAGTTGATGGTTGGACTTGATGGTCTTAGAGGTCTTTTCCAACCTTAATGATTCTATGATTCTATGATTCTGTGATTCACTGAAGACTTGGAATATGAAATAACAAGGATGGTAACCCAATTCAAAAGGAAAGAACACTGCTAAGGCTTAGCATTGCGTTCTGGGGAAAGAAATAAGACCTTTGAACACAAAATATTACTGCAGAATACATATACATCCAGTTAGCTTAGATTCAACACTCAGAAGCAATATGTCTGGCAAAACAAAGATTCCCCATGTCCTTATTTGTCAAATAAACTCGATAACATTTAAATTCAGATCCCTCCTAAAAAGAATGCTCAAACCAGCAGGAATTTTCCTCAGAGGTTCCAACTACTACCCCATTAACTGCAACCGACTGTGATGAATGTTGTTCACCTCTATATGAGATACATGTGAATATAAAATGCAATGTCATTCTTAAATTTCTTATAATGCTGTTTTTAAAACTGAATCAAGCGTTACATAGTTTTGCCAAGCTGAAAAGTTGAGGAACAACTTGAGAGAGTTAAAGGTTTAGTTTAAGCCGAAGAACCCCTTGAAATCTGTGCCCTTCAAGTGCAAGATTTGCATTGATAGTTTATTTTCACCTGCTGTAAAAATATTCTTGAACTAGCAGAGGTGGAGTTCAGTTCCCTGGGAAAAGATGGATAGGGAGTATGCCTAGAACTAGTGGCTGTCTGGTTATAAAAGGGGAAACTGTGGCTCAAGACTTCCTGTACAAATGAGTTGCACCTATGATCTGATAACTTTTTCTTCATTCTTCGTACAAAATTTATGAGTGCTGTGTAATGTCAGTCTTAGCATTTTCTTACACGTACTTGCTATCTCAATTAATGGTAGAAGACAAAGCTTTTTCAGTATAGCTGTTCCATAGGTCTCCTGTAAGTCTGTAGTCTCTGATACCAACAACCCTTGAGCAGAGTGGGTGTGCTGGTTTTGGCTGGGGTAGAGTTAATTTTCTTCATAGTAGCTAGTATGGGGCTATGTTTTGGATTTGTGCTGAAAACAGTATTGATAATATAGAGGTATTTTCGTTATTGCTGAGCAGTGCTTGCACAGAGTCAAGGCCTTTTCTGCTTCTCACCCCACCCCACCAGCGAGGATGCTGGGGGTGCACAAGAGCTTGAGAGGGGACACAGCTGGGACAGCTGACCCCAACTGACCAAAGGGATATTCCATACCATGTGACATCATGCTCAGCATATAAAGCTGGGGGAAGAAGGAGGGAGGAGGGACATGTTCAGAGTGATGGCACTTGTCTTCCCAAGTAACCATTATGCATGATGGAGCCCTGCTTTCCTGGAGATGGCTGAACACCTGCCTACTGATGGGAAGTAGTGAATGAATTCCTTGTTTTGTTTTGCTTGCACGCGCAGCTTTTGCTTTACCTATTAAACTGACTATCTCAACCCACGAGTTTTCTCACTTTTACTCTTCTGATTCTGTCCCCCATCCCACTGGGGGGAGTGAGCGAGCGGCTGTGTGGGGCTTAGTTGCCAGCTGGGGTTAAACCAGGACAGTAAGTCTTCCATATATCTGCCTGAAGAAAGCAACAACATTTAGCTATATACCTAATTCCTAATTCCCATTAACTACAGCAGAGTGCTCATATCAGTGTAAATTGTGTTCTTCTATGCCAGTAATTTGGTTGCATACAAAGTATGTGGAGAGTGACTTTTGTATGCCATGATGTATACTTTGTTGATGTACGGTCGGCCAGTAAAACTCCTATGTCACTTGGCAGTCACACCTCACCATCACTGGTTATCCTTGAGCTAATTCTCTCCTGCAACCTGAGATTCAGCAGTCCTGTCTGACCTGAGCTTCTGCTGCAAGAAGTTTGTAGGTACAGTGTTCTTGCTGTCTTGCTAAGTCTTTTCCCTTGAAACCTGCACATTTATAGATGAATATAGTCAAACAGAAGGTGTGAATTCTCTTTGTTTACATCTATGCAGACTTCACCCACAATTTCTGTAAGGAGTATAAGAAACACGGGAATTAATAATTAGGAAGGAGTCTTTTTGCAGACAAAGAGGGTCTCTGCATCCTCTTTGGCAGGTTGCTAACTTTAACTCTCTTTAACTATACATACCAACAGCCTTTCACATGCCTGGGGTTGCCTATACGCAATTCCCAATTATGTTTCAGAATGTTACAGCACAGGCAAATGCAGAAGCCCGTAACACTGAAACACAATATTTGAGTCAAGATTTTACTTCTTCTGGTAACTTTATTGATCCTTGATTTCTTTTAAGTGAAATGAGTGGTGTTTTTTCTGCTCCTGTGTTTTTTTCTGTCTGCTGGAAAAAGAAAAGTTGGAGTAAATATCGATAAATCCCCTCTTCTGGATTGTACTTGTCTGGACAGAAACACACACATTTGTTTGAAAAATCCAGTTCTGCTTTGAAAAAATAAATAAACAAAAATGTTATGGAGATAACAATTTTGTAATGAAATACTCTCACTTTACTGATAAATTTAGTTACCATTAGTATTATTTTCCTAAAAGTCAGACAAAAATATTGATTCTGGACTTCTACAACTGTGTTGGAGTGTTTCTTTTTTTCACCTCACCATCAACACCAAAGGTTCATAAAGACATGTGCATTTCATTTATGCCCTCAGTGATTTTCTTCTTAATAAGCTTCTGTGGTATTTAACTAATTGGAAAGCAGACATATATCCTTCTGTTGTTCTTTTCAATACATTGATCATTTCTATGCTGAACAACTTTTTGTAAGCAGAATACTAAGATCATGGCATAATCCCTTTGAGGTCCTGCAAAATACAATCTGCTGTGGAAAAAAAGACTGTTTTGAAATAGTCGCTTTCCAATTTAAGCTGCTTCTAGATGTAGCAACTATAATAAGGAGTTTCTAATCAATTAAATAGATGTTATTCTGATTTTCTTTTGTCTCCCCACATTACCATTTACTGTTAACTTCCATCCTCTCTTCTAATCACAGAATTATAATTAAAGTTGGGGAAGCTGTGGACAAACTCATCTAAATTTCAATCCCATATAAGATTTACAGGTTGAAGTAATAATTTGATCAGATATAAATCCAGCTGGCATTTTAAAATTCATGCTCATTCACATCTCAAAATTAAGTGGAAAGATTTTTTGTCAGCAAACAGCTGAAGGCAGAGCTCCTTGTTTTCAAGTACTAGTGGAAACTGTGAAACCTGTACTATTTGTTTTAGGACAACCATAGTGAAACTAGCACAACACAAAATCTCAGACCCAGGAGTACTGTAGTTAAAAATTTAAAAAATAAAAGAAATTCTACACTTCCAAGTATCTGAAACTCCTCTGCTAATTTGTTCAAATGGCACAAGTCTCAGTGTCTTTGATGCCTTTATTTTAATTGCATGGAGTTAAATGAAGCAAGTTGCCACATGCCTTGTCCTTTTTTTTTGTGAATGGAGAGAAGGACACCTAGTTTGGAACCAGTATTTTGTGATCACACAGCTATGTAAAGAGAAGAGCAGAATTAAGGCGCACAACTCACTTTCCAGTAAATAGTTATTTTATGAGGAATATAATTTGATTTTCAACTGTCATCTTCCAATTTACATTCACTGGCATTCTTCAGATTAGTTCTATATCTGCTACAGCCTAAAGCACATCTTGGGGCCAATCATCACTTCTGCCCTCAACCTCTCTTGTCTCCAATACTTGCTCTTTGGACATTTTTTTTCTGTGCAGAGATGTATTCTCACCCAGTCAGGTGGCATTTCCAGATTACTAGTGAAGCTGTCAGGAGGAGAAATAGTTGTTCCATCCTCAAACTCCCACTATTGGATACTCTGATATAAAATAACTGGAGTCTGTTGCTTGGATTTTTTGGATGATGTTTACACCTTTGTCACTGGTCCATCGCCCATGTTCTCATGCCTGCCCCTTTCTTGACTCGCCTCTCTCCACAACTCTCTTATGTGCCAAATAAAAAAATTAAGCATGTTTTCATTCTCCTCCTTTTGTAACTTCTCTGAAATTTCCACCATCATTCAGGCTTGCCATCTTTGAAAGCACAATCAACTCCAATATCTCTTTTCATTCAGCTTATCACCATATGCTGTTGCTCATTTTTAATTTTTTTTCCACCCACTTTCATCTCTGTTTCTTGGACAAATCTTTCTCTTCTCTTTTCTTGAGGAGCCTAGCATCCTTTTTAGCAAAATTTCTTAACAAAATGAGTCTCTGTGGTTGTGTAGCTTGCCTGCTGCTCTGTCAGCCTTTTCTTTTTGTGCCCAGTCTGCTACTTTTCTCTTATTCTTCAAAGTCTTCCTTTAAACTCACTTCTTCCATTAGGCTGACATGTTTTAACTGGTCACAGAAATAAGTGCATTACAAAGGCTCATTAATAAGTACTCAAACACCTTTTGGGCATAAAACCTACAAAGTGCTGGATTTAGATTATATTTCCAGTTTATATGAACTATAGTGCAATCAACCCATCATGGCCTTGACTAAAGAAGGGAATGTTACTGACCTGAAGAAATGGCTATAATGGAATAGGGAGTGTATAACAATGGCACAAGGAGTGTATAGTACCTTGGACATGTCTGTCATGTCTGCCTGATCTCCCTTTCAGAGCAAAAAATAAGTCCCAAAGACACTAAGCCTCTGCTTGGTGAGAGCTGTGAACATCCAAATTGTTTACAGTGTCAGCTTGCTTGAACTGGTATGCAGCATTTTGAGTCTAGTAGCTTCAGGCAATAATTTTCAGAGGCAAGCAAACTGATATAAAAAAATAGGATAGCACTAGAGCAGGGTTATCAGGCATCTGAAAATATTTATAAGTGTTTTACATGCACATCCCTGCAGAGGCAAGATGAAAAAGGTGAAACAGATTAACAGCCAGGTGACAAACTACACTACCATCTGCCTTCAAGACTTCTGAACTGAGAGTTACAATTCACTGCCCTTTTTAAAACTGCAAGCCTCTAGGTTGAATGAGCTTTCCTCCCATAACTGATCTCCACAAGCAGTTCAGAATATGCCTTTCAGGGCTGACAACCCAAGACCATGCTCCAATACATTGCATGCTACAAGTTTTGCACAGATATTACCTAGACTATGCACACATGGGACCTGCAAAACCTTCTTTCTAGCACAGCTAATAAGTGGATCTTTTATCCTTACTGTGGTTAGTTATTACAGAGAACAGAATCAGGTACTCCTTAAATAGGCTGGATGCGTTGCTACAGCTGGCTGATGTGAATGCAATAGCATTGTTCTGCTGCAGTTAGGTCTTTCTCAGTGTGCACAGTAACCCAAGGCAACAGCAGGCAGGGTTATCTGCACACAACCACTGAGGGCAGAGCTGTTTCCTTGCATTTAATGTCATTACAAAATTAATAGGAAGGGTTGCACAGCCCAACCTGCTGTGTATATTTACCATGAGGACTAGGCTTTGTGATTAGCTAATACAGCCTAGATTGCATGTGTTTCCACTTGAATTGGGACAGGAAGACTTCTATTATGCTGTCAAAGTATTATCTTTACAAAATATTCCCTTCTAGTTTTAATTGGTCTTTTTCACCATGCACAGACTATCAATTTAGCCTGTTTGTATTCCACCTACTGTAATGTGAAATTGTTTAATGGATGGAGTGAATTCCCAATAAAATATGCATGAAATTGACTGTCCTCTTTCTCTCATTAACAGTAATAACACTTACAACAAATGATTCCCCATCCAGTAAGATTATTAAAAAAAAAGTAATAAATACCCAACCTAATTTTATTAGGAGCTTCCATTTCCTCTACAATTTTTGTAAAACTGACATATGAGTATATGAATAAATGGCTTGCTGTCTGTGTGTTCATTCATATGTCTACTCACTCTGGCATGCTGATTTGATTTACTAATTGCAATCATTTCACTGTTTCTTTTCCACAATAAAGTGCCCTTCAGAAAGAGACTGTCAATTGCATATTTTGTCATTCTTTCAATAAGAAATGATAGCAGGATAGCTGAACCTGGACAATCTGCAGAAAAACAGTTTCTCACTCTACTTTGCTCCAAATTTATGTTAACATATTTGAAACATTTCAAAAGCTGAAATATTGTCTCAAACTTCTAACTTTTGTGGCAGGCTAAGATTTACATTTAGATTACAAAGTTTGTTAAGGGAGTTTGGGGAAATCAAGCCATTCAGATGGTAAGAGCTAGCTAAGAGTGATAGCATGCAAAGGTGGTCACAATGGTTTCAGAAGGGGACTCATTGTAAAAGCCCTGCTCCTTCGGTAATGTCCATACCCCACAAAAAGAAGGCAAAAAAAACCCCATTGGAATGGCCTGTGCCAGGCATGACTTGAACTGTGGCTATTCCCTAACTGTACCTGCATATCAAATGGGCCCCTTCATACGCAAGCAAATTGCAAGAGGTGATATCCACCTGATAGGAACCTGAAGGAGCCTGGAGACATACTTCTGTTCTTGGCTCTGCCCTTAATATTACTAATTGTACTATCATAAAGCCTAGGAGACTTGTTTTTGGCTCTGGAGTCCCTTGGGCAACACATTGCCCAGGCACAGATATGTCATTCCGAAGGAATGCATAACATAAGTAGGAGAGTGGATGAGCAGACCTAGAGCAATGGGGAGCACAAGCAAGAAAATTCTGGTTGGCATGTTTTACCATTTGTCAGTGGCTTGGAACAGAAGTTTTTACTGGCATCTGGTTCTGTGGAGCAGCAGCTCTGTCATACATTTGAGCATATGGGACTTAGTAGGCACTGCTGTCATACAACGATCCTTTCAGAATTTAAATAGGTGACACCACAAAGATGGCGAACAACAGTGTTTATTAATTGAACCAGTCAAGTGAAGTTATTTGTTTTATAAAATGTTCAGTACTGTCAAGCTTTAAAATGCAAGTTTCCCCAATGTTTTTAGGACCAAAAATGTGTCTACAGGTGTGCCAATAATATGGTGTAGAACAAAAGCTTTAACATCTCATAGAAATTCATTAACGGAGATGTTTCTCAGAAGCTGACACTAAGCTTTCACAAACAACCTCATACCTGTTAGTGGGAAAAAGTGTTAGCAGCTTTTTTTTATTTTAATGGGAAGAAGACAGCAGAGAGTTTCATTTGCAAGAATTTGCTCTTTCAGAACAGACAGTCCATCCTTTGCTCCTAGCACTGCTCAGTGTCCTGCTGCGGCATCAGATACTCATGTTGGGATTTTCGTGCACTTTTGATTGATAGAAGAAAAAAATAGACTGGAAATGATCAAGTCCTGCATGGTGCTGAGTGCTACTTTGTAAAAGCTTACCACTGTCTTGTTAGGTTAAAGTCAACAGGAGGTAAAAGAAGCAAAGCAGATGTGTTTTGAGGCCTAATCATGAAATCTTGAGCCTAAATCAGTTAAGTCATTTTTCCAGCTTTGGGACTGATTCAGCCCCTTCACTCTGGTGAACAAATTTCGCTGGTGTGTTACATCCTACCCATGAGTGACAAGCCTGACTGAGTCCGGTGGTTAAACTGAATGCCAGAGTAACATAAAATTCAGGATGAAGACCACGACCCGACATTTTGGTTTTGATTCCTCTCTATAAAATGTACAAAATAACACCTGATTCAGCTAATGCTGCTGAGTTTATTAACTAGTGTGTGCATTCAAAATGCTGAAGAGAAGCAGAGGTTTTATGTCCGTTATCAATTTTTTTATTATTACAGAGAAATATTTAAATAATAAACTTGCATATTAAATGGGAATTGAACACAGTGTTACAGCAGTCAGCAAATGGCACCAGTTCCCAAATTGTTATCTTAACCTGTGAACGAGAACTCACCCACCGGATTTCCTCGTAGTTGAGTTGAGGTGATTATTTGTAGCTCTCCAAGGCTCAGTGCATTCACCCTTGGTGAACAGAAATTCTAGGAGCAGCGTCAGAGCTTTCCTTCTTTTTTGATCTCAGGTTCAAAGTCCTGAAACAGAATTTTCCTTTGGCAATAAGGCATCTGCATCGTACTGAGGTTCATGGGAAAGGGGACTGCCCTGCATTTGTTTAAGTGTCATGATGGCTGGATTTATGTATATATGTGAAATAAGAGTCCATTAGAATATATTGTGACACTGCCATACCACATTGGTTTCACTGGCCAGGCAGCCGGTAATCGTAACACTCCAGTCTTAGTGAGGAAGATTTTTAATGCTAGAAGAGACATATTCTGACCTGAAAGAACAGGCAATAATATTGCATTGCTAGTTTTCTGTAAGTGATGGTGAAAATAAGATGTCTGGTAAAGCCTTGAACCTGCAAGGAGATGTTACATCTGTAGCTGATGTGATCCTGTGTACTCTTACTGTCAGTCTCACTTGTCTGCACTCAAAGTCATTTTGGGTAATTAATATTAGGCGTGGATGTTACTTTTCAATTGCCTAGTCTCAGCTGTATTGTGTGTAGCCTTATTAAGCTCGTGTGCATTTTGGGCTTGTCTGTTGTTTGGCATCTTTATTTTATCACTTGATATCCCATCTATTTCTGTGATGTAACGTTACAGCGTAACACTTGTTACTCAAATGAAACTGTTAATAAAAAAAGAGATTGTTTAAGAAATGATTAGTTATTAGTATGGGCAGCAAAATAAAATAAATTGGCTGGAGGAAGCGCTGTCTGTGAAAGAAAATTAGTTTGGTGCCTCTTCATTAACAGTTTTTCACAGGCAGTGGATGGCTAAGTGCCCATTTGTCCTTGGAAATAAGTGTGACAAAAAAGCTTAGAACACAGCAGTTCTTTGAGGAAGTTTTTCCCCAGTAAGAATGCCTAATGAGAAAAAATCAGCAAATGAATCCATTTGAGATGGTGATTAGCAATGAGAAGCAACATGGCACCCTATAATAATGTCAGTCAGAAATCTCAAGTTCATGAAAATAGTTACTTGTGGCTTTTTCTAGAAGATCAGTGAAAAGCCCATCTTTAGAGACCTAGTTCTTCCAGCCCCACTAGCTCCTTTTTTCTTTTGCAGTAAGTCTGCCTTAGACAAAAGAGATCCTAAAACAGGTGCTTTTATAAAGTTTAAAGACAGACGAATTACAGAATTATGAAACTTGCTTTCCACATGAAACTGTACAGCTTTGTTAAATGAAAATAAGACTGTCAGTGACAAAAAAAGGATGACATTAGTGATCTGTCTTTTTCTCTCGTATAAATATGGCTGAGTTCTGTGGGATAGGGCTGTGTGTATACATATACATATAGGAAATTTATATGTAAGAAAGATGCATCAAATGGCTTGTGTTGCACAGAATTTCTGATAGATCTTATTTTCTCGGTTAGTTGTTTGATTATTCCCCAGTTCACAGACATGAGCATTCCTGTCACAGACCTTCAGTCAACATCTCCCTATGAATCTGTTGTTACATCTTCAAATGAACAAAAGAAGAAAGATAAACACATCCGCTGAAAGTAGCAAAAGTACATGACCAGTTTATGGAAAATACAGGATGAAAACATGGAGGAAAACAATATGCAGACAGGTCACATAATTTGCCAGCTACCAACACCTACATAAGGATCACTGTGCTGTATTGCTCCACGTCAGATCTCTTCTACTTTTCCTTTTCAGCAAGTGTAGTTAATTCTCTTTTGTCTCCTTGTTTACTTTATTTCCTGATTTAATTGTTTTTTGCCTTGTACTATAGCTTCTAATATTTCTTTCACTCTTTCCATATTTTATCTCCTCCATTATGAAATTTTAAATACAGCTAAGATTTATTTCTTAATGTTAAATATTTTTCAGAGAGGAAAATGATTTATATAGACCATTGTCCATTTTTTCACAAGTAGCTTTTCAAAATGCCTTTTAAATGGCCATCTGTCTAACATAGTTGCTCCTGCTTCATTTAAACTCCGTGTCTGTAGCTGAACAAGTAGAGATTTGAATACAAAACATCACCAGAACAGAAGAAAGAGGTGTATCAACTTTGGTAAAAAAAAAAGAAAATATTTGAAGGTTAAGTGAGTTTTATAAATGTTCTAACAGAGTGATATTTTTATGATCCAGGGAATATGTTTACAAAAATGAGAGACCTAAATGAATGACAGACCAATAAATCATAATCTGCCATTCTGCCTAAATTCATTTCAGTAAAATGGCTGTGCAGAGATATGGGATCAGTCAGGTCCATGAAGAAATTAAATTAGATGCTACCTTTTTGACAAGTTGGATACATTCATTAAGATTAACTATTGCTTTTAATTATGGTACTTGAATTCTTTGAGGCAAATCATTGACTTGTATTGTAGAAATTACTTTAACTTCAATTTAAAAATGGCTGTATAAGATACACTTCGAAAAGAAACGTGAAACATGCGAAAGATCTAAATATGTCTTTATATCCTACTTTTATGCAAGATTATAATTTGAGTGATAAAAAGTGTGATTTGTCACCTGATTTCTTCAGATAGGCAATAGATACAACATTAGCTGATGGTTACCTTAAGTGCATAAACTGACATTGTTTTAATTTTTGTGGAATGTAAAAAAGAAGCAATGGACATGAGGTGTAGTAAGGGAAAATTTGCTTTAATGTAAGGAAAAAATCCCCAGAATGATGGTATGGATCAACACTGGAATAGTAACCCAGAGAAGCTGTGAAACTCCATCCTTGGGAATATTCAAAACTCAGCTGGACGAGGCCATGAGCCTTGTCCTTTGCAGCTTTGAGGCCTAATGAAACCTTGGCCCAATCTAACTTCAAGGCTGGCCCTGCTTTCAATAGGATGTTGAACCAGATGACCTCCTGAGGTTTCTTCCAAACTGAATCATTCTATGATTTGTGGTTTCAGTCAAATCAACAGAAGTTTTTCCTGTAGACAGTGCTATACTTAAAGATATTTACCATTTTCAGTATGGATTTTCAACTACTATTACTAGCATATGTTGTATTTGCAGAAAAGTGCCATATCACAAATACAGTCTTTTTTCCACTCTCTATACACATAGAAAGCAACCAATGACCAGAAACCTTGGTGGGTTTGCAAAGCTCTTAACTCGTCAGGCTATGACTTTCATACTAAATATTTGTGTTCTTCCATGAGATTCAATAAAAGAAGCAACAGCACCATATTAAAAGCAATGTCAATGGCCAAGTTGTCCTAACAGTTGCCCATTCAAAATTTCCCTACTGCCATGTGGAGTTCGTCTATAAATGTGACCAGTCATCCCCATGTTACAAAACATCTGAATTGAGTTTCTGAAATATGAGTGAGAGAGAGGTGCTTTGATTGGAGCTTGCAGCTTGTAGTATACTCCTAAGGAAGTTGGCAGGAAAAGATATGGATATACATATATATGCATATACATATATATGGTTATACATATATATAAGCTGGAGAAATGGGCTGACAGAAACCTCACAAAGTTCAACAAGGGGAAACACGGAGTCCTGCATCTGGGGATGAACAACTCCATGCCCCAGTATATATGATGGGGACTGGCCGGTTGTAAAGCCCATTTGCAGAAAAGGACTTGGGGTCCTGGTGGGCACCAAGGTGAACAGGAGCCAGCAATGTATCCTTGTAGCAATGGCTAATGGTACACTTGGCTGCATTAGGCAAAGTATTGCCAGCAGGTCAAGGGAAGTAATCCTTCCCCTCTATTCAGCACTGTGAGACCACACCTGGAGTACTGTGTCCAGTTCCGGGCTCCCCAGAACAAGAGGGACATGGACATACCGGAGAGAGGAATCCAGCAAATGGCCACTAGCATGATGAAAGGACTGGAGCATTTCTCCTATAAGCAAAGGCTGGGAGAATTGGGACTGTTCAGCCTAGAGAAGGCTCAAGGGGATCTTATCAATGTATGTAAATACCTGAAGAAAGAATGCAAAGAAGGTAGAGCCAGCCTCTTTTCAATGGTGCCCAGTGACAGGCCAAGAGGCACTGCGCACAAACTGAAACACAGGAGGTTTCCTCTGACCACACTTTTTTACTGTGAGGCTGACTGAGCACTGGCACAGGTTGCCCAGAGATGTTGTGGAGTGTCAGACACATTCAAAAGTCATCTGGATGTGGTCCTGAGCAACCATCTCTAGGTGTCCCTGCATGAGCAGGGGAGTTGGACAAGACGACCTCCAGAGGTCACCTTTAAACCTCAACCATTCTGTGATACGAGAGTGGTGGCACAGTATGTTGCAAACACTTGTTCCTTTGTTACAGGTTAGGAAACTGCCCTTCACACTGGGCAGGAATATGTGTCTGATGGGAGACAAGGACAGGGAATTCAGATTAGATTGGGATCAAATTTTGCCAGATGCTGTCCTCCATTCTCATATCGTCTAGATCTTTTTGAAAGGTATAGTATTGTTTTTTGTCTTTCTGGTAGTCCCTGAGATATGTTGACATTCCTACTTTTCCTTTCTCATTTTCTTCCCCTGAAAAGTGGTGATGCACTGGCTGTGTGTAACTGTTTGTTTGTTTGGGAAATAAGATCATCTACATTTTTTCCAGAGGTGGATTCACTATTCTGGGAAAGTTTTACTGTCTAAGAGAGAAGAATATTTTGCCATTTTCTTCTTTGTTTTGTTTTGTTTGTAAGAATAATTAAAGATATCAGGAGAGAACGTGACTGCCAGAGCTGGGGCTACTACAAATATCATGAGTGTGTGCAGGAGTCCTAACAACACTGATGAGCTTTATTTGTTGATCAGTGCACGTCAGGGTGCAAACCTCTGCTTTCTGCTCACCCTCTGGAAGGGGCTTTGAAAATAAAATGGTACTTACAAACAAGAGGATTGAGAGGAAAATGGTGATAACTAGAACTCAATATAGCTTTGAGGGCCTTGAAATTTTAAAGCTTTTCTTTCATAACCAGCTTTTCATTGCTATGAATCTTTACCAGCCAGGCAGAATCACAAGAGAAGTCTAGAATCTTCCATAAACAACACCAAGTTGCGCAGAAGCGTTAATCTGCTTGAGGGTAGGAAGGGATCTGGACAGGCAGGATCGATGGGCCGAGACCAATTGTATGAGGTTCAACAAGGCCAAGTGCTGGGTCCTGCACTTTGGTCACAACAACCCCATGCAACGCTACAGGCTTGGGGAAGGTGGCCTGCAAAGCTGGCTGGTGGAAAAGGACCTGGGCGTGTTGGTCAACAGCCAGCTGAATATGGGCCGGCAGTGTGCCCAGGTGGCCAAGAAGTCCAACACCATCCTGGCTTGTATCAGAAATCGTATGGCCAGCAGCACTAGGGAAGCAATCGTCCCCCTGTACTCGGCACTGGTGAGGCCACACCTCGAATACTGTGTTCAGTTTTGGACCCCTCACTACAAGAAAGACATTGAGGTGCTGGAGCGTGTCCAAAGAAGAGCAATGAAGCTGGTGAAGGGTCTAGAGCACAAGTCTTCTGAGGGGCAGCTGAGGGAACTGGGGTTGTTTAGTCTGGAGAAGAGGAGGCTGAGGGGAGACCTTATTGCTCTCTCCAACTACCTCAAAGGAGGTTGTAGCAAGGTGGGTGTCAGTCTCTTTTCCCAAGTAACAAGCGATATGATGAGAGAAAATGGCCTCAGTTGTGCCAGGGGAGGTTTAGATAGGGTATTAGGAAAAATTTCTTCACTGAAAGTGTTGTCAAGCGTTGGACCAGGCTGCCCAGGGAAGTGGTTGAGTCACCATCCCTGGAGGTATTTGAAAGAGGTGTAGACATGGTGCTTAGGGACATGGTTTAGTGGTGGACTTGGCAGTGCTAGGTTAAAGGTCTTTTCCAACCTAAACGATTCAATAATTCTATGACTCTTTAATTAATGTTGAGTAGGTCTGTTCAGATTCTTATGAGTAGTTTGCAAGAAAGCTGTAATATTACAGTCTGTTGGGAAGTCTCATGAAGATATACTGTTGATCTATCTAGATACTGATTAATTCAGGATGCGACAGGGTCTTCCTCCATCTTCCATCCTTAGTAATGCTTTGCTACTTAACACTGTAGCATTGTGGTATTTCAGATCTGGCAGCGTGATTAAGAAGTAGGAGCATAAACCTTGCAGCTAGTATTTTATTATAGTTCTCCCTTCATTTAGTCTCTGCCTTAATTAAATTGTAAGCCTGACTCAACAGCTTTCCAAATATATCTTCTATAGAGGAATGTGGGTTGTTTCCATAGCATAATGAGGAGTGACAGTTTTACTGCTCCTTTTATTTCAGTCATTCTGAGCAGAGATATCACCTGTGTGAATACATATATATGTGTGTGTGGATATATATGTGTGAATACATATATATATAATATATATTTCATCTTTTATAGGGGGCATTGGTCCTGATTTCCCACTCAGTGAAAGATCATGTGCAGTCTAAGCCAAGGTCCAATCAAAAGGTAGTCATCGGCTATGTTTCATCACCTTTATGCCATGATATGAAATATATTTGATGGTAACTGATTTTGGCTTATGCCACGTGCTTGTGGCTGAGGATAAACAAGGTAATGGAGTGAATTCAAGTTATAACTTGGCCTGGTCTGGCCTCCTCACACTTACCAGGTCCCCTGGCCTCTCCTGGATCTCCTGGCAACCCTGGGGCATTGGAGTCCTCTTAGTTGACTATGCAGACCTGGCTATATCAGAGATAGTTCTCGAGGCTCCCATTGCAGCTGATGAAGATGCAGTCAAGCTCGTCAACGGAATTTAGGAATCCATTGATCTGACCGCATGCTAACGTTTACTTTAAGATTAGATTAATTGAGACATGCAGGGTTTTTTACTGAAAACAGGTTGTCCATTGATTGTAAAGGTTATTAGAGTGAGGACCTGCTCAGAGGTCCATATTTTTGGCACCTACATTTTACCGGATAAATCCTACCCCAAATGTATGAGGCTTCGAGTTGTGTGGCATAGCTAGCAATGGAAGCCATTAACAGTCATTGCCTCCCTCACTCCTCTTCACATGTCCACCTTCATTAACCCACCACCAAACACAATGTTTCCTAATTGGCAAATTAGTCAAACCTCAAGAATCACTTGGCATGGTCCACTATTGGCCGATTTAACTCTTCCCTCAGAGAGGTTCTGTCTGGAAACAAAAATGAACTATCAAAGACACAACAGGAATCAATAGCAGACAGCATGGTTGCACTTAACTTTCTGTCTCAGCAACATACACACACACATTGGCAAATATATACTCTCTCACCAATTCTCTTTGTAATGATACCAAAACAATTCTAACGTAAAGCATACCTCCTGCCTTCTTCACTAACACATCAAAACATCCAGATTTACTGTTATTTCAGTGATGTCAAGACTAGATAAAGTAGAATGTTTGACTGATAACAAAAAATTGAACAACACATCAAACAGAATTACAATACTCCAATCCACACACTTTCTCTTATCCCAGTCAATACAGTGCACACTGTGAATGTGTTAAGAAAGCCAGATGAATTGATCATTGTCAGTCTGACAAAGAAACATCATACTGTTGACATTAAAGTAAATTACAGATACTGAAAGTTTGGTTATATTTATTAGAAAATTAATTTTGGAATTTCTATTCCAATATATTTCAAACTCCACATCTTATTACCTGCTGTTTTGCATTATTATTTAAACAGTAACCCGAGGCGAAATATCAAGCCAAAGGATTTGGTGCAAGGCATACGTTTTGTTTCCAAACTTAAAAAAAAGAACAATTTCCACTCCCTCCTGAAAGGAGGTAAACAACCACTTTTCATTTGATCTTTTGAAGTCAATTTATAATGATATCCAAATGCAATAGCACCTGGTAGATGCACACAGACATCACAATTATGCGCTGATGGAGATCAAGATTTGTGAATCTTTCTAAAGCTTTGTACATCCTTATGGTGTTTTGTTCAAACTGTTACCTGGAATTCCCTGGATGCCTCTTCAGCAAACATATTGCCCATGATGATACAGGACAAAACAGAGTCAATCCTTGTTTCTTGAGATGCACAGATGCCTATTAAATAGATACCTCTTTGTAAGCTTATATACAGTTGATGGCTGATTGGGGTGGGGGGGAAGGAAAGGGGGAAGGGATACTGATCCATCATGATTTTTTCTCACTGCTGTCTGCCCCAAAGAAATTATCAGAAATTACACACACGCAGAGTGAACAATATGATGGTAGCACATTTGATGTTATCCAGCCCAACTAGAACTGGTTAGAAGATACATTTAAATAGCTACACATTTGTTTTCAGCCTCAACTGAGCCAACATTAATTAATAAATACATGTGTGTGTGTGTGTGCGCGCATTAAAGAACATGCAATTAAAATACGCTTTGGAAATGTGAGAACGTGTTGTTCCAGCATGGTCCAACATTGATCGGCTTCCTTGACAGCTGGAGAGCCTCATAGGAGTTTCAGTTTGAATGCTTCAGGCTCCTAATCTCTCCTGTGGATTTGACTTTCCAGATGGACAACAATTCCAGGATATGCTATAATCTTATCACTCCAGGGTTCAAACAAAGCAGGTCAGTGTACTGTAGCATACTGTGAACTTGATTCAGGCCAAGAATCTGACCTGCAGTAGAAATCGAGGATAAGACGCAGTGACCTTTAACTTCCATGAAGGTGAACGTCCAGAGGGCTGCAGATTAATATTGAGTTGACACGGAATATTTCAGCTCAGTGTGACAAGCGAAATGTGTCAATTCAAGTTGACACAACGTAAAATGGAGACAAGGCAAAAATACCAAAATTTACATTTTCAATGGAGCGGACAACATTTTCTATCCAAAACAATCACCACAAAATTCCCCAGCATCACTTTTTACAAATCCAATGATTTCTCAGACATCGCTTTTTCAGATTTTCAGTTCCATGATTTCTGGACAGCTGGCAGAAAAAGACAGCAAGCAGCCAGACTCAGTGAGTCTTTCAAACCTTGAACCACTCTTGCAAGACTAGCAGCGTTGAACTTCCTAGCTGTGAATGGTTGCATACTTTCTTGATCTTTTCTCCTTTCCTAGCTTCCTCACTCTCTCTCATTGACACACACATTCACACGCACTTACACTCCCACCTTCACATTTTGGAGACCGTCTTGTGCACTCTCCAGTCTCACGCTTTCTTTCTTTCTTTCAAGCACAGGTTCACACACACACACACGCGCGTGCACACACACAATCCTCTACATAGAGTAAAGCTTCTGTACTTTTCTTTAATCTCTCTTTCGCTTCATGATAGCTAAATCCTGTAACATAAAAGATGATCTATCTGGGGACTACCGAAATGGGGAATAACATGTTTGCAGCTCATATCTCTCCTTCATTCTTTACTGGAGAAGATTAAGATTGCGGCAATTGAGTTGTTCCCACTGAAAGCAAAAGGAATTACAAAGCTCTAGCTGCTTGCTCTTGGTTTCCCAAGACTGAACCCAATTCAAATGCGATGACTTATGAAGCATTCTTGTCATTATTTTGCACCTCTCCATACCTCCAATGCAGACTTCTTGGGGTATCAGGATTTCCATTTTTTTAAGGTCTCCTTCCCCTACATTTTGTTTATGCTTACCAATGTCAAGTGAACACAAAGTACACCTTATTCATGCAAAACCAGACTCTGTTGTATGTACACTTCCAAGAAAGCAACAAGGCCAATGCCCTCCCCATCTGGTCCCGGGATGCTCTAGCAAACATCCTGGCTGGTGTCTCAAGTATACCTGGCTCACAATGTGCCCTCCAAGGCTCTCACTGATGGGGTGGCAGGAAATGACATATACTTACTAGTCTTCAGACCCTACTTCCAGAAGCAAAGCTAAAATTGTGTCCATATGCCACACCTGGGCTCTCCTTAATGTTCATGACAGGCAGGATCTAATCCATCGTCTCCTTGTATGGCAGTACCAGCCTGCTACTCAGGATGACTGCCATCTCCACCGGCCAAAGCATCACATTGCGCTCTCACTATGGCAACACTGTTCGTAACATTTATAGCATATGCTAACTGCTGTCATGAGCAGGTCTACCATGCCTACAGCCTGCCTTACCACCACAGTTATGAGGCAAGCATCATCCATGTCTACTAATGCTGCTGCAGCATCCAACTCTGCAGGACAGTGCCCTCTCTCATTGTGGGCTCCAACCTCAATATTGCAATCTGGGACAATCTTAGAAAAGCGTGTATTGGCAGAGACCCACAGTCTTTCCACAAATGGCCTATATGTGCAAGTGGGATGGCACCAACTATTCAGCACATTTTTTCTTCCCAGGGATGCACACTTACTTCTGATAGCCACTGATTTGTCCTTACCTTACTTGAGAGGGTGTTCTCTCCCTTCTTTTTCCTGGCAGCCAGCATTCGCCTGGCTCAACACCTAACCCACTATATATATAAAAAAAAAATCACTCTAGAAATTTAATCCCCTATGAAACTTCCAAGAGTGATTTCTAGAACATCATATGGCATGAGGCCATGGGAGTACTTTGGGTTTATCTTTTGTTTAATTGGCTGTGGAGGTCCTGCCCTTAGCTTTGTGGTTAATGGTTAAAACTGTTTTATACTGGATTATAATTGATTGTGCTCAACAGAAATAAAGCTCATTGTACTTGTCAATAAGAATCTTGTCTCCTGACTCAATATCCTTTAAGCTGATCAAACTCCAACCTTTCTCATTCAATACAAATATGCACAAACCAAGTGATTGCTCCCTCTTTAGCCTGGGTGCTGGAGAGCCTTGGTGATTTGGGGAATAGCCTAAAAGTTCCTTCAGAGGAGAAGCTGAGCCATGCCAAGGAAATAACAGAGAAAGTTTACAAAGCATACCACTGTGCCCTGGTCCCCAAGTTCTGGAATGGAGTAGGTTTGTTATACATAGAGAGCCGATAGGTTTTAAACTTAATATTGTACAGAAACAATACATGGGTATTTGGAATAGGTGAGAGTTCAGAGGGAAAATTAGTTGCTAGGCAAGATCATTGAAATACCCCTCCTGTTTTTTACAGGAGGGCAACACCATATTCTCTTGGTGTCAACTACACAGGTTGAACACAGCAATAGTTTGCCGTTCTTCGGAAATGCACCTCTTTTGCCACCATGAACTATGGATTTTAACATGGATTCAATTTTATCCATTTCTAGTTTGAGGGGGGGTGGGGCAGGGGGTTGGGTTTTGGGGTTGGGTTTTTTTGTTTGTTTCTCCATCTTTCCTGCTTCTTCATTTTCCACTTGATGCTGTTTGTTGGAACAGTGACACGAAATACTGACACACTGTGGAGACACCAGCTCTGGTAAGAGACAGACCTGGGGCCATTCGGGTGCCCACTGGTGGGTATTCCGTGGTGCCAAGCTCAGTACAGAGCCGTCCTTGAATCTGCATTTCCCTTGATAAAAACAGTCAAGGTTTTAGGCCGTAGAAAACCTCAGTATATCAGCATCATGCAGTCAGTATCCTCACTGCTGGAAAAGACATCTCTTCTCACAGCATGAAGGAAATGCCTTTCTTTTCTTCCTACTCTCTTTCATCCTTGAATAATGCGCCAAATTTTCAAGTTCTCCTGTTTCATAACAGGAATCACTGCCCCAGTAGGAAGTAAATTACAAACTCCCAACTCATTTCAGATAGTCTCCCAATATTGATTTATAGATGAAATCGGAGAGATAAAGGTAAAAACTGTAGAGCTCTTTATGTCATTCCAAAGGTCTCCCATTTCTTCTTTTGCTGTAGTAAGCTTCTATGGAATGATTTAAATAAATTCTTTGTATAGCTTACTATTATTTAGCTTTGCTTTTGTCCTCCAAATATACTAAACATGGCCTACTTCTTTTTTTACAGTCTTGTAGGCTGCTTTACACAGAAGAAATAACCATAAAGCAGTGATGTTCAGAGGTTTACCAACAACACATAAATATTTGTATGTACACCGTACTGAAGACTTTCCATTGAGTCCAGATACATGTAGAATGCAGACTTTTATATATAATCTTCATATGAAAAGCCCAATAGAGATGAGACAGTTTCATGCTGTCTTTCATTTAATACACTGTGCTTGAAGGTCAATGCTCTTTCATTTTACCTTTGAAGATTTATATGTGTGTTGACTTTTTTTCTTTGCGTATAGGACTCAGTCATAAAGATGCTTTAGAGCCCCAGCCTTCTACCTCAGGAGACCGGGTTCCAGTCCTAATCTAGATCAAACATAGAAAGGTTAGTGGTCTCGTCATGCTCTCTAGTGGCTGCTTCTCTGCTGAGCAGCTGCCATGCTCCAGGGAGGGCCAGCTCTGGAGCAGCAGTGACGCTGCAAGCCTACCCAGCCTGAAGCACAAAAGAAAAAACTGTAGGGTTGTTCTGGCTTGGATTTAGTCACTTCTAAACCATGTCTTAATGTCTCACCTCGAAGAACCAGAGAATAAATATCTCAATGCCAATCATACCAATTTTTTTGAATAATTTCATCTCTTCTCTTCCTGGCTATATTGCCATTATTTGAAATCCAGAATTAATAATGGTCAAACTGACAAAAAATCTGGCTAACAAATCCCTTTTTTTGGTTACTCACCTCAACCTTACCTAAAAACTGCAATGAAAAGAACTATCAAGGTTAGTGGGAAAGTCATGGCTGACTTCAGTGGGCTTTGAACCATGGGGCAAACATACTTATGGTTCTCAGGCACTAAATTTATAAACTATTTTTATAAACCAGTTTGAAAACTGGTATGGGGCCCTTCCAGGGACAGATTTTTTCATGCATTTTAGAATTATAGATTTGCTGCTGAGTGGGTCCTTGAAGTGCAGAAATAACCCACACAAGTTTATAAGTAAATTGGAATTGAAACCTTTAAAAACCTCAGAGAAAGCTTTGGTTCAAGCCCTGAGTGACAATGCAGATCAGAATTATTCTCTGAATCAAAAAAAAAAAAAAAATGCACTGGAATAAAACTGAGATTCAGCAAAAACAAATGAATCACCCTTTTGATCATACCTCTAGCAGAGACAAAGTAAATTACTGTCTTAAGAAGATGATAGTTTTGCTTTTCAGGGTTACTTCAGCTTAATGCTAAAATATAACGCTAGCAACATGGAGTGGCATCCTGACAGAGTGATTTGGTTGTGACTACTAGACAGTGAGTCCTGGACAGTGGCGTGACCCCACTTCTCCTACCTGCTGTAGCAGCCTGTCCACACACTTCTTTTAATTCTCAGACATGGATGCCCTTCAGCTACCCACCCTTCACCATTTCCAGTGAGGGCATTTCCACCGAGGGCACGTGGCTACTGGGAGGGCACCCCTTCTCTGCAGGCTGTGACCGAATGGGTTTGTTAACTTTCTTCCCTCACAGTGGGGGTGATACTTTGGGGGCTTAAGAGAGAAAAATAAAAGTGATGCTTTCCATTTGTGGGATGTAGGTGGTCAAGGGAAACAAAAGCCCTTGTAGAAGTTTTACACGAGATGATACACAGATGGCTTCGGGGGTGTGGCAGACTCTGTTGATGTTGAAAGGATGAAGGAAGCCAAAAAAGACTTGTGACAGATGCTCTCAAGCTATGGAGTATTTAAAGAAGATTGCATTAACTTTATAAATGTTAGAAATGTTGCCTAACTTCAAGTTTTTGTCAGTAGCTGTGTTCCCAGATAAATAAGACATGAGATGTTTCCTTCAAGCTGAAAAAGATGTAGAGAGGTAATTAGTACTGTTTTCAACTTTGAAACAACTTCAAGTGGAAGATATGTGAAGCTCGTTCTCCGAGGGAGCTATCACACAGACTGCTAAGGCCTAAACACAAACCAAAGGAAGCTTCAACCATTTATAAAAATAATAGTCCTGACTGGGGACAGAGATGTCTTCTAAAAACTCACTATAACTAACAAGGACAAATGCTTCAGAGGCATAAAGCCTGAATCAATAATGGTGTTGGAAGATGGATGATCACCAAGTAGGTATATAGGGTGGCTGCTGTCTTAAGATACATTTCCTATTAAATGATTTTGTTCTGGAGAAATAGTTCACAACTTCAGAAGAGCTGAAGAACTTGGACAAAGGTGGCGGAGCAGCTACTCACTTTGAGTCAGGCTTGCTAAGAGTTGCAGGGGGATTTAGCTAAGGCCCAATTAAGAGAGGCTTCACTATAGGATCCTGCCTCAAGAGAGTCGAAAAGCTGGGTTATCATAGAACCATAGAATGGTTTGGGTTGGAAGGGACCTTAGAGATCATCTCGTTCCAACCGCCCCTGCCATGGGCAGGGACACCTGCCACTAGACCAGCTTGCTCAAAGCCCCATCCAACCTGACCTTGAACACTTCCAGGGATGGGGCATCCACAGCTTCTCTGGGCAACCTGTTCCAGTGCCTCACCACCCTCAGAGTGAAGAATTTCTTCCTTATATCTGGTCTAAATCAACCCTCTTTCAGTTTAAAGCCATTACCCCTTGTCCTATCACTACATGCCCTTGTAAAAAGTCCCTCTCCAGCTTTCCTGTAGGCCCCCTTCAGGTACTGGAAGGCTGCTGTAAGGTGTCCCTGGAGCCTTCTCTTCTCCAGGCTGAACAAGCCCAACTCTCTCAGCCTGTCTTCATAGGAGAGGTGCTCCAGCCCTCTGATCATCTTCATGGCCCTCCTTTGGACTCGCTCCAACAGGCCCATGTCTTTCTTATGTTGGGGGCCCCAGAGCTGAACGCTGTACTCCAGGTGGGGTCTCACAAGAGCGGAATAGAGGGGGAGAATCACCTCCCTTGATATTGCAAAGGGACTGGAAATGTGGTTACCTTAGAAACTGGAATAACAATTTCACTAAATTATTAACATTTCTGAAAATTAAGAAAAGGCAATATTTCTAGTTATTAGCAAACTATGCTAAAGGATCTCTTTTCTGAAACAAAGACAGTTTTATTAAGGAGCAAGCTGAGATTTTTTTCCTTTGTCTTTGCCATAATAAGGAAAGGGTTCCAAGAAAGACCCAAAACAGCAGTTGGAATATTTTTTTTTCTTTTACCTGACACAAACTAAATGTGTTTTCTTCCGACATATATCTTCTTTTTCACTGAACTCCTGGATTTTGCCTTCCTATCCTTCTTCCCTCAGTTCAGTTTATTTGGGATGGGCTCTTACAATCTTGGCTATAGGAAGGATTTCCAGTGTCACTGAACCAGGGACTAACCATTGTCCTTTTTGGCCTTTGGCTGCGTTCATTCTCCTCCAGTAAGGTGCTTTGGGCAGCAGGTCTGCCTTGGAGAGTGCTACATGCTGTGAAAGGGGGAGAAAATGAAAACCTTTGAAGTTGTAAAAAAGTAAAAGAGCTTTATTAAATTAGTTCTTAAAATTCTAGTTAACTTTAGATGGGAAGAAATGCTATATCAGACCCGCAGGTATCTCCCCCAACAGGAGGGTATTCTTTTTGGAGATAGTTCGTTAACTGAAAAACTTGATTTCTCATTGCTCAAAAAGTCTAAAATAGTTCTAGATTTTGCAGTGTGGAAATTTAAATGCTCATAAATGAGGAGTTATCTGCAGTTTTGCCTCTCAAGACCAAATACACAAAAACTTGGGCAAGAGAATTGCCTCTGTTTGAAGCCCCAGCTTGATGACTACCTACCTCACTGACAAAGCTAAAAATAATAGGATTGACATAAAAGTACTTTTGGGCCAGATGTACAGGACCGAGATCCCTAGGAAAAAAAAAAGACAGAGGAAGCATGTTTCTGCCTGATAAACATTGGGCTGATCATCAACAAGTCCAAATATTTGCTTGGAAATATTTTCACAGCTTGATATTATCGAGCTGGAAAGTCCACGCTCTGAGTCTCTCTATCCAAAAGCAGACTTGGTGCATGAGTGTATATCTTGCTGACAGTGAGTCACTTGGAAAATTTGTCATTTGGTTAGAATAGTGAGGAAAGGGGCAATTGTGGTTTATACTGTGCAGGATTACTCTAATGCCATCATTCAGGCAAAAACTTCAAAATGTTGTGCCTGAAGCAGTGGATTACTACATTGCTCACTGGTTATTTCTATCGCTTACTTGCCTGCTGGGTGCATGTTTACAAAAGCTAATTAGAATGGACTATGTTATTTACAGTTTTAGACTTTAAAAGGAGAAAGCTTACCGTATAATCTCTTTGCCTTAAGTGTGTTTGAGCAGAGATTACTTTAGGGGGCCTGAAAGGAGCCAGCAGGAACAAACTCAGCAATTATTTTAACGCAGTCAAGCATTCCGATCCCCTAAGTGGCAGTATGAAGTATTGCCATGCTGGTTACCTGATACTGGATTATACAGAGTGGAGACTTCTTTCTATATGTACCATACCACTTTGGGCTACAGTTTTGTTTCAGACCACTGGGTTTCACGTTAAATTTCAATGAGTAACATACGTAACAGAAATCAGAACTAGAAAAGTTCAAGTTTTTCCTTCTTGTCCTTTCTACCCCTTCCATTTAAAGTTTAGGAACTGATTCCTCTTCCACAGCAATTTTTTAAACTGCGTTTGTGGTTTCATATGATTTCTACCAAGATTAGTAAGAGGTGAATCAAACTGGAAAAGCTAAAACCTTTACCTTTTTTTTATGCCACAAAGGCAAAAAGTTGCAATCCAAATAATTTCTTTGATGCAAAAGAATCACTGGAGAACATAAAGCTTTCTATCATCTTCACCAGGAGAAGGTTACGTTTAGCAACCCCAAGGTTTCACTCAGGGAACCCTTGGCAGTGAAGGGTGTCAAGAAATATTAGAAGCAGATTCAGTCCTACCTTGCAGACAGATCAATTAGTGCTTCACGTCATGAAGTTTCATAAACTTCAGCTGGGCCTTTTCAATATATGCAGCTATGGTGATATCATTTGTGCCCAAACCCTAGTGAAGATGATGGAGAGCTTTATGTTCTCCAGAAAGGTCTTTTATCAAATAATAGCACACATTTTTCACCAGGGCTTTCACAGGGAGACATAGAAACAAACAAAAGAGGTTGGAAGCATTTGGCAACTCTGCTGGTGCTACTGCTACAGCCTCAGTGGAAATCCAGTTGGATATAAACCATAATAAAGAACTGGAACCGTATAAAGCAATTCAGGATATTCCCCTTTCCCAGCCCACATGTTCAGTCCCAGATTCAAATGCCATAGATTGTACTCAGCACAGGGAGGAGATTCTGAGCACAGAGGTAGAGATAAAATAATAATTTCCCTTCTTCATGCCTTCATTTTGACAATCCAGATTTCTGTTCCAAATTTACTCTTTGTTGCGGAGGTTGTAGCACAGAATGACATATCTAAGGGAGGGAAAAAATCTGCCACCAAGACCATGCAAGAGAGGAAAGCTAGACTTTGATAAATAGGAATTTGCTCATGTTTGTGCTTTCAGCACTTTACTCCAGTGAGTTCAGCATCACGGGAACCTGTTTTAGCAGGTTCTCACATTCTGCTTGGTGATATTAGGCGTGTGTAGGTGGAGGACCAGAAAATTTTGGAAGCTTTCCATTTAGAGCTGTTGTGGAAGCCAGTTAAGCCATTTTTGTTGATAAAGATTCAGGTTCTTTTTTTTTAAGAAGGATTTGATTTATTTTACTTAGTTTGCTTATATATTAACATATTTGTTAGACTATGCAACCGATTCTGGAGCAACTTTCAATCTACGTAGCACTGATTTGCAACAGCAAGGTTAATAATTTATTAACTTTCATTAACATTCATTTAGTTGTCCCAGAACATTTTGTGGGCTTGATATTCTGGAGACATCTTGCTTGCCTTCCCCAGTCCTGGAGAGCTTCCTTTTAAACATGAACTGTGGTAGCTGACTGTGCAGAAAAAGATGTGGTAAAGCAAGAATCACATGCCAGGCTGTGGAAACACTCCCCCTAACAAGTATATTGTATAAATATATAATATAATTACATATATATGTATATATTTGGGAAACAGTCTTACAGATACTTTATGCAACGCTCTCTACCCAGCAACTGTGTATGAGTGAGACAGCATCAGGGCCTTGCCTGATGTGTTAAAAACAGGTTGGAGTACCATCCATTTACTTCTTGTGCCGATGTGCTACAAACATTGCAGTAATTATTTCCTTCAAGTGTCTGTGTGGAATCTTTTGAGCATGGATCCAGTTTAGTAAAGAAGTGACAAAAAGAACTGCTCCTTTGAGGACTGTTCCCCTAACCAATGCATACCAAAGACAGAGAGAAAGCAAAAAGTCTGAATCAGGATCAGTTGTCAAGTTTGGCTACACCTGGAGGCCCAATGTGACTTTCAGATCTACTTGAACCATGCAAGAGTTTGCACGCTTTAAGTCCACATTCTCCCAGCTGTTGCTCTGCGGACACTGTTCATTGCATGTTCCTCAGCCTTGCTTGAGTATTCAAACAACTGTAACTCCCTGCAGCCTCAAAAGCTTCTTTGTCAGAACATTTCTGTGGGGTTTTTTTTCAGTGGCTGTCCAGCTCTGACACAGTCGCTGAGCGTGACGCACATTGTTGTTGGCAGCAGTGCGAATTAGTGCTCCAGTGACAGCCACCCCATGACAGAAATGCCTTTGCAAGTTACGATGCTGAGAGAGTCATAAGCCCGGGGAAAGCACAGCCTGGAGAGAGGGAGCTGTGGCAAGCTGAGAGAGGTGAGGACAACTGGAAAACCCAGCAAGAAACATCAAAGGAGAAATATGAAGCTGAGATTTGAAAAGGTGAATTTCAAAGCTGTTTCCATCTGGCTGCAGTGATTGCATTGGAGCAAAGCAAATTGAGAGCAAGCTGTTTCCAAAGGGTAATGAGACCTGCAAAGGCACAAGGCAGGCCAGGGACATGTTGCCAATTTGTTGGGAATGCAGAGACCTGCCTGAAATCCCTGCCTGGGAGGAAGAGAGATAAGGAGACTGGGGTAATAAGAGGGTTAGATACACACAGGCATAATTCCACCGTCAACTAATTGTCACACTCCTTTCAGAACTTCATTGCCAGAGGTACACAGATGCAGAGTCCCCTGCCCAACATGGGAGAAGGTAAATGTACATCTCTGGAGCCTGGTCTGTGACTTAGAGTAAGAGATTAGATCCTCTGCATGTCAGTTCTGAACCTAACTTTTCTTAAGATGTGAGCTTAAACCTTACTATCCCGACTCAGAGCCACCTTGGAAATTAGTCTCTGTCTCTAAGCCCTTACTGAGCTTGGCATTTGAACAGAAAGTTTTCTTTCATATCTACAACATGTGGCTGCTGATGCTGTTACCTGTAAGTTAAAATAACTTAAAATAACTCCAAAACCACACAAAGTATGTTTAGAGAGGAGACATTGTTTTATTCCGCGCAGGGTGCAAGGTGTTACAGGTAACAATGCTGACTTCAAAGGTGGCGACACCACAGTGTTGGTGGAACCCTGCCTTTGGGATTGATCTGGGATTTTGGGGTCCTTTGGGAGAGAAACCTGTTAATGTTTCCATACAAAACAATATGTTTGCCAGGCTATCTGTCTCTGCACACCACTGAAGAGCTCTGTATCAAACCTCTAAGCATGGGAGGCAGCAACTTTAAATTCGGTGAAAAGACTGCTTATTCTCCAAGATCTGATTTTATTACAGTTTGGCATTTGTTTGATGAAGTTCTAAAGGACAAAATCCAGGTATTCGTATGTGTTTGGACAATGTCTATCATATTAAAGGTACTGTGAAGAGAGGGGAGGTAGGTAACAGATGGAGATAAGTGATGCTTGCATAAAAAAGAAATTGAATGCAGCAGTATTGAAAGCCAGGAGCTAACAAATGCAAAGACATCTTCAGGAGTTGCAGTGAAAACTGAGCTGTCAGTGATTTAGCACATGAGTGGCTGTGCTTGGATATCACAGGCGTTTGTCCAGTGGAAATAAACTGTGGAAATTCCATTGGGAAAGCTGCAATTTAAGTTTAGTTTATAATCTCAGGACTATATCTTAGAAGCTTTCCTCATGAGTATACAGAGAAAACCAGGAGCAATGCAAAGGGACCATGATCTTTTTTCCTTTTTATGCAGGGCATTTTTAACTGAGTATCAGGAACTCCATGGCAGCTCACCAAGCATCAACAGGCTGAAACCAGTCCACTTCACTGCCATCTGTTGCTGAGCTGCATACCATTACCAGCCTGGTACTTTTTGGTACCAGTTTGGCCTACTATTGGGAAAAATTTGGAGGCTTTTAGTTTTTCTCCCAGGAGGGAAAAGATTGTCCCATCCCCTTTCCAGGATTGCACCAAAACGATTCTGTGCTGGCCCTCCACTATGAGCTCCTTAGTGCAGGGATTTGCCTTTTACATGTCAAAATCATCCAAATCCCCAAATTAGCTTTTTAATAGTCAAACCGCAGACTCAAGCCAAAGTCTAGCATTCATCCCTTTCTGCATAGACTACATGAAGGACTTGTATAAGATGAGATAGGGACACCTTTCCATATCTCTGAAAGCATGGCTGATAACTGAAACCATAAATATTAAAGAAGCAGAAAGGTAACTGTCCTCACAACACAGCAGAGGCTGCTTTTGATTCACTGTCATACGTCAAAACCATCTTTAAGCAGAAGTTTTCTGCATGCTTTAATCAGACTTTTTGTACTCCTTTAAAGCACTAAAGCTGCAGTCCACATACAAGCCCTTCCATTTTCAGTAATACTGTTTTTGTGGTGCTTGTCATATTTTGCCAAACATCAGGAGCAATGACCACTCTGTGTTCAGCTATTTCCCGTGTAGTGCTCTGTATGCTGTTCTGGATTCCCTCCATTTAGCCCTTGTCCCTGCTGAATTGAAGGCAGTGATTCAGGCACAACTTCCCCAAAAGACATCAGTTCACTGAGCCTCAAAACGAGCTGCAAGCCCATTGACCTTTAGTATGACAGCACCTCCTGCCCCCAGCAATGTGCACTGGGGACGGATCTGATGGAAAAGGGATTTTGTATGTAGAAGGGTTTATAAATATGAGGATTCACATTTGTTGACTGGTGACAAATCAGTGCCAGCACTGCAGTTAGCTGAGTTGTCGAGGATAAAACCTCTATTTTTAAATGTTGCTCCTCCTACTGAATTTTTTCCCCTAATTGTCATTGAATAAGAGGTCAGCATATTCTGCTGACTCACTGTAGCAGCATAGGCAAGACCCCACCGCCCTTTAAGGAATTCTGCTGACTCATTGGAGTGGGCAAGGAGGATGGTGCAAGTCCAGGAGGAAGCCATAGAGACAGCCAGGCTTATGGTAGAGAGGTTAATTGACTGTTTTTATTTTGCTGTCATTTTTTGCCCTGTATACACAACCACATCATGGGAAAGGGACATGTTTTGAAGCCAACATGGCTAGATTGCAATAGAGATTTAGCCCGTTTGCGAAGCCAGTTTGATTATAGACCTGTGATATGTTGTCAACTGAGCTTCTGCCTTGAAATTCAGATCCTAAGCTAGATTTAAATCCTCAGTGTTTGGTGTTTTGGATCCTGAGACTGGGCCAGGCTACCCAGGAGGAGACACAGCATTTGGATGGGGGCTGGGGCTCTATAATTTGCTGCCTTTTGTTCTCTGCAGGCTCCTTAGTTGGCATTTCCACACAGGATACAATTTCCTTAGTGGAAATGGCCTCCTCAGAAATAATATTGCATTGTTCAATGACTTTCTTGACCTCATACAAAAAAGCTCATGGTCTGTTGCGTTGGTTGCTGTGCCTATCTGAGGGAGAAGTTCTGGCTTCGAGAACTGAGCACTGTCAAGGCAAATGGGAAACATACCCGGACTGTGAGAAGCAAATGCTCTAGATATAACTGTATAGATAGATTTGTGTGTATATCTACAAATACACACACATATATGTTGTATACATGTATATACAATTTGTATATAAAATGTATGCATATTGTATGTATTGATATTTATTTATACTTTATATAAATAAAGCTAAGATTACATATAAAAGATTATAACTAGGTGTGTCAGATATATATGTATCTCATATATAAAAAACATAGCAAAAATAAGTTTCCATACAGCAGATATGTGTTTCCCGGATCCCATTACCAGCTTATCTCGAAATGAACACAAGGAGCAGCATACTTTAAAAATGTACAAATATAGCATTTCTAGCAACAAGACAGGCTGGACCATTATGTCAGCAACATGTGCAAGTGAGCAAACCAACAGCAAAGGGGTGGATATTTTGTTGATCACTGACAGCCTTAGCTCTTACAGAGCTGGAGAGAGAAAAAACTCCAGCGGCTATAAAAAACCTGTATTCATTCCATCCATGTATTCATTCATGCAATATTTCCTGTTGCATCTTTCAGAAACAAAGGCACTCAGCTATGTCTGCTCTCATGAGCATTTCACCATCAATCAAGGTAGCAGGAGTAGAACCGTTAAAAGTGAATCCAGGAAAACACAGGTGACTGGTGGACAAGACAGGCAGAAAGTAATAGGTTCTGACAGGGATGCCCACAGCTGCCTTCACAGTTACCAGAAAGTAATGTGACTTCCCTGCAATTTGCACCATGCTTTTTCTCCTGGTAATAGCCTTGTTCAATGTCAGATTGCAGGACATGGCCTCTGCACCACTGGTCTTGCTTTATAATAAGGAAGGAGGTGTGGGAAGTTGGTTATTCCCAGACTGCAGGTGAGGGATGAAGCAGGACTTTCCTTGCTTTTCTATAGCTTAGCAACAAGGCGAAATGTGCATTCCTGTGCTTACAAACAGGTACTGTCTCCTCTGCCTCTCAGGCGTGGACTGAGCAGAGAGAAGTGGGGTGCTGTGGTCTTTGTGTAGCTTTTTCTTGGTGGAGAGAGAAAGGTTTCTGAACTATAACCTTCCAAAGAAGGGGCTGATCCCCTAATCACGTTGTACTCCTTTCTATCCTTCCCCTCCATAGCACTGAGGTTCACAAATATTAAGAGCATTATGTAATATGCAGCTCATGACAGTCTTCATCAAGTACTCCTTTCATCAAAGTACAGGTTTTGCTTAGACATCAGTCTTTGGTCTCTTGATTTATTTCATGTTACGCAAAACATAATATGAAGGAGGAGAGTTCATGCAGTATTAATGTCTGGAGTCTGATTGACTGCAGTGATTTCAAAGGTTTTTGGAGTTTCCATCTGAGGGCAGAAATGAGCTCTTTCAATTTCTAAAACTTAAAAGTGAACCAGACTCCAGAGCTCTCAACTTCCTGCAGGCTGCCGTAGCAGTTTGCCGTATTGGCCCCCGATTCTACAGTTTATCATTATCTGGGAACAGGAGGAGGGTTGAACAAGAAGTTCTCAGAAATTCCGCTTATGAATAAAACATTGGAAGTTATTCTTCTGCACTTAAAATAAAACAGCAATTTTTTCCTTCATCTCTGTAAAATTTTTCTATTAATGTTTGGGTTTCTATTTTCTGGAGACTATTTCAGTGCATCTATTATAAATATTTATGTGATAAGAAAAAATATTGGAACTCCTTCAAGGAAATTAGATGAGAATGCATCCACACACTTCAAAAATAAATGCATAACGTAAGTGTTCAAACTATGCTGTTATTAAATCACTATATCCAGTGAGCTTAGTGGGAGATTGTTGCGGTGGGAGTGGATTAGTGTATTGTTACCTGGATGTGAGTAGTTTTAAATGAAAAAGTAACACTAAGAGTAACCTCTCAGGTGCATTTATAAATCTATCAGTAAGGCACCTTATAAATAACCTGGTTCATTTAAAAGACTAGCTTTCTACTTGATAAAATACAGTCTCCAGAAAACCCATGATAATCTCTCAATTTAAACTGCTACCTTTAAAGACATTTTGCACAACACACTGCACACAGAAGTTAATGGAACATTAACTTAGCAAAGTTAAGATGGTTTGCAAAAAATAAAAAAAAGCCTCCTCCCAAAAAAGCAGGTATGTGTGCACTATTTTATGTAAACAAACTTCATTTCATGCAAGTTTTACCTGTGTCAAAGAAAAACTTGTTAGTTTTGTTAGCAGAAAACAGATGAGAGTAGTCCATAAATCATTCCTTTGAATTATTTTGTCTTCCTTGCACTCTGTTCTCTGTAAATAAAACAAAAACAGATCTGGATTCAAAGAGCCAAAGCCTGCCTTCAGATGTGGGTGCGCATCTCACTTAAATGTCAGGTAGAGTCAGGTGCTCAGATGAGAGGAAAGAATTTAGCACCATGATGAGAGAAACGGGGAGAGGAGGCTTGTGGGGGAAAAGGTCTGTGGGTATTTTTAAGTGAATATTTTTTAAACCAGATTTGAACCTGGAAAACAGACTGAAAAAATTCTTCCATTTAAAGGAAGAATTGTCCAGTGCTTAACTTTTTTTCTGATTTTTTTTTAATGATTCGCTGATCGAGACCAAGCAAACTGTCCTAGAAACAGTTCAAGAAAGCCAAAACAGCATCAGTGAGGTTAATGGCAATTCTACTTCAGGAAGTAGCTGATCCCCTCTCAATTGCTTGATTTCCTACTTTCCTCTAAGGTTCTTTCTCCTGCTGTCAGCTTCAAACGCCATGGACATGTCAGTGTAAAACCAGTTACATTTGACTCAGCCTGGTCTGGATACAAACAGTGATATCCATCCTGTTTGCTTTAACCTTTAGTACTCAAATCGAAGAAAGCTTAACAGGTTATTACCAGCTGATGTTAATTGTCAGTCACCTAAATAAAAATGAGTGCCAGAACAAGTAGAATCTTGAAATTGAATCTTCTTGAATCTTCAATTTGTCTCAGAAAGCAATTTCTTGGGACTGGTGGTGTCTGTTCCCCTGGAAAACTTTGGCTAATAAGAGCCCAGCTGCACCATCTCCATCTAAGCTACCAAGCAAACCCTCTTCAGTGTTTTGTATAGTTTATATTTTATTGTGATCTTAATCTTGACAGTCACAAAGCAGAGGTTACTGTGCTGGTATCCACAGCAGAGAGAAAGAGGATCGACTGTTTATTTTAAACAGTTTAAAGACCTCATTCTCACAGCTGCTTAAATTAAGAGTTTCTGCACAATGTCTATTCAGCATATATGGATATACACAAACTTCATACACCTCAATTAATTTAATTTCATAATGCCTCTTCTATAGAGGCAACGTTCTCCCCACTAACAGGCAAGGACACCTGATGAATGAGTTGTCTCAGTCGCTCCAAAAGCTCATGGCAAAAGTGGGCGTTGTAACGTGGGTCCAGAGCACTCCAGTGCTGCCCCGCAGCTCTGCTCATGGACTCTGCGGTCAGATCCCTTGTGAAGAAAGAAAAAACTTAAGACTGAGCGGTATTCACAGTCTGGCCATTTTACCTACAATAAGTATAAAACTGAAGAAGGAAATGCAAATAGGTAGGCACATAATTTCATGATTTCTTCCTTTTTTTGTCTTTTGGCAAGTTTATTTTTTTAGCCATGGGTATCCATTACACTGATGAAAGGCTTCAAATGCACTCTCAGAACCCAGGTACATATTTCCAATACTGCAAAAACAATAGGAAACATTCTTATCACTGCTGTTAGAGGGTGACCACGTGCAATATGATAATTTTAGAGGTGACTGCCTTGCATCTGTTACCATGTACCGTTTCTTCTCAGAATATCTGCCAGCTTCTGGTGCACAAAGGGCAAATGTACATTTTTACAGAATTATACAATCACATTTTTAAAAAACGGGACATGATAGCTTTTGGATGTTGGGCGTGAATCGGTACTTTATCTCATTTTTTGTTATTGTGTTGCAATTGTTTCATCTCACTTTCTGCCCATTTGAGACGATGCCACAACGGAGCCCGTTCAATGACCTGGGGGAGAGTGGACTGCTATACTGTGAGATAGCCTCTTGCTGTTAGTGGGAGAATCAATAGAGAAGTGAATTAACAGAGGGTCATTCACAGAGCTAAGGTAACTCTGCATCAAAATAGGTGATGTAAAGTCCTCCAGCATTATAAAACACTAGCAGCAAGCCTGATAAGGGTTGGGTTTCCCAGATTCATAAAAGAACAAGTGAAAGTAAAACCAGCTTTTTTGAAAGATTTAACTGGACCTTGGGAGGCAGGACATGATCAGGGAAAAGGATGGCTGGAAATTCCCATTTGCTTTTCAACAACGCCTTTGACTGAACCAAGAGAAAACAATGTTTCCAGTTTCATGGATTTTTAACTTCCAAAATCTGATGAGATGATATATTCATAGGAACACAGCACTGGAAATAACCTCATCAATCACAAGTAGGTGTCCCTCCCAGGCCAGTCCAGAGTGGGATCCATTGTTGCAGTTAATCAAGTTGTATAATCTCATTCACAAACAGGTTAAAGGTGATTAGTTTTTGGGTGTTGTGGGGTTTTTTTGTCCCCCATTCTTACTAATATATTTTAGTCAGATTTTCTGTATGATATGGACCTAAGAACTTCTCTACATAAAATGTCCATCAAGTTGTGTTACAATTTGTTGTTTCTTATAAGCAGATGTCCAATCCTGATTTAAACAAATCCAGAATGATAGAGAGCTCACCCCTTTCCTGAATAAACATTTCCAAAGGTTAATTACAAAAACCAACCAATGAAACACAAACAAAAAATTAAATGCCTGATTTCTTGCCTCATTTCATCTCACTTTGGCTTCCAGCCTTGGGATTTCCTCTTGCCATTTTTGAATACCAGAGCTGTGTAGCATCAGAAATCTCTTTGCTCTGAGGTACTTACGCACAGTGTTCAGGTCACCTTTTCATCATCTTTTCAAGTAAATAATGGACTGAATGACTTGAATTACTCCAAAAGGCATTATTTCCATATCTATAGCCATTATTTTACCTTTTATAGTGCTTTCCAAAGTATCACACACTTCTTTTTTCTCATGGTTGTTCTTAAAGGCAAATTCTGGATCTATCTTACTTACTTTATTTAACACCACTATTTAGATGTGAAATAATTCCCTCTTTCTTTCTGCATAAATCAGGAAACTTGCAGAATAGTGCCGATTCCACAGTCCCCTGCACTCCCAGTGTCTCAGATTGCCAGCACATGTGAACAGAACCCCTTACGTAAGATGACAGCCAAGCAACCACGAGGTTGATTTGTTGCAAATATAAAGTGCCAGAGACATCCTCCATGTCAGAAAACATTTTATGTAGAACACTGCATAGAAGAATCAAAGAAAGCGAAACAATGGCACTACCTAAAGCAAAGGTAAGGTTTGACCTTCAGACACTTCAAAAAGAAGCTCACTATGTTGTTATAGAAGAAAACTTGCCATATCAAATCCACCTCCAGCTATCATAAACCTGTTTGGAAGTAAGATTCTTTGGAAAATAAACCATATATTCCCTGGATTAGTTGTTTTTTTTTTTTTTCTCTTTCCAGACGTGAAAATGAGAATATTCTTTCTCTAATGCAGCCTAATGTTAGTGATGCTTGCCTTACTTTGTTATATCCTGTTTTACGTGACAATTTAGCATTTCAGCTGATAGATTGCTTCAGCATAGAGAGATGATTGTCCTGACAAATGGCAATCATAGAGCATTAATGTGGACTATTAGTACAAGACCTCTCTCCAGTTGTAACTTTGTTCCTTCTTTTGATGTGCACCTCAGATACTACTCAAGGAGCTTTAGATTTTTTTGTAAATACAGAAAGCATCATCTGTGATTGTTATAGATGCTTGCAGTGAGACACTTGACGTCAGGTTCATTTTGCCTGATTACAAGTGTTTGTAATGCAGGTCCACCTGAGCTAGTCACACAGGGACCACTTTGCAGTCAATGGGAGAAATTAGCATTCTTAGTGCACATCTAACTCATTTTAGTTGTTTACTGCAGGATAAGTGCTGATACCTCTCCATTGACTTCAGATTTTTGAATGTGGTCAGACACTATGACAGGTTATTAGAAATTTGTGCCAATATACGTGGGGGTCATATCTTCCTCATGTTGCCATTTAGCTTCTTATTAACTTAGAAAGACCAAACCCAGGTGAACTGTTACCTCATTCTCCTAGAGTGCTCCATCACTACAGATATCACACTTCCTCCTTGCCAGCTATCTGGTTTCAGGACTTCAGGTCAGAGTCACAGTGGTATGACTCTTTCTGCTATTTCTTGAGGAGCCTAAGGACTTGCCTGTGTGGACATTTGCTGTTGTCACAGCAGCTGCTGTCTTCCTTTGCACCCATGTATAGGTATGGTGACAAATCAACTAAGGCTATTTTTGGCCCAACTTTGTTGCCAGCGTCACTTTCTTAAGCTAGAGGTGTAGAAGACAAAATGCTACTCTTCACAACTGTTGAAAGTACAAGGGTTGGCCAAAACTAGGTGGACATAATAATGTGTCATCCTGGTTTCCCCTGAAATAGCCTTTAGGGTCTACAACTGTTTTTCATCATACCAAATATTGCTATAGAGCTGACTTTTGTATCTGTGCCATGGGACTTAGAAGTCTTTGTTTGCTCGGAACACAAAAAAATGGGATTAAGTTTGGTTTCTTTGGAGTGGCAGAAGTTGGTTCCTCCTTGGTCTGTGTGGGCATTTTTCCTCCCCCTTGCTACCTAAATAATATAGAAAATATGTGCCGGCCAAGCAAGGCATTTCACTAAGTGCCTTTGTTCTGGGTAGTTGTAATGGCTACAGACTAACAAATCCTATAAACAAAACTGGTTTTCAGTCAGGAAAGACCAATTGATAAAGGTCACTAAATGCTTCCCTGCTGCAGTGTGAAATCAATGAAAAGTTTAATCTGGTATGATCTGGCAATTTGTCACATTTAGAAGAACCCACATGAAATAAGGATGTAGAACACAGCAATGAGATGAGAAGAGATGAAATAAACTATGGACTCAGAAACCAAGAGCCACCGCTCCCAGGCTTGAACTAAAGAAGAAGGGAGAGGCTGAACTACCTGTTCAGTTAAAAAATAACTTTTTGGGTTTTTTCTCCACCATCATACTTCTTTTTTATGTCTTCTGCTAAGTCACGCTTGTCAGCGCAGTTAAGCATGGTGGACTAAAATCACTGAGAGATGGATGTTTTGCCACTTGCCTGCTTTGCTCTGGATGGTGGGTAGGCTGGGATTTATAAGTCACAGGGGGTTACCAGGGAATGCACAGACTCAAAGACTGTGAGGAGTTCTGAAAAGTTTTAAAAATAGGGGAAATCCTTTGTCCTCCAGTGGGATCTATTCTAGCTGACTCATGAAAAACACAGGTTACCAATGAAGCAATAAAAAAATGACTCTTCCAAAGCTGATGCCACACATTGGAATGGAGATGTCCAGATAGTAGCTGGATTATGTGAACCAGAACTGGATACCACCTTTGAGATACCTGTCACCTATTGAAATTTGGTGGAACCTGTGAAATTGGTGAATTGAAAAGTTATTAAACAATCAGACTGGCCCACACAGAGCAGGACTGCAAAAGCTTTGCTTGCAGCTTCTTAATGTTAAAGCTAAGCCAAGCAGCAAAGAATTATGTTACACACTGCAAGCCATTAGTGTGGTGAAAGCTGATGACAAAGTTTGATGCAAAAATATCCTGAAAAAAAGACTCATAACTTTAATACTAAGAAAGATTTTACTCATGATAAAATTACTCTTCTCTATTAATTTTTAAGTTCTTCAGGGATCACTTTTAGCCTGTTTTTTTTCCTAAGAAATTAGACTATGAATTTCTCAGTCTCTGTATATGTGAATGCCTGTCTCTTATCCCCAAATAACATTTGAACTACTTAGCCAACTTCAACAAAGTTAACAGAGGCATAGAAATCGCAAAGAAAATTAAATTCTTGTGACTTTTATGAAAATAGACCACCAGGTTGAGAGCAGACCCTTAGTAAGTGCTTTATCTGAGAGAAGTCCTGCATCAATATTAGGCCCCAGAGACTTAGCATGGGAGAGAGAAAAGACCTTATAAATATCCCAGCTACCAAGAAAACTTTAAATGGAGCTTGAAATGAGCCATGAGACATACATTTCATATGGGCTTATAAGTTCCAGCACACAGAGAGGTATTTATCTTTTGTTGTTGTTGTTGTTCATAGAGGACACAGGCTATCCACGTTTTGGTCCACGATGAGTTGTTAAATAACTCTGACTTATTGGACATGGGCACAAAAGCTGACTCCAAGACACCTGGTGAGTTGAGTTTGGGGTAAGTTTTCTCCTTACCTAACTACATCTATTTCTTGCACTACACATTTCAATTACAAGTTCATACTCTGCTTAATTCTGGTTTTAGTAGTATCATATAATTTTGTTTACTGTGACATGAAAGTAATAACTTCTCATAGGAGATTCATTTACACTTAATATTTTTGTTAATGGTCTAACTTCAACGCTATACAGCTAAGCAGGGTCCTTGAGGAGATTAGTTTTACATTAAGGGGGTTTCTTTGGAAGTAGGATGAGAACTGATAGTCTGAGACATTCTGTGGATCTGCTAATCCATTCTCTATGAAAATTAGCAAAAAGCCTCCCATTATCTTCACTGGCCTTGGGACTGGGCCTTCAAAGGATGGTATACACAACATGAGTGTGGTTTTGGTCTGGTTTTTTTCAGAAATGTAGCCAAGATGCACTTTTTGCCAGCTCCCAAACTAAATGACCAGACATCATAAACTGTTTACGTAACGTTTTCTTATAAATTGAAAATGTCACAGTAGAGCTGTCCACCCACTTCCTAACCTGTCAGTGTAAAAAAACCCCAAAACAACACATGCCTTATTAAAGCTCATGCTTTTTCAATAGCAGCTCTTACAAAGACAGTTCAACATGCCAGCTCTTATGGCATTGCTCCCATACAAATTTTGTATTGTAAGAACAGGGAAACTTTTGGTAAATCGGATATAACACTGTGCAACAACAGCTAGCTTCCTATGATTTTAAATAATAATGCTAACATATTACCGTTACAGAGTATGTTCATTGAAAGCTATCTAAATTTCTTTTCAGGACTATTTAATTCAGTATCATGTAATTGGTTTTGGTAATAAAAGCACAGAGAGATGATTAATGTTTAGATGTTATTTTTTGAATATGAAAGAGACATGAACCTCCTTTTCACACAATTCCAGATTTAATTTGCGTATTTAAATGGTTTTCTGGAATTACAGCAATGCAAATGACCTTCCATTGGTCCAAGAATAGAATGGCAGTAAATGTATCACTGAGGAAAATAGCTAAAAGAGGAAGCACTTATTGGAAATAAAAATATGTAAGTTTTGTTATTTGGGTCATTCCAAGATCTTTGCACTAATATTTTAATATGTTTGCTAAAGTTAATTCACTATTATTTCATAATGCCACCTACCAGCCAGAAGTCATTATATTCCCCATCAAATTACTTGTCTTTTATTTTACCATGTTTTGTAAAGATGCCCAAGTACTTAATTGGAAATTAGCATACCAGAAAAAATTTTGGTGATATACCCATTACTGATATATGCAAATCTTGCTTTATGAAACACTCTTAAAATGTTAACTACACCAACAGGATAGAAAACCTGATTGTGAACAAATTTCCCTAAGAAACTGTGTTTGCATTCAGGAATACATGATGGCATTTTATATTATCAAACATGATTTTTCTTTTTGAAACTATTGAAAATAATTAGTCCTATTTGACTGTAAGCACAATTTTGATGAAAAGTACATTTAAAGAACATGTTACCTGGACAGGACTTAAGAATGGAAGCAATGAATAGATAAAGGCTTAATGCTTTTTTCATTAAAAATTTTAATGAAAACTCTAATCTGCTTACACAGACAGATGTAATACTTTTCCTTTTCCTTTTTTCTAGTAATCTCAAGAGAGATGCTATACAATAAGTACTTATTTAAAAGGAAAAAAGTAGCAAAAGTAAGGATCAGTCAGCCAAAATGGTGGGCATTTATTCAGCTACTTTACTCCAAAATTATTGTGCTCCTTGAGTAAAACAATGTTTCATTACAAAATTGTTAAAACTTGTTCACTGAAATTATAACATACAGAACAACAAATCTACAATTAATCCCTTTAATGCTGTTTATCAGCAATAGCTGATGAACTAACCATACATCCAAAGCACCCAAAATGGCTTCCTCAGTGGAAGCTGAAAGTTATCACATTTACACTGTACCAGGCCAAGGGGAAGAAGTACGTTCTTAAGTCCAGTGATCTGAGACAGGCCATGTGTAAGCACAGAGGCATCTGGACTGAATTTCCCTGCAAACTCTAGCACTAGTACTGATGCACCAGGAGAGATTCCTTTCAGTAAAACTGTCCAGAGCCAGAAATATTTAATCAACTGATTACAGTCTCCAATTATTTGTTTTCCTATTACCAGAATCTTCATTCCTGCCTCAATAAATGTCTCAATGTGTGCGTCACAGTCTGGCCAAACACCACTCTGTGCCCAGTGCATTATTGTGAAGCGAGCTAGTTCCCTGGATCTCATGTTCTTCTAAGTTGGTCTAGAAGGAGAGGTGTCACTATTACTAGCTCCAAGATTATAAAACACATGTGTAAACTTAGATCAACTTTCTGGCAGCTTTCCCTAGAATATCAACCTTCACAGACATCCTACCTAATCCTGAGATCCTAACCCTTCTCCATGGTCTCTTGTATATACTCATCCAAAGTGCCAGTGATGTCTTCAGTTGAATTGCTTAAGGCAAAACATAGGGAAAAATTAAGACACACAGAAAAAATCAGGAAATTTCTTAACTGCAATCATTCTTCTTAAAAGTACTCCTATTAATCATAAAAATGTTAAACAATTCGTAATTTTTTAAGAAACCCTCTCTCCATGTCTGATTCCACCTTTAGTGGGAGATCAAGGTTTGTCAGTATCCAGACAAACGTGAGTGTCTCCTCTCCATTTTCTCTTGCAGTCTTGGACATAGCAGTGGCCTGCAACTTTACCCTTCCTTCTTCACCTACACTGAAGATACCACGTGAATTTAATAGAGGATCTTTCTCTTCACCTCTTTGACTTCTCCAGAAGTATCAGTGCAATATCTTGGCAATGGACTATGTGTTTCCTACTACATTTCCTAGAAAGATGAGGTGATTATTTTGTGTGTATGGAATTCCTCTTACTTTTAAACCTATATGTTGGGTATCGAGTCTAAACTGTGAGAGTATTTTCCCTCTAGAACCCACTGAGATGGACAGCCACCACCAGCATTTCACCTTAGGTCTAAAATGAATGAGGTGAACCTGTGGAAGGGCTTGTCAGATTCAATGTACCTTTGTTGGTTTTCAATAAGATGACAAGCACCCTCTCTAAACAGTCCATCTTCCTTCACAAAAGTAAGAAATACATACGGTAAATAATCCATTTCACTATTTCACACAGGCCCGCTCCTGAACTCTGACAAGGACTTCTGAAGTTGCAACAGACAGAAAGCTACTGAAACAGAGAGGTAATACTTATAGAAAGATATATCCACTTTCCCTCTCTTTTCTAACAAAGAGGAACCCTACCTGAGATTTGTAGCAGCACTGATTCATTTTTACATATCTGTTCACCTCTGGATGGGCCTGGGACTGGAAGTTCAAGCTAGAAAAAAATAATTTATTTTATCAGTTAGTGATGTGGTGGGCATATCACAGTGTTTTAATGACTGTATGTGCTGACAAGGTTTTTAAGATTAAAAAGTAGATAAGTAATAGGGTCTGGCTCTCCATTCCTCTCTAGAAGAGGAATACTGGACAAATCACAGAATGAATGTCTCCACCTTAAAGCCCAAGGAAGAAGGAAAACTTGAGCACTTGTATTCATTTGTATTAAAAATGACATAAATGTAATTCATACACAATTCATGTCTTGTTGTTGCCACAGCTGGAAGAGTATAATAAAGGCTTTAGTGTAAATGAGAAAAAGGGATCTTGTAGTTTAAGAAGAGATGGTTTAAGAAAGATAATGTGTTCTTTTCTCTCATTGTTTAAAGCATTTTATAATGTGTATATCATTAAATTTTCTATTACAGCCCAGACTCTTAAAGTGAATTATAAAGTTAACAATAGAGTCTTAAAGCAAAATTACATCAATTATACAGCAAGGGGAACCTGAGTTTAAACCACAGAGACTTAATTGAATCGAGGTTTTCCAGAACTCCTCATAAGAACTCCCATAAGCAAGATTTATTTTTTTTTCTTTTCTGAATATGAGATCATGAAAATGGGTTTTAACTAACTGGCTTCTAGAACAGCAGCACAGAGATGGCGGACAGGCAGGTCAAACCCTAGCAATTAGTTGGTCTGAGCCCTCACTCTCTACAGCTACCTGAAAGGAGGTTGTAACAAAGTGGGTGTTCGTCTCCTTTCCCAAGTAGCAAGTGATAAGACAAGAGGAAACGGCCTCAAGTTGCACCAGGGGAGGTTTAGATTGGGTATTAGGAAAATGTTCTTCACCGAAAGTGTTATCAAGGACTGGAAGAGGCTGCCCAGGGAAGTGGTTGGGTCACCATCCCTGGAGGCATTTAAAAGATGTGTAGATGTGGCACTTAGGGACATGGTTTGGCGGTGGACCTGGCAGTGCTAGGTTTACAGTTGGACTCGATGGTCTTAAAGATCTTTTGCAACCTAAATGATTTTATGAGTCTATGATTTGCATAGGGCTCATACTCCTCACATGAAACCAGTAGAAACAGACCAACATGCTTCCACCAGACAGCCTGATCACTTCTAGAAGCTGCAGAAACACTTAATTGCATGAGGGTTTCCAAGTTTTATTTAATATATGCAGATATAAGGGAATATGCTTCTAGTGTCAGTCTGTTAGGCCATTTCTCTGTCTCAAGGGGAAGTGCTAAAACATGAAGATAAATAGCTGCCGAGGATGCAGATCACATCTGCACTGGGTCTGGCTGAGGGGGAGCTGGTTTTCCCCATGCCAGCCTGCTGTGCTCTGTGTTGGTGGCTGGAGGCGGCACCAGTGTCTGGCTGTGGCCGGGCAGTGCCTGCCCAGCCCCGGGGCTGTCCCTCTGTCCCCCCCCCGACATTTCCCCCCGACCCCCGCTGTGGGCTGGGGCTGGGCGGAATCTTGGGAGGGGGCGGCCAGGACAGCCGGCCCGGGCTGAGAGGGGCTATTCCCTACCGTGTGACGTCTGCTCAGGGGTAAAAGCTGGGAGGCAGGAGGAAGCGGGGGGCATTCCTGGTTTGGGACGTTGGTCTGTGTCCTGGGGAGCAGCCGCGGCACGTGCTGGGCCCTGCTGCCCGGGAGGGGGCCGGGCGTCGCTGTGGGGAGAGGTGGGGAGTGGGGTCCGTGTTGTCCTTTCCTTTTTGTTTCCGCACGTGGTCTTTGTTTTATTAAACTGCCTTTTGTCTTGACCCACGAGGTTTCTTTGCACCTCATTTTCTCCCCCTGCCCTGCTGAGGAGGGGAGTGATAGAGCGGCTGGGTGGCACCCGGTGTCCAGCCGGGGTCAAACCACCACATCTTTGAAAGAGATCTAAGATCTTGTTCTAAAAGCAAAGAGCTGAAAGTCTCAATTATGGTGCAACTGCAATACGGGCTGCACAACTGGTTTCCATACAGCCTTAGGGAAGAAGTGGCTCTCCTTTTTAACAAGCAACTATTGCAATGTCAAATGTAAAACCTAGTCATCACGGGGCATAAATGCAGAATGCAGAAGGATGGTGACCCAGAATGAACTTCATCACATGGACTTGTTCCTCTTAATAAAAACCAGGGAGCTGCAGGAGCTGAATGATGACTTTGCAGACCTGAATATGTATCCTTTCCTTGGTGCTGATATTTCTTATCCATTTCAGAGCTGCAGGATTCTTCCTCAGCTGCAGATGACTCCAATGTTTACCTTCTCCCAAGGAGAATACAATGTTGTGATTTAATGGAACTTTCATATTGGGGACTTCAAAGTCCTTTAGAAACATAAAGGAATTTAGCCTCACATTCTTCTCTGAGGATGAACTTTAATCCTATGAGGATTTGCTGGTTGCGATTCAGGCAATAGCAACAAACTGGTAGGGAATAGGAGGGTGAGAGCAGGGCAGTATTCACTGCAAAATGTAACACAAACAGCAGACAAATATTTCTCAGGCCTGGGCAGTCACAAGAAGTCTTACATCTCATTTCTTTTATCTCCAGACTTCAGAAAGCGGATCTTTCTCTGAAAATAGCTGAAGGGGTTGGACTTCGGGTTTCTTTCCCAGTATGAATGGAAAAGCAACACATTAGGAGGCAGTGTTATTATGTGCTTTTCTCTGTTACAGAGTCTTTTTCCTATAATTTTTTTTTTTTTTTAGTCTGAAGATACTTTCTGCTACACTCCTGAGAGGATCTGAATCCATGTCCATCCCTGCTCTGCAGGGATGTACCTGGCAGCTGACGGGTACAGCCAGCTACCCATGCTGCCTGTTGATAGGCATAGGGATCTCTCTGATCACTGCAGCTATGATCGCCTGTGATTCTGCCAACACAGAGGCACCAAGTGTTAGCCACAAAGAAAGGCCAAGGTCACAACATCAATCCTTCCCTGAGCCCCCTGGAGCCTACCTCCTACCTGCATCCATGTGAGGTTCATAAACAAGGGACACATGGGCACAGGTGGGCATCCAAAGCTGCATCCACTGCAGATGCTGCAACTAAAATTTTACATGATAGTCTAAATTCCACTTGAATCCCAATGACAAAATAAATCCTCTGAACTTGCTTAAAAACAGATTAACGGTAACAGATCTCTCAAATGGCTTCTCTCTATGTGAGAAACAAGGCTCAAATTTTTCAAGTTTTTTGTTTATAAAAGTATTTTTGAGGATCTCTTTATGACAGAAGTACTTGATCCAAATAGCTGCTGGCCTGAGTGGAGAGACTCTTTTTGCTTTCAGTAGTCTTTCCATTAGACCTGTGGGAGACACACTTATTCAAGAATTTATTCAGAGTAATCTGAATGTTACCTCTGAGAACAGTTGTTGCGTTTGACCATGTGCTATCAATCATGGAGATATAAACTGTGAAATGGACTGACACCTACAATGCCTTTCATGTCGTTTGCAAAGCCTGTCATTCCTCTAAAGACTACACTGGTCAGGTAGCCTGAATGGGAGAGGGTCAGCATTAGCTCTTGGGCTGAAATCATTGCTGTCACTCTCAACTGGGAACAGGTGGAAAGCAGTCATTAACTTGGTTAACCACACAACTGAGGAATGGGGTTATTTATGTCAGGGTACCTAACTAATCATAAAAGACTTTGTATCCCCATCATCTAAGAAAATTATCTACATTCAGGTGACATGGAGTGGCCAAAAGATTATCTAGCACCATGGATTATGGCTCTGGTCCACTGTCATAGGAGTCTTTTTTCTGTTTCTCTCCTTCTCTCCCTATCACACATTTATCACTGGTTACTCCTCCATTGCATCCCATACTGAGCATTCCTTACTGCTCTGACCTGTCTTAACTCACAGAAATAACAAACTCCTCATTGATTTCTTGTGTTTTAGAGTAGCTGGTGGGCAGAGATTCACCATCATGCTAAGGAGCAGTTAAAGACCGATGACTAAGTAGACCAAAAAAACCTTCCCAATGAAGCGCACAGAAAGCACATGATGAAGTGAGGGTGTAAATGTGGGGCCAGGTATGAAGAGTATTTTTTTTTAACTTTGTTTTTACTCAGGCACACCCATTGAGCTATTTGGAGTAGCAGCTTTTAGCCTATCATCAAATGCCATGTTTCTTTCTTCATCTGATTTCATATAAAAAAAATTCACTGTGAGCTTTCGTAATAGAAATTTATTTCTTGACAACAGGAAGCAGCCCCCGACTGCCACCTGCAACATTCAGATTTTTGCATTAAAAAAGCTTTCCCTAGGTAGAAAATATAGCAGATTGCATATATACTTTTCTGTGGCATTTAACTGTTGCCTGTATAATAGTTCTGCTCAGTAATTTGCAATGAATTTGCGAAGGATGCTCTGGGAACGCTACCTATTATTGGTGTTTTACTGCAAGTGGACAGTCACCCTTATTCCAGCTAATTTTTGTTGCACAGAATATTCCCCTGCAGTTTGTGCTGGGGAAATCTCCCCTGTTTCTTTTATTTCAGTTATTCATTCTCATTCTTCCAAAGTGAATGGTAACCCCCCGAGTTTGTGGCATTTTCAGAAACAATGGAAAACTGGCTTTCTTTGCTGCCAGTCTTCAGACTTCCAGAGGGAGGTGTTACCCACTCCATGGCCTTTTCTTCACTAATGGGTAGAGCAGCACTTTCCATTCTGCACAGGTGGAGCAGAATAATAGCCTGTGGTAGAAGGAACAATTTGGTAAAAACTGCATGAAACAACTGTGCAAAGCTGTTGCTATTACAATAGGTTTCTTTAGGAGAAACTTTGACTTTCACAAGCACAGATGGTCAGACTAGCTTCCTGTGCAGCAAAGGTACATTATATTGCTGCCATCGGCACTAACTTCATTATAAAGACAGAGAAATTGGAGTGTGAATTGGAAACTTTTAGAAGTACCTTAGCTGCGCTGCCCTCAGCAGCCCAAGGGCAAAAGTAGAGGGTTGGGCATTTTTCCTTAAAATGCCTTCCCCACCACCATGCACCATCCTCATTGTCTTTGTTAATGTGGCTGTTAGTGGTCTGAAGGCAAGCATGAAATCCAGCAAGTAGGGAGTACTAGCGCTGTCTGATGGATTTCTTTTGTTGCTTTGACCAAAACAGCAAAACCGTTCACCTTTGAACTATCATCTCTAAAAGTATTTTGCCAGCACTGGCTTCTGAATGACACAGGGAGCAGAAAACGAACCTGGTGAAACACAAACGTTCGAGAAACTTTCTTTAAATGCTTGCTTGATGTCACTAGAAACTATCTATTAAACTTTGTGGGGGAAATGCATAGGTACACATAATGGAGATGACAATTTCAAAACAGGTAGCATAAAAGTGCTTCCGGAGAACTCCTCTTCTGTCCCTGTTGAAGCCAGCAGATAGTGGGCATGCGTTCCTGAACATGTTACCTTGCCCAGCACAGAATCAACAGGTACTCTATAACGTGCTGCGTTTTGGGCTTCAGTGATGGATTTGTCTGGCAAATAAACCTCTGTTTCTGATAAGTTAATAGGAGACCTGACACTCTCTCTCCAGATGATCCTGTTGAAATGGCTAATTTGCATTTGGAATGACATCTAATTAATATTAATTAATTGATATTAATTTGTAATAATTTACCTGTTTAGCTGACAGCTGCTATCTTTGCAATCTGTTGCAACAAGGAGTCAAAGCATCAGCCCTTAAACACTCTTTTTGGCTAGGCTGTCTCAAAACGGTGAACATGTTAGGCTGGAAACTTACTTATACTGCAGGATGTATTCAAAAGTTGCAAATTTAAAGATACACATGGGCACCTACAACAGCTGTAGCTAATTCCCTCTTGTTTTTCAGGGACTAACAAAAGCAGAAATAGCTTAATGGCAAAAGTAACTGAAAGTGATAAATGTCAGCAGCTTCAGCTCTTACATCATAATCCACAGGGGCCAAATGAGAGGGTGTCTGAAGGCTGGCTGACACCTGGCACAACCACATAGTCCTGTGGGATGTCACTATAATTTACTGTTAGAATTCATCAATATTTCTGTCTCCCTAGAATGTGTTTCCTAGCAGAAAATCTCCAGACAAGTCTTGCTGAAACAGTTCTTTTCTAGGGGTTCACAGATAGCACAGACCATAATATCCTGAAGTTTAAATCTAAGTGGACCCATCAATTCTTTCATTTATTCTGGCCTCATGTGTCTCGCCTCTCACCCAGGGTTAAATTAATTCCATAAGTTAAGTTTGCCTAAAGCTTAACTGTCATTTTTAAAGCTGTGTTTTGCTCACCTATAGTAAAAAGAGATTAACAAATTGAACAGTGATGAATAGTTAGGAAAATGGAGAATTTATTTTAAAACAGATTAAAAAAGGGTGGTTTGGGCAACCTGGAAACATGAGCACTGAGAGGGAGATGCTTACATTTGGGGGTTAATAATAGGGAGTAGTACAAAGTCAAAGAACTATGATCTGGGAATAAATCTTTCTAAACTGAAAATTAGAACAAGAACTCTAACAGCAAGGGAAGTGCTGTAAGGAGGTCCCGGACAGTCATGGAGTTGAGGAACTTGAATTATTATAGTGGAAGTGATTAAATCACGGAAACTTGGAGTGTGATTTTTTCAACGGGAGATTGTAGGATAGGAGAAGGATGAGATAGAAGCTTGAAATTAAACTGTGCGATATCAGGATAAGATAATTTGTTTGGCTTCCCAAAAAGGGGATGAAAGGAGGCAGATCATGGTGAGTTTGTTATGCTCTGTTCATAACAGTATTTAACTAGTTCACTGCATACTTCCTGGGGTCTACCGTTGCCTGCAGGCAATGGGAAGAAATATTATTTTCTTGCTTGATGTCTAACTTTCCTTTTGGGAGACAGAGAAAATTGGTTTTCCTCTGAAATATCAGACATTAGCTACAGCTGGAAAATGTCCTCTGGGCAGAGTATTTTGGTGCATCAGTGACAGCCAGAAGCTTTTCAATGCCCTGTTAGTGGTGTCTCACTCACATGTTCCTGGTTAAACTGACCTCTCAGCTTGAGGCTGGAAAAAACTTTCCTCTAACCAGAACGACAAGGACCTTAGATTTTTTGGCTTTCCTCTGTGCTCAGGGCATGATCCACTTTCTGAGATTCTCTGCCAGTTACAGCTATCATCCAGCTGCAGAGACCTGGGATTTTGCTGATTATCCTGTTCTTTCCCTGGGGCACAAATTATAGTAGGCTTTGGGTCTCAGGTTTGCCATGGAAGTGGAGAAACAATCTGTGCTTTATGGTAGGCAGAGGTTGGGAATAGCTCATGTGGACCTCTCGAAAGTTACTCGCTACTGCATGGTAACTTGTAGCTGTGTGGATGGGTCTCAGGGTCCTTGATAGTCTCACCCAGATCTGTGGTTCGGTTATTCACCTGCACGAGTTCATTCAGGATGAGCGTTCAGGACCAGAACTTAGACAGATAAAGTACAACTTTAGAGTGATGATGAATTCAATCAATCATGCACAGATCCTGCAAAGACTTTTATTTGTATTTTGTACAGAAAAAGGTCTTGTCTACTTTTTCTGTTGTAGCAAAGTAGGACCTTGATCAGACATGTACAGTACTAAAGGTAGGAGGCTTCTTGATCTCCTGATGGGGAAAGGTGGTGGCTTTGTGAGTGTTCTGGGTTTTTTGTGTTTGGTTTATTGCATTTTTTCTTCCACTCTTCTTTCATGAAGTTTTCTCCCAAAATCATAGTTACAATATTTTCTCCTTGTCTTTAAAAATTCATTATCCTCTCTTTGATGGATCTCATAACAGCAAGCAAATAATAAGGGAAGTGGATATCTGTTTTTCCAGCTGGTTTGCAATACCAAATATAAATTCTCCTGTACAAGAAGAATATTTGGGTTCATGTCTCTTTTCCACTGACCATGACATTCAATTTGCAGAGAGCAAATACTTTCAGTTTACTTTTGCATCCTTGATATAGGAGATAAAATTAAAGCAAAACAGAATGCATGACTAATTTGCCAAATGCAAAGCCCTTTCTCTCCTATGACTTACCAAAAATTCCATTCCACCCAAAACAAGGAAACAAAAAAATTTTGACATATTTTCAGCTTAAGATAGGCACACCCAGACTTACATTTTAGGATGACTGAATTGCCACCTTCTCTCCATTAACCATGTGCGGAATGAAAGGTGGCTATTCCTGAATGGTGAGATTCCTCATTGAATGCCTGAAGTCTGAGCTATCTGCTGTCAGCCTTCATCAGCTCCCTGTATCTTCTACCTAAACAGTATAAACTAGGGGGAAAAAAAGTCACTTCTTCAAAATCCCCAGTGGGATTTTTTCCATGATCATAATCTTGCCCTTCCTTTTGGGCCAGAGTGCAAATACCCTTCATTTCAAAATTCAAAGCATTCATGGGTGGTGGTTGCATTCTCTCTTTAGCTTTACTGCACACACCTTTTCTCTCTGGGATAATAAGAAGGTAGATCTGCATATACTCATAGGCCCTAATGGGCCTTGACACTCAAAAATACAGAAATCTAACAGCATATTTTACAGTGGCCTGTAGTTGAGATAAACTCAGAGTGATCTAACAAATTAAAAAAATAGCAGTTATAATTAACTCTTATTTTAAATGTAACCAGCATGACATTTTCACTTAAATAAATCTCATGAGACAGAATGTGTTATATTGAATTAACACCTTTACAGGCTATGTGCTTTTTAAAGCAAGTACATAAATTAACAATATTCCAAAGGACCAAATCCTGCCTTTCTTGAATGTACAGTCTGAAACCTTATTTTCCAAGTTTTCCACCGTGCCGGTGACTTTATTTTATTATTGGTTTTAGTCTGAGGGAAGCGATTTTCATATCTCTTGTCCATGAAGGGAAAAGCCCTCAGTCATTTCAGTGGGTCATCCAACGTCTGTGGCTGCCTTTGCAGGCTCTTGCTTTTGCTCATGTCCATTGCCTCTATTGTAAGCGTAGTCCCGGGGTCAAGATCTGTGACTGCCAGGCTGCAAGGCCATTGGTGGCTTGCAAATTTGTCGTGACCGAGATGAGAGTAATGTCAGTTCATCTGATTGCCATATCTGTTTTCTCTAGATCTTGGGGTAGGGTATCCTAGTACCTGGGCATATGCGGGTGGATATGACAGACTCATGAGACAAGGGAGGAATAGCTTAAAAGCCAGAAAAAACATTTGTGGTGACTATGGAAACACAATTCTCTTGGGCCTTCTGCATCACAAAAAGTTTCTTTCTGACATCTTTGTAGACCTGATCCTCTTTCCCTGCTACTGTTAGGCAGGAGTGTTTTCATTCATAGTATGTAACAATTTAGCTGACACCAATAAAGACATTTTCCACAGTCTGTCTTCTATTGATATTGTTAATCCATGCTGTTTGCAACCTGAGTGATGTTGATTTTAAGAGGCATGGGTAGGTTTCAGGGAGTGTAACCAACCAGACAAAAAACTCATATGATGCAAGGGTATGTCAAGTATGTGAAACTGGCTGTTTCTGGTAGTTTATGGATTATTATTCTGTTTCCTTTACAAAACATTTGGAATTTTAAAGGTTAAATACACAAAAAGAAAAAAAATAATCTATCATTATTTTATTATTTTATTCATTACCAAAGAAACTGGAACCAGCACTTTGCTATGAGATTTAAAATTCTGTTACACTTGCTTAGCCATTCTCTGCCATCTTTTCTTCTTTTGATGTTAATCACAAACAGCTAGAACCAGAAGATAATGAAGAATTAAAAGATTAGAGATATGGAAAGTTTACACATTAAAAGCAAAGTCAAAGAGCGAAGAAACCACAATGACTGAGATAATGAGAGTGAGGAATATAATTCCTCTTCAACTAGTGAGATAGAAAAATATCCCCATGGCACTTCCAACCAGGAGGAGATAGTGCTGCTTACCTCTGGAGCGACAAAAATAACATCTAAGCTGTACTGAAGACTTAAGAAATCAAGCTAAACTATTTTGGGCAGAACTCAGTGATCTTCTCCACAATCTCCTGTGGGGTGAGTGTTTACTGGGAGGAAAAAGAGACTTACAGGTCCCAAAACAAGTGGCAGACTAGCACAGCATCCAAAGATCTTGAGTATTAACAGCTCCCACTGCTAAAATCTGGGGTGCTAGAGTCCCCTGGACCTTTAGGTGTACTAAAGCTAATAGACCTAAATGTATACCTGTAAATGGATGAACCATGAGTAAAAGGAAGGCGTTCAGGGTGACTAGTTCAGATGTAGACAACCAAAGAGCAACTTAGGTGCTAAAATATTAGTTTCTACTTCCGTTTTAGAAGCCCTATGGTATCCGATGTAACTTTCTACCACATCCCCAGAAAGGCATTGGTCTCCTGTGCATTTGGCATCATAGCTGCCAGCCCTGTCCATGTCTCATCTACTTTAGAGCATCCACAGTAACTCCAGATCCTTAGAGAGGGAGAGATTCAAAGGCCCAAAACATTCGGCTAGCTGAATCCCACTATGCAGCACAGCAAAAGGGTCCATTGTCACTGTGGAGAAGGCACTCCCCTGGCCCCAGAGGCTCATCTTCCTTGCACGTGTGATGTTAATACTTGGCATGTCAGTGAGGAGCTTTCTGCACTTCAGGCACAAAGTGTTAGCGAAGGAGGAATAACAAAGCTGCACCCTAGCATCTGAAAACACAAGTGTGAAGGTGAGGATCCTTCCCTTTGTGTTCAAGCATCAGAAAGCATAATCATGTCTAAAACACACTTTGGGCCACTTTTGGAGGATTTTTTTCAGCAGTTGAACAAAGCTAGTAAAAGGTCAATAAAACGGGCAAAAATATTCATTGTCTGATAGTGACTTTTAAAATATTTTTTGAATAAGGCCTTGGGTGAGTATTGAAATAAACCTTTTGAGCGATATGGTTTTTAATCGGCCTCTTTTATTTCTCCCCTTTTTCCATACGCTGAGCTTGGTGAGCAAAGACAGTCCTGCAGATTTTTCATTTCAGGCTTGTTGTTCATATGTTGGATCTATTACATTGTCGTGGCAATAAATCATGTCCAATCAACCTTAGAAATGTGCCTCTCTTTCTAACCACTGTTATCACTGGGAAAAACAAAGGCAGACAAAAAGATCATGGACCATCTTGTTCTTCCTGATGGAAGGGCCAAGAAGGTGGCAATTGTGTAGTTCAGTCATGAAGTTGCCAGTTGAATGACTGATCGTCATACCTGCTCCCTCACCATTTAGCAAAGAGTTGTATTTTCTGTAGTGAAGACAATTATATTTCTCTTCTGTGTAAGAGGATACTTTTGAGTCTGATAAGTTCTGGAAAAATGTGTAGAATAAAACTTCAAAAGACATCTACTCGCTGTTACCGGTATTACTGCTTGGCAATTTTCCACTTCATAAACAGACAAGTCTTTCCAAAAGAATAGCTATTGAACAATAGTAGCGTTGTTTTTCATTTCCACCACATATAATGCAGTCATCTTACTGTGAAAGTTTGTGTGCTGTATTCCATTAGCAATCATCTGTACCATCCAGGCTATGCAATAGCTTCTGTTGTTGCTGCTGTTGAGTGACATTTTTAATCTCAATTTCAAGCCAGAAATAACATTTTGGGAGCCTCTTGAGTATATAAAGGATTTCTGGTACAAGTGTCAGAGAAAACAGACTTAATCAACAGAAATTATTTGCAGAGGTCTGTCAGTCTATAAAATAATGAAAATTTTATCGCAGTCATTGTTTAAACTTTGGAATTACAAAGCTGGCCTGCCAGCGATATACAAAATCTGACGGTCCTATAAAGTTTTGAATATTTCACTGACATTTAAGAGATTTCATTAACCTTCTGTGTTTCATTCATTTAGTAAGCTGTACTCTTGCCACAGTACTAATGAACATGTATTTTGAAGTCTCCTTGACTAAACAGGATTTCAGGGTATTATAAATCTTTTGGAACTGAATTATTGCCAGTCTTTTTTGAGAATTGCCAAATACCTATGACCTCAGAAAATCCAGGTCAGCCTATAGTTTAGATACAGTGCAACCATGGTGACGTCCATCACCAGTGCATATTCATTCACTTACATCTGCATATTTGCAAAGGCAAGTCAATGAATGGTACCAGGATGACACATTAAGGCTTCTCAGTAGATGAATGTCATTTCTCAGCTAGTGCAGACTGGATGCATCAAATCTCCTCTTTTTCTATGCACATAGAGAACATCAACATGGTATGGTTACTGTGGTATTTTCTTATCACCGAAAGGAGAACATTAAACTTCTATTTCTTATGCTGAAATGATTTTCTTCTTTTGGCTGATATAAGCAGCTATTTGAGACCTGATTCAAAGACAAGACACAATCAGTAGGTGTTCTTGCTCAGAGATCCTAGTGAGGGCACTAATTAGGCTATGTGCTTTGAAATATTTTTTGTGTGCTCTCCAGAATCCACTGAAATTGCCATTAGCAGCTCTGCTAGCCCCGAGATGGAGACTGCATGTGTCAAATGACTTCCAAATGACTTTTATTTAGGAGAATGATTTTTAATTTTGTTATTACTTTTTAATCATGTAAGTGTGGCAGGAAGATACATCTGATTTTAGAGAGATTTTTACAGTGAGGATCAGATTCTCAGAGGTCTTTACCTTAATCCATCATATGACATCAGAAGTACCTAACCAGTTTCCACTTCTGAAAATCAAGCTGGGTTGCTATTTTCCACCTTTTGGTGTATTTGAATGTCCAGTGATTAGAAGCCCAAACTCTTTTGACCTTTAATGAAAAAGCCTTATTCGGCAAAGGTGTTCAGGGGTCTCATTCACATTTAAATCATCAAATGAAGTGAATGCAGCTAAAACTTCTGGATCAATATGTATCCAAGATTCCTAGTTTGTTATTTGGGGGGTTTCAGTTTTGGTTTTTGGTGTTTCTTTTAGTTGATAGTAACATGGAAAGATTATTCAGAGAAATGCAATGTGTAGAGTAACACTTGGACAGTCAAGCTTTCTCACCATTCTTAGAGACTCCAAAGTTTATCATGCTTCCAAACACTTGGCTGGTTTATGCAATTTTTTTTTTTTTAATGAAATGGGCCCATAATCTACAGAAAACGACTTCCCCCCCCAAGACACACACACACACAGTGGATATTCCCTTCAGGGGAAAACCAGCTTTTGCTGAAAGAAAGAATAACTAGGGTGCAGAGAGATGAGTACTGAAAATGCACAAGAGATGTTTTAGTATGAGATTCCACAGCAAATACACATTTGTAAAGCAGTAATTACTTACATTTCTGTGTAAAGACAAACATGGAAGAGACATAATGACTTTGAGGGTTTTTAAGTGGCAGTTCCTAAAAATAATATAGGAGTTATAAACACAACCTACAAGCAGCCTTCTTAATCTGTCTGACAATTTGCAAACTCCCAAGGGATTTCTGATGATGTTATGCCCCAAGCTGTTGATCATCATCCTGGTATGAATCAGACCAGCTCATTAGAAGAGGCCCATAATCCAGGGGGGGCACCAAAATGTAGGATATGATCATTAATTTTGACAGAAATATGGAATTTACATCTATGTTGTTAAGATGATGTCAACAAAACCTCCTTCCATCCGAAGCAGGGGAACAGGAGGGAGAAGGCTGATTTTTTTGTCAAGAATAGCTTATTTGCTGAAAAAGGTAGTTTTAGAAACACAGAGAATAAACAGGAATTCTAATCAAAATGGGCAGAGAATTGTGACTAAAATAAAACATATTTCTTTTAAAAAACCATTTTGTTTCTACATATTTTGGTGGAAACAGTTTGACTTCTCATTTTGAAACAACGTGTATTTTTAAAATGCAGCTTGGCTTTATTTTTTAAAGTATATTAAAAAAAAGCTTAATTTTTAAGACATCCTCTAAGTTTGTCCACAACTGATTGCTTGGGGGGATTTTTTGTTTAAGAGAGGAAAAGCAAGAATATTTAATTTTGAAGCAATGAGGTTTTTGGGTTTTTTTTCTCAGCTTCTTCAGTTCACTGGACAAATCGACCTCTTACTCATGACTATCATGTTCTGTGCTGGGCAATGTTACATGCTTCCGCCTTGATTACGCATTTTCAGGAAGGTGGTATACATGTGCGCTAATTCAGATGAAGGCAAGTCTAGTGCTTTTGGCAGATTATTCCTGATTTACAATAGTTACAATAGTTTATAGAGAGAGAACAACCATGTTTTGGTTTGGTTTGGTTTGGTTTAATACCCTTCATTTAGGTAAAATTAACAGTTGCTATCATGGCTAAAAATGGGACAGAAACAGTAAATGGCTAAAAATGGGAGGGAAACTAGAGCCGAACATATAGCCCTGAATCTTGAGCTAAAGTTTCTAATCATAGGTTATGCATGATGTTTAGTATTTATAGAATTAAATGGAATTTAGGTGGCAAACAGGTATTCTTTTCTCACTCCTTGTGTAACAGACTCCTATTTTTCTCTCATCAGAGCAGAGAGAGGAACTGATAATATGCCAGTGGTTAATGAAAAGGTCTTGATAATGAATAATTTACTATTCTTGGAGATGTTTATGAAAATTAAGTCTCACCAAGGGTATAACTCTACAGCAGCTTGAGTGAATCAGAAAATACACTGCTGTAAGTAGTTTCAAAATTTGGCTTAAAGTAATGAGAACTTTCTTTCTGGATGACAGTTTGTTTTAACATAGCTAAAGGCTGTCGTTTGTGTTTGTACTGAATATAATTGAGCTAAACAGCACTAACGTGATGACAGAGAGACGGACAAGACAACACCTCCATCACTGGGAAGGTAAAACATGCTTAAGAATTCACAAGTCCACACTAAAGATTTCCAAAAATACCTAGTGATTTTGGAGGCCTTGTTTACTGAGCTCTCCACTTCCAGGAAAAGTAGTTGCAGGACAAGTCAAGTTGCCCTTCACTTTTCAGGAAAAGTAGGCCCTTGAGGATCAGGCCTATTCAAGATGTGCTAAACTGGAACTCCAGTTCGGTGCTGAAAATAGCCACATGCTTTTGGAATTGCTTAGCTTGGGCAGAGGTGGGTCAAATGGAGATCATGCTAGCCAACAGGGCAGTTATGTCTTGGCACCGCTAGTTATTGCTGTGTGCCTGCCCAAAAGTGGGAGACTGCAAGCCTGTGGTGCCCAAAAAAGCAGGGAGGTGGTGATGGAGAAAGTGAGAAGAAGCCCAGGTGTCGCCTGGCCTTGCAGGTAGTGCTGTCTGCAGGGACTGATTGCTAGGAGTCAGTTCAGAGCTCAGCAACTCACTGTGAGTGTTGGAGGAGGTAATTCTCCACTGCTTCTGACTCAGTCTCAGTCTGTATATACAGACATCAAGAAACCCCAGCCCAACAACAAACACTAGTAATGCTGCTTCCTGATCTGACCAGAGGTGAGTGGGACAGCATTCAGCAAGGACCCTGCGATTACTTAAATCCCTGCTCCTGCTCTGTGAAGCAGGTTAAATGGTAGTGCTGCTCCACTCAACAGGCTCTTAAAAGAACCAGCTGGCCTATTCACAGCCATTCCTCTCTTTTCCATTGCTTGTAACTTGAGTTTGAGCAATTTGCTATTTGCTCTGCAGGCATCTGATCCTTTCCTGCTTACACAGAGCTGATGTTGTAACCATGATTGCAGGCAACCTGCTGTGCTCCTTCTCACGAACTTCTGCATTGCAATGAATTTTTTTTTTTTCTCTGCTGAAACAACAGTTCTCAGCCCTCTGACTTTAGGTCTTTGCCATTAATACTCCACCTAGCTTTTTTTTGTCCCTAAGATCCCTTCCTTTGCATGACCGTGTTGAAAGTTAGGGGTGCAGGAGTGCGGGAGGTGAATGAATGGCATTGTGTAAAACTGACAGCTCCAAGGCTTTTCTGATGTTGTGCAGCTGCACATGTCATCTAAAGCGAGGAGTGTAGGAACAATCACTTAAAGGAATGGCTTGGCTTCTCACTATAAAGCCAAAATTGTCCAATTCATGCTTCCTAATCCACATGCACCAACATTCACTCACAACAATTTACAGTCTCTCCTATTTCTCTAAAACACATTACTGTACTATAAACCTGAATTACTTACAACTATTACTGCTCTTGCCAAAAAAAAAAACCTCCAGCCAGATTTATTAATGTCATATGAAGCATCATAAATACTCTCAAATTAATGACATTTCCTTACTGTGCCTGAATCATAACTATTCAGAAATGCTTTACCTTCATTCTTTTAAATTGTGTTCCCTTCCAGTCATAAGATCTTTAGACAAAAAAGTCTCATATCTGATCCATTTTCCCTTTGTAGGAATTAAAATTCAAGGCATGACCTTAAAGGACTCCGAAAATTGCTTCCTGATTTCATCTTTAAACCAGCATTCTGTTCTTTTAATCTTCTGGGGCAGTATCTAGAATAATGTGACTGTTGGTAACATATGAATAATATGGGTGTCACTTCCATACTCCTTGGCTTGGAAAAGGAGATGGTTTTGCTTTTTAACACAGAAGAGTCCAATCTGTTGCAACTGTAATAGCTGCAGGAAGCAGGGGGAAAAAGCTTCCCTGTAGTGTAAGTAAAGGACAGCTTTATCTTCTGTCTCACACAGCAAGAAAACTGTTGTCTAGTCACTGAGCAGGTCTTCAGTCAAGAAAGAGCAGATGTTAGGTCTGAAATTAAGAGAACTGTTTCGTCCCAGATGAATATGTGGCATCTGCTCCAAGTGGAAAAGCCTGAGAGATCAGTAACAACAACACTAAAAAAGGAAAACATCTCCATCTTTTTTTCCCCCCTTTCTCTCTCACATGCACTGACACAAGATCTGAACAATATCTCAAAAAACTGACTCAGAGCTTTGACAAAGTGGGATGTAATGTGGATGCTGGACTAGCTCCAATGAAAAATGCAGGTATCTTACGGTTAGGGGCTACAAATTCTGCCTAAGGTAACTGGTGGGATTCATGGCAGCACTTGGGAACATCAGGTCCTTTTGCAGTTCCAGGAATGAGACAGATTTCTCAGGAGAAGATAAGAGAGTAGTTAAACCAAGCCCAGAACTGCTGAGATGCCCTGGCAGGGGATGTTAATCCAGAGTATAAACCCTGGGCTCTGATTATTGCTGCGAAGATAACTAGCGTTGGGGTTTTTTGGTCCAATAGCTCTTTAATGTAAAATATCCACAAGTTCTTCTCAGCAAAGGTAAGACCCTAGGCTTCTCCTTTCCCAGTTTGGTACCCTAGGCACTAGGCATTTTAGCCTGTCTCCTCACAAAGTCATGCAGAACCCTATTATCTTAACATTTACCTGGGCTCTGGCAAATACAGTGAGCCAGCTATCACCCTTTTTGACTAGCAGAGAGAATTGTTGCACAAAAAAACCCCATGAACCTGAACATCACTGAGAAAGCAGATCATGTGTTCATGTAAGTAAGAATATACAGAGGCAGATCTGTACAGCATGTATAAAAAGCAAGACCCGTGGGAGAATAAAAGCCCTTTCGGCACAATGTGTGAGATGGTATATTCTAGTCAGCTTAATTAGAGAGGTTTTTGAATCACAAACAGAGGTGTGAAAAAGACCGTATCTGATGGTGATGGAGAACTTCAGCTTTCTTTAGGAGAATTTTACAGCAGTATAATTACCCATCAAGTTTTGAAATGTACTAAAACTGTTTGGGTTTTTTTTCCATTTTTTCCTGCAGGAGCTAGAGAAGTCAACTAGAAGAATGACTATTTCATCTTTCTTTCCAGCTATTTAGGACGAACTGGCTGAGGATCCACAGGTAAATGGTAATTTGGGAGAAAAATGACTGTGAAGAATAACATTCACTACTCCAAGAAATGGGTGAAAAGGATCAGTAGAGTAAGGCTAGGAAGGAACTTGTTCACTTGGTAGGCAAGGAAGTAGGTAGGATCTCTGGGGAAGATAGTCCAATTCAAAGCAGGCAGGTGATCTGTTATAGATTGTATCACATACTGAGAAGTAAAATCTCCCCTAATGCAAAGAACAGGTAAGAAGCAAAGCATAGTGAGAGGTGGGTATGGATGAATGAAGAGCTCTTAAAAAGTTTGAAAATAACAATATTAAAAAATTGTACAAAATGTAAAAATAAGACCAAATGTCTAAGAATGAACATAAATGGATAGTATATTGTGAGAAGAAAAAAACCAGAAAAATATACAAAAATATGTTATACCTAGTGAGGGAAAGAAAAATCTGTACAAATACTTTTGAAGCAAGAGAAAAAAAAAATCAAGAAAAATGGAAGTTCATTACCAGACAGGAAAGAAAATCCGAGCAAAAGGCTAGTGACACACAGAAGGCTACAGTGGTGTTTGCCTTCTCTGTAAGGCCTCATTACAAAGGTGACATACAACCCAAAGTCAAAATGAGGTTCAACAAAGATAGAGTGAAAAAACAGAGAAAAAACATTTAAGGAATATTTAAGGAAGACTGGTAAAAACAACTGAGCAGTTCAGCTGAAATTTGCTCTGCAGTACTTACAGGAGTAGATGTCACCACATCGTTGTTGGTATCTTTGGTACCATATGAGGGATGGGTGGTAGTGAGAACTGAAGAGAGGCAAACATGTGATCCATCTTTAAAAAGAGAGAAGGATCTCACAGAGAAGTTCAGGCGACTCAGCCTCACTCGGGCTGTTGGAATGAGACTCTAACACATCGCTATTACATAAGCATTAATAATAATAATGTGGTAAGAACCAGCCAGCATGGAGTTTTCAAAACAAATCAAATCAAACAATTCTAATTTGTTGTTGTGGGAGGAAGGCGAAGGAGGCACAGATAGTCTAGATAATTTGCATTGCAGATAACTTTTAAACTTGAATTTTTAAGGGTTTGACACTGTCTCCATTTATATTCCTATAAACCAGCCAGGGAAAAAAATTCTAGATAAAATCATTGTGTTTGCACAAGTGGTTGGTAAAAAACACTTGTAGAGTATTTTACTAGGAGGTTACAGCAAACTGAAAGGGTACTTTATGCCATTTGTTTCTGTGTGTGGCATTTTTATTAACAAGTGCTGGAATCAAGTACATAGTGATGAAATATTGGGATGACCTCCCCAGTGAAATGAAGGTTAAACTGTGCACAACACCTCACACTGCAAATTTGACGTGAGCCAATAAAGTTACACTGATGCAGAAAAGGCGAGTATATTTCTGTGTGGCATTAACAGCTGTGTTGCTTGTGAAAAAAGAAAAGGGGTAAATATTCTCCTTGAGTCAATGTCTATGAGGCCCCCGGGAAACCTCAGTGCAGAAAAGGAAACGTAGGTATGATTTTTGAGGAAAGGTTAACAGACCTGGGCCTGTTAGTTAAGGAAAGGAACAAGGGAGGCAGATGCAGAGCTGCAGAGCTGAAGCCACCCTCCTCGCTTCGCCTAAGGCAGACTGTATCTATCCTCTTTCTTCTTAAAGATTAGAATTTATAAAGATACCACTGCTTTCCCAAGACATTTATTCCAGCTCTCCATTATTTTTAACATTGTGTTTTCTCTTAGCCCCCTTATCTTTAGGTTAAACCCCATTTTTCTCTCCTCTTTTGTAGGCTTTTTTTAGATCTCTGATCATTCCTTTTGCTCTTCTTTGAGTTCTGTGCAACTTCTCTAAGCACATTGCCCAGCCCTGGTTATCCTCCTTAATATATCTCTTTTAAAGAACTGCCAGTTCTCTTTAACACTTTTTGTGTAGATTGGCCTCCCATAAGCCCTAATCTGTCAATTCTCTGAATGTATTGAAGTCCGCTCTCTTGCACTCTATTATCTCTTTTTATTGTTCCCTCTTTATAGTCTAAGATTTTGTGAAACCTGTCATTTCACTGCCTCTTTTAATCTTTCCATTCTCAAATCATTATTCCTTCTTTATTGGAAATAGATCTGGTAAAGAATCTAACAATTTGCTATTTTAAGTTTCCCTGCTGAAAAAAACAACTTCCCAGAGCATTCCAAGGATTGGATGAACTGACTACTTTTTCCAGAAGTCCTCTAAGGAGTGAAAGTTGGCTTTTTAATCAGACCAAGCCCTATTTTCTTGAGAACTTCACCAGTTTCTCTCAAGGAGTCTGATCCACCTGGATTTCACAGTTTGATGTCCTGTACAAGATTCCCTCTATGACAGCTACAGTGTTCTCCTTCTTTCTTTATTACTCAGAGATCTTCAGCAGTTCTAGCCCAGTACACTTCTATTCTGTACATCTGAATATATAAGAATATAATCAGAATGTAAGAATGTGTGGCTCCTCAAACTGGTAAAGATGTGGAAATCTTTGCCACAAGCTTTAGCTTGAATGAAAGTGACTGTGAAGAAAGTGAATGTCTCCGTTTTTCCTTAGTTTCTAGGCTGTCAGTCAGATCACCATTTTCTTTTATTTACCCTTTGAACTTTTCATATCTATATGTATCTACAGTACTACATGCCTACAGTTTTCATATCAACACATCCTATTTGGAAATTCCTCTCCAGGTTTTAGCAAGCCAGAGCTGCCCTTGCTTTCTTTCTGTCTTTCATCAACATATTTCATATTAGTTAAAAGGTTAACAAGTAATCATCTGGGGCTTGAAGAAGTGTCAGCCATCTTCCAGTATAAGGAGGACAATGATAAATTATTCTATGTAGTCAATAGGGGAGGACAAGAAATATTTGGATCACTTTTTCAGCAAGAGACACAATACATATTAGAAAAAGTTTCTGACTCTAAGAGGGGTGAAACAGGGATGGATTCTGTGAAATACGCTTCACTAAGATGTTGAAAAAAATGGGTTAGATAAACATCTGTTTGCAGTCATCTAGATCTATTGGAAAGATTAATATCATTCTGATATATGAATGCAGAGCTACACAAAGTTCTTGGAGACCATTCCAAAATGCTGTAAATATAGACATAATTAATGGCTTCATGTCATGCCATCTCAAAAAGTAAGTAGCCTGCCTAAAAACAGAAGACATTGCCTCTTCAGCATAAAAAATATTGAAAGAAAAAAAGAACCCTTTAACATTCAAAAGAGATTTCACTCTTGTGATAAAGAGATTTCACAAAGGGTAATAATGAAAATGTGAAATGTCAATACACCAAATAAAATGTTCCTTAGACTATTCACAAGATCCTGATTGAGTTTGAGCTCATTATATAAACAGTACCTTCAGCAGAAGGCAGAAGTCTGAACAGAAAATCTAAGTAAAAGAACATTCTGCTGTTATTAATAACTCTAGAGGGCAAGATCAGCATTGTACTTGAATATAAAATTGAAACCTCTCAAAGTTTATGGTTAAAGAATAATGGCTGAAAAAGTGTTTCTTTGGCTTATTCAGAATTTCAGTTTTAATATATTTGGAAAAGAAGTTCTAAGACCTGAAAAAAGATATTGAAAGACTTGTGGATTATATGGCAAGGCTAGAAATAGAGCGTCACTGCTCTTCTCCTGTACTGTCCCGTTGGCACAGGTAGCAAATACGTATCAGTGTACTATGGCAGGATTAGCAGATGACTTCTTGGGTTACATGATTTTTTTTTCCCCCACAATTTGTGTACTAAGAATAGGGCGATATCAAAATATTTGGAACTAGATGCAAAGTCACCATGAATTGTAAACAGTGCCTTTTTTTTCAGCTTCTGGATTCCTAACAACTGATCCATTAAAGGAGTAGGACCCTGTTAGCTGATTTAATCTGATTGAAAATAGGCCTGTTTTCCTTAGCGTTTTTTCCTCAAGCTCTTTGATGCCAATCCTTACCATCAGATGGATTTTCAGACTGATAATCACAAGTCCTGAGTATAAAATTTGAATGGCAACCAGAAAAATTAGGCTGTCAGCCTTTTATTTTTAGTAACATTTAACAATATTTGTTTGCTTTTATTTGCTTATCTAGAAAATGAAGCTTTCTACCCTGTTATTAACAACTCTTTGGGATGGAAATCGTTATAAGCTGAATTACGGTTGCTAGACAGAAGCTAGTGGCTGTTCTCCCAGCTCTACTGAAGCTATGACAATTTGCCTCTGAAACATGATCCTTCATGACTGATGTCTTTAGCCCTGTTGTGTTTGCATTTTTTGGTACTTTGCCTTTCTCTCTATTTTAATGCAGTAACATATAGGCATATATAATACAGGCATACAAGTTTAGGGGCACATGGTATAGATAGATGTAGTAATGTAGTAATGTACAATGATATTCTATTTACACAACTTGGTTATAGAATATCAGCATTGACTTCAGCAGCATTAACTTAATTTTACCGCAGTGTTGCAAAGGGCGTGACTGAATTCGTACTTCCATAGGAATGAATCTCATCATCAGGAAGCCACTCATTAATAGGACCCTTAGAAACAGATGATGTTAAATGCATTGGTTATAACGGCACAAAAAGAACTTATTTTATTATTACTTAGCTAGGGAACCTTTGGAAAATATTGAATGGGAGAAATCCAATCTTATTTCCTAAGAGTTGCAAAGTATTTTAAAGTCTGTTCACGCAAGTAAGGGCCAAAACATGGGGTTCTCAATGTACATCTATTTTTCTATCCAGCCTTTTGCTTTTCAGAGCCAACATTTAAATCATCTTGCTGAATACATGGAATAATATGGCACTAAATTGAATGTTAATGTTGTTTTCTGTGCTTACCAGGGAAAAATGGTTCCAGACACCTGTCTCATTTTCTCCAGACACATCTGGGAAATGGTATGATTTGTGGAATTGTGCTCAGAGGGTGATAAAGAAGCCTTTTGTTCAAAGTAAACTTGACAGACCAAATGAAGTGGTTGTTGTCAAATCAGGTAAGTTTGTTTCTGTTTGTTCAGGGGGGGTTTGTTTGCTAGGTTGTTGGGGTTTTTTTAAAGAAACAAGCAAGCATGTCATTTAAAATTGCTTTCACTTCTGAGAAGGTGAACATCAACAGTAAAAGACAAAATGAGACCACCCTGACCTCCCTACGTGACTGAGAGCTGCTAACTCTAAGAGAAACTCTGACACTGGAAATTGCTACAGACTCTTACTGTGCATGGCAAGATTCTTGGAAAATCAAATATGTAGGTATCCTCCAAATAAGAATGCATCAGCTAATACCCGTATACATGTATGTCACACTGAGGATGCATTTACCTTCTAATCCCTTAGCATAGACATTGACCTGCTGGAGAAATATGTGCAAACTTGCATTACAGCTTGTGGTAGCAGTACTACTTCAGCAGGTAGTCTCTATAGCCACATACCATGTTTCTTTGGTGAGAATATGGGAATGATAAAGCATAAAGATCTCTGATGATTGTGGCAGCTCTCCAAAGCAACAGTGACATCCCATATTCAAGCACAGCTGGTGGCTTTGTGTGTACCAAGAAGGTCTGAGAAGGCTTCTGGGGAGGATACCTCTTAACGTGGATGTAGGAATAGTTCATGTGCCATTCTGAATAAAAATCAACAAATAATGTGACAAAGAAAAGTATCAGGGTAAACATGGTATTTTTTTCCTGTTTACTGAATAGCTCTGCTAGATTGTGATCTTGAATGCATCTGTTGCTTGAAATATGAGGTATTTATGCAGAAACAATAAATATTTGCATTTATAAATTCAGGCTGTGATTTCCACTAATGAAACAAATAGCTAACTTAGAGCTCTCTTAGTCAGAATCACAGGTAGATGAAATAAAATTAAACAGAGACTACAGGCTTTTTTACATATTTCAGTTAATATTAGTGACATTTGCAGTAAATAGAGGAGAACCATTTATTTTAAAATGCACCTGACTTTAACTGTTCTTCCTCTCCTCCCCTTTCTCTCTGAATAGAAGACAGCTGTGTAGATATTGAATGGAAATTTCTTTCTGGATTTCTCCACTGCTGATGTTTTATTTATGTAATTTCATTTTTTTTATATTATATCTTACTTGAATTCAATAGTTTTACAGTAAGCTGCACCCTGTAAACTACTTGGAAATAAAGATTCCAACCTATTCCAAATCAACCTATATGATGAAAAACTGAATATTAACTGAAAGTAATTATTGCCTCTTTGCTAATATAGCACATCTCATCACTATCATAGATAATTTGAAATTATCTGATGCAGTGTAATAGAAGATGAGCATTTCAAGGAGGATCAAGAATATCTTCACAAATTGGGTGTAAATGTGTGTAGAATGGGATCCTCACGGTGAGCACTGGCAATTAATGTAGTCCTCACAAAGTGTCACAGCAGATATTATTAGTCACATTAGGCAGTATTAGTTTGGATAAGACTACGTTTATTTGATTTGATGGAAAAGTGAAAGGACATTAAATGGCATTTTGAAGGTTTTGCCAAACTAAAAGATGCTGCAAACATAAAGGACAAAAATAAATTCCTGAAAGATTAGTGAAATAAATAGAAATCAATAAAAACAATAGCCTCAAAGCAAGAGAGAGAAGGTTAAAAAGGAGTTACAGCTAGGAAATCTCAGTGCAACAGGCTATAGGAAATATGATGTGCAGTAATGGGCCATGGTGGTTAGGCAGGCTGACTATTGGGCTAAAAAGATAGATTTGCAGTTTCTTTTGAGATCTGTTCAGAAACCAGATTGCTGTTCAGACGGCAGGTGTCCAACGGCAGCCCTAGAAGAAACCTCAGGGTGTCTCATACAGTCTCCGGACTCTTGTGTCCAAACAGCTCAGGTTTACTTAGGAAATAAAGACAAATGTAACATGTTTCCTCTTTAAACAGCACTTCTCAGGCTGCAGTTTGATTTCAGCCTGTGGTGGAGCGTAGGACTGCCCATCAAAGATACACGATTTCAGAAAAGATGCAAGAAAAGACACAGCTAAAGAAGAGGAACGAGCAGAGAGAGTTTCCAGAGCTAACTGGCCAATCTTAGTTAAAAACCCACAGAATATTTAGCATTACATAGTCACAGAAATAGATGCTGTTGTAAACCTATGACTGCAGTCACATGCAATTGATAGGAGCTTATTTTATGTGAAAAAGACTATTTTGATCCACATTTGAGGTTTAAAATTCATGTGGGAATGAAGAAACGAAGATGGAGGTACAAAATATTCCTGGTGGCTTTACTGGAAGCTCGCATTTCCTTTCTCATACAAAAGAATAGGATACAAAAAAATCCCCAGACACACTCAAACCAGCTGATTCCCTTTATCACCATTCCCCTCTCATTAAGAAATCATTACTTTTTTTCTTTTTTCTTTCTTTTTTTTTTTTTTTTTAAATCCAGGAAAGGATTAAGCTGACATTAAATACATAACAAAAGTTTAATTTGCTTGCAGCCTCAGACAGACACCCCGATTCACTCTCTGTCCAGCACTTCCTTTCTCCCAGCTAGCAAAGCACACATTGGAGGTTTTTTTGAGAACCTCTACCTGTCCTGCAGGCTTTGCCCTGTCTTAGAGCCCCGTTTCTCTCGCAGCAGTACAGTCAGGGGATGGTGTACAACACGCAGAATCCAGGAATGGTACCAATGAACTGGTGACTCCGTAGGAAAGGAGCAACTTGTGCTGTTTGTTCTCAGGAGGGTTGTATCTGGTCTCCATGCCCAGGTGTCGGCAGAGGGGCTGCAGGGCGGCCTCTGTGAGGAGAGGCCGGGGCCGCCCCGTGCCGGACACAGCCGGTGCCAGCCGGCTCCAAGGGCCCCAGGGCAGGACACAGCTGAGCCCCTCAGCCAAGCCGGGGGCGCCGGGGGGAAAACGGGTTTCAGCAAGGGCCAAAGGCGGCACAGGCAGAGGAGGAGGAAGCCGAGGAGGGAGCAGCAGCGGAGGGACCCCGAGGCCGGAGGAGGAGGAGGAGGAGGGCGGGAGGGGCTGCAGGCCCGGAGCAGGGATCCCCTGCAGCCCTGCAGAGACCCCGCTGGAGCAGAGACCCACCCTGCAGCCCGGGGAGGGCCCCACGCCGCAGCGGGGGGAGATTTCCTGCGGGAGCCGCGGCCGTGGAGAGCCCGGGCGGGAGCAGGTTGTCCCTGAGGGACTGCAGCCCGGGGAAGGGCCCGCGCTGGAGCGGGGAGACGTGTGGGGAGGGAGGAGCGGCCGAGAGGGGCTGTGATGGACTGACCGCAGCCCCCATCCCCACCCCTGCGCCCTCGGGGGAGAGGAGTCGGGAGTGAGGGGGGGCCCGGGGAAAAGTCGGGGAGTGTTATGAAGGCGTTGTTTTAATATTTGTCGTTTTTCTCACTACCTGAACCTGTTTTAAATGGCAATGAATTAAATTAATTTTCCCCAAGTTGAGTCTGTTTTGCCCATGATGGTAACTGGCATGTGATGTCCCTGTCTTTATTTTGACCCAAGAGCTTTTTCATCCTGTTTTCTCCCCTGTCCTGTTGAGGAGGGGAAGTGAGGGAGTGGCTGGATGGGCATCTGGCAGCTGGGCAAGGTCAACCCACCACAACAGTTAATGAAAGCTAGAAGATTTAAGAAATAGTAGCTGCCTCAGCATAGGCAGATATGCTCCTGGCACCTGCAAATTTGGTAGTTATCCTATGAGCATTAATCATGTGAAACACCTGTGATTTCATTATTTCGGATGCTGTTACCACCCACTCTTCCTCTTGTTTTTTGTAATAATTGACGAACCTCAAATATGTTAGTTGAGACGTAAAGTTTATTGTGGGACTGAAGAAACCTAACCAAAATGACATTGTAATGAAACATTGTAAGGTATTTCTCTGTAGATTCCCCTCTTGATTTTATTCCCTTGCAGCTGTGGAAGCCGACTTTGAAGTGCAGCATTTTTATGAAGTAGGCTGTTGACTAATATATTTCACAGCAGGAAAAAACCCCCAAGAAAATAAGCAGTCACTCGGAGGTAAGCTTTCAATGAACTCATTCTTGTTTAAATAGTCTCTATTTCAACCTCTGTTCTCCTGTAACTATTTAAGGGCAGAACAAAAACAAAAAGAGAAACAAACAAACAAACTCCAACCCACAACAAGCTCACCAAACCCAGGAAATGCAGAGATAAAGGAAGAACTAAAGTGCAGATAATGAAATTTAATGTATATGAATCATAGAATCAATTAGGTTGGAAAAGAAATTTAAAATCATCAAGTCCAACCGTTAACCTAGCACTGCCAAGCCCACCACTAAACCATGTCCCTAAGCGCCACATCTACACATCTTTAAAATACCTCCAGGGATGGTGACTCTACCACTTCCCTGGGAAGCCTGGTCCAACGCTTGACAACACTTTCAGTGAAGAAATTTTTCCTAATACCCAATCTAAACCTCCCCTGGCACAACTTGAGGCCATTTCTTCTCGTCATATTGCTTGTTACTTGCAAAAAGAGACTGACATCCACCTCGCTGCAACCTCCTTTCAGGTAGTTAGAAAGGGTGATACTGTCCCCCCTGAGCCTCCTTTTCTCCAGCCTAAACAACCCCAGTTCCCTCAGCTGCTCCACAGAAGACTTGTGCTCTAGACCCTTCACCAGCTTCGTTGCTCTTCTTTGAACATGCTCCAGCACCTCAATGTCTTTCTTGTAGTGAGGGGCCCTGTTGCGTTAAAGGCTAAAGCAGCCGAAGTTGTCATAAGTCCGGTTGCGTTCAGTGCACTGAACTATCATGATTACGGATGCACAAATAACGT